>JAJHJA010000155.1:0-600000 GCA_021202915.1 Heliconius himera | reverse complement strand
TAATAGTCAGTAGTCAGTAACAACAATTCATATATGACAGTAGTCTATTAGTTGATATGCAAAAGGCGATTATTTAAATCGACAGTATCAGGACAGTGATAGATTAGACATACTAAAGCCTGAAAAGGTTTTGAATAAAATTAATAAGTATTTATGTAACAACACAGTAATCATTTAAATTAAATTGCTTCTAGAATAGAGTAAAATTAAATGACAAAAGCGACTGTGGTGAGCTCAATTCGCTCTCAGGAAAATGCGCGGCGTTGGATTCCGCTAAACAATACCTTCCCTGCTATATGCGGGATTGAGCGCGAAGCTAGAAAAAATAGAGCACCTTACTCAATTGTCTTTTCTTTTAACTATTAAAAAAACATATAATAATTCAGAACCTATTTATAAATCAAGACATGTTAGTAGTAAAATACTAGAAAACTAAATCAACTAAAAAAATAATTTGAATTATTTTTACAATAACTATAAAGACAAAAATTGACAAGCTCGTAAACTTTTTCACTTTGGCAGTTAAAAATAACTATAAACCAAACATCCACACGTCCGCACCTCAGCCTGTCATATTGATATATTTTCCTGTCAATACAAAGCTTAAAATATAAAACCCCGTTAGTTTAGAGATATTTTGAAAGAATTTTTTCATTGAGTCGAATGCAGAGCACTCAGCAAAATTTACCTTGTGTTGTGTTAAAATTAATTCTCGAAAGTGAACAGTGCACAGAAAAGTGATCCTATTTCTATGAGTATATAAATAAATACTTACCACGGTCGATTATTTAGTCATTAATTATCTATTTACGTAGTAGTAAATTAATTTATTAAAATTGACGAATGTTGTAAAATAAACGTTAAATAAAAACAACTAAGCCGATTTTACATACTAATACTCAATGTTACATCATCTATATCAACACTAGTGACCGCTCTCGTCCTCAATCGCTTGAACTACACAATTATTTATTTACTAAACTGGCTTAATTACGTGTTCTAATAACATTATCATTTTAAAGATGATATCTATACATGGAGGACGTGTGACTATAACGTGACGGTTGCGGGTTCGATCCCCATTTGGGCACAGGGGCCGAATTATTTATTAAAATAATCATTTCTTCGTCGTGGTTTTTACAGATATTTGATGTAGTTGTTTCGTCGGGTGTTGAGCTTAACCGTCAGTATTTAAGTTAAAGTGTGTGCGTTTATTTTAACTTAATTAAAGATAGATATGAAATCCCACCAGACTTTGTCATGGCTTTGTGCATACCGTTCCTTCAGACAACACAGTGCAATCCGTATGGGGGAAATAGAAATGTCACAATCAATATCTGATTCACAGCGGTTCCTTTTGCAAAAAATTTACAACTCAAGCCATATAAGTTAACAACAGTACAGGGCACACTTCGAGGGAATATGCGAGATATTGTAGAGGAACTGCAAAACAGCAGAACGAGTAGTAGAGAGTGACTACTGTCAGTGTATCTTTTAGGGAATGATCAATATTACGTACATAAAGTTAATTTTTGTGTCAGTTGCGCTAAAAAAAACTAATATATTTATATTTCTCCTACTTAGTATGTCTCTACGTATCATAAAAAAACCAAAAAAAAAATAATCTAATTTATTGTTGATTTTGCACGCCAAAGAGATTAACAAGATAATCTTTTCATTAAGGTTTTCGTTTCATTTAGAGGTTAAGAAAAGATTATTATGTTTTTAATAAATAAGTTCAACATGCAAATGATTTTTTATGTATGACATACATAATAAACGAAGCGTAAAAATGTGATTGGATGGTGATTTATTTGAATTATTTAATACAAAAAAGAAAAAAATTATAATACCCGTCGTTTCGACTGATGGTTAGCTTAAACAGAGTACACACGAAGGTTAGTTATTTAAGTTTTAAATAATTCAGTAGTTTTAACGGGCGAAGCCGTAAGCGGGTCGCCTAGTATAATAATAATATGCTCGAAACTGCGTTTGCCAAACAACTGCAATGCGACGTCCGAAATTACAAGTACGTACAGAGCAGACGTGCACCGCTTAAGTGGTATATGATACTGTGATGGGAACTGGCTGCGTCAGTTTTAACTTTTAAATTAAAACGGCAATCTGCGAGCTCCACACACGTGGTTAGGTGGAAAATGGAGAATATGGAGATAAATTCGTGTTTGTATGTAGATTTGTATAAGTTTGATAGTGGAAAAAGATTATGGAATGAATGTTACATATTTGTTACCTAAAAGCCGATAGCCCTAGGTATTTAATAAACCCTCAAAGTTCCTGTTATACACCCAACACTGTTAAGTACTATCACAGAATATGGAGTTTGGGTGGTGGTTACTTTGGCAGTTATTAAGTAACTAAGAGAATAATATTAGAAATGATGTTGTCCATTGCCAGACACTTATTACTAGCATGGTTGTCACTCCCTGCGGGACACCTCTAAACTCTAATAAATTACAAGTCCTTACGAGTCTAATATACTAAAATGTAAAAAATATTATTTGCTGCTAATATTTTCGTGGCGCTTATAGCTTATAGGATTTGGGAGTGTGTTGGTGGGAGTTACAACCATGCTAAGTGTCTGGCAATGGACAACATCGTTTTTAGTATTGTTCTTAAGAAAATATTAAAAATTAAGCTTTATGATTTAACGAAAGTTAAGCCAAAGTAACCACCACCCAAACTACATATCCCCTGATAGTACTTATCAGTATTGGGTGTAAGCACATAAAAATTTGTCCGCCAAATTCTGGAGTGGCGGAACTCAATGTCGCGCTTAGCTTAGTATTCAAATAATTTCTTTATATTTTTTTACTCAAATAGGGCAGTATTAGAGACCACAGTTACAAAACCCTCCGTTCTCTTTTTTGTCGTCTCTTTTCATGTAGATTTCGAGACATTAGTGGAGACAGACAATAAATTAAGTGTATGTAGTTATTTCTCTTAATGGAACCTTCGTCTTAACTGTCCCATTGCGCAATGATCGGCGATGGATTTTTTGACAAAATGCAAATGTTTCGTTAAAACTGAGTGGAATATTAAGTATATTTTAGGAGATTGCAATTTAAATTAATTCGTAACAGCTTCCTCCTTTCGTAAAACTCCAATTTAAAATATTTCTTAACACGCTCCTCCAAGTTCAATTTGGAATGATCATAAATACTAATCCCTCGCCGTATTTCATCTTCTCAAGTGGGAACGATTACAGTCACACGCTTTTGCCACTGCGTCACGACAGCCTCTATTAAGCATTAATTTAGAAATTGAAAAGCCACGTAGCAAGGATCTATTTTGTATAACAATACCTAATCGATAAGTGGGTATTAGGTAAAATCGATATACTAAACAGTTTCCTTTTCATAGAAAACTCATTAGAAACAAGAAACAATGTAGGGCACGGGTTTAATTACGTATCCCCGCCACATCCTTTGGAGTTCAAAGGCTATTGTTTTAATGAAAACATTTTATAAGGGAATTACATGAGTTTGAAAAACTACTTCTGAACAATATTTTAATAATTGAATATTGAAAACAACTCTACCGTGCAAGCCAGCACTAGTCATGAATTATTATTTATTATATTTTTCATTTTCCCGCTCTGGTAACTAGGCAAAGTGCGGGATTGAGTTCTGCCACTCAACACGCAATGCACCATCCGGTGGAAAGTGGGGAACGGAGCGTGTTAACACTGCCTACCGTGCTGTGTGAGGAATACACCGTGAAGCTGGAAAAAATAAAGAATAGCAGCTAATGTTTACACACACACACAGTAATGGTTAATTAAAATAATCAATTATTCTGAATATTTTATTTAAATTTCAGAGAGCTTGCTCTAAAATAACATAATAAGAACATTTGAAATAAGCCGCCGAGGAAGTCTCTCTCAGTATTAAAAATGTAATTTGCTAAATTATTAAAGGTGGGAGCGAAGGAAATCAACACCGCGAAGTCGGTAATTTAATAAAGCTGCAGACGAGTTTAGTCGAGATATTTAAATAAGATGTTCCGGCGCAGAGACAGGAGACCCTGAGAGTTAAAATGTATATGCACGTTACATACCTATTTCATATACGAGTACGTGAGCCTCATTAAGTATAGAACAGAATGCCGCCGAGACGGAGATATTAGTTACGTTTAAAATAGTGTAAGCATTAGCTTCTAGCATGAATCTGCTCAAAATTTGAAAATATAAACATAAGAGATATCTATATTACACGTAAATTGGAACTGTTGTTAAGGTATATAATTTATATACCTACTTAGATGTCTGTTACATAATTTTTTTTATACAATGAAGTTTCTATGTACAAATTGATTGATTCAAACATCAAAAAGTTTCCGTTCATAAAAACATCTTGTAAAAAACTAATCATAATATGACAGTAGCGGGACTTGCGCCACATTTTTTATACAACATTTTTTTTCTTCTATTTATAATCAGCATAAAATAAATAATACATAGAGGCCGTCGTGGCGCAGGAGCACAAACGTCCAACTCGGGGTAATGAAGAATTAAATATTTTCATTTCGCTCTGGTAACGA
Organism: Heliconius himera; assembly: GCA_021202915.1. Lineage (NCBI taxonomy): Eukaryota > Metazoa > Arthropoda > Insecta > Lepidoptera > Nymphalidae > Heliconius > Heliconius himera. Next base: position 595,440 of record JAJHJA010000155.1, on the reverse strand, counting down.
GGCAAAGCGCGTCGTTGAGTTCCGGCACTAAATACGCAATACCTCGAAAATTTGGCGAAAAGTGGGGTACTGAAGTGTCCTAATGGGAGGGAAATATCTTAATATTGAGTATCCAGGATCCCTCTACTTGCCAGTCTTATATGCGGGATACAGCATGAAGGTAAAAACAAAATAATCCGTGCAAAGATAACAAAAACAACAAGCCTATTACCAAACAGGCATATCCAAAGCCTTAAAGACAGGTAGGTGTCATTAACAAAATTACTCCTAACCTCGTGATGTCTCCGCGTCCCTCAACGAGGTCGGAGCGCCGGAGGTGACTACTAGACCCACAGCCTACACCCTATACAAGTGAGTAGGGGACTACCGCTCGTATTTGCATGTCGTCGTCGTACACAAATATAACGTCGCTCCTTTAATAATGGTGCTAATTACAATGTTATCACGGAAATATTGTTTCTATGTCATTTTACTATCTCATTATTTAATTTATAGGGTTTCGTACGTCAGAAGGTGAAAAAGGAACCCTTATAGGATCACTTTGTCATCCGTCTGTCTGTCTGTCATTTATTTCAAGATTGCGTGGAGGTATAAAGCTGAAATTAATATCAGTATTTGAATTTATCAAATATTTAAAAATGCAATTTCTAAAAGGCTGTACATACTTATAATTAATAATTTATAATTAAACTGTTCATTTAGCAAATTATGTAACAAGTAAGGACTTGTCCTCGATTGTGCAATGTTGACATTGTTCTCGGAGAGGTCTCTCGCGGCTGTCCGCGCTGGAGTGAGGCGGCCTAGTTGCGACTGCCGAGAGCCTCTCGGCCGGTCCTCGGCGCGAGGGCTGATACGAAACATCTTACTGTGGCAACTCTGTAGCTCGAGAATGATAAATATATGGGTATATGTGTGTATTCCACCAAAACCAAATTTAATAAAATGTATATATTTCAATCAATATTTTTTTGATTTCTTTACTCATACTATCATTTTAGTTTTTTAGTATGACGTTTTTAATTTCAGAAAATTTATTAACAGTATTTTATTGACGTACTATTATTGGGTATTAAAATAAAAATATATGTGCATCTCAATTTCCAATTGAGAACAAACAAAAGACAAAAGACTTTTTTTTACAATATGTGGTATATTTCTATGGCGTGTGTAAATATTCTCCTAAATGAGATTTAAAGGCACAATTATCGTTTTCATCCAGACACGTCTCAATTGAGTGTTTATAGTTTTTTTTTCTATATACATTTTAATATTTAAATTTCATTGTAATACGCATAAGAAAAATGGCTACGAGAGGCAAAAAATTTGAATGTCATTACATATGCATGGGCCTCTTAATTCAGCACTGACCCGCATGACACTGTCTCGCGGCACATTGGACATTTTACTTACAGAACAGAGAGACGGAATAGAAAGGACCATTTTATTCCAAACTCTACATAAAATTCTTATTACGTAATAAAAAAAGATTGTTGGAAATCTAGAAAATTGAATGAAATTAAGGCAGAGTTAAATAAAGATGAGTACATTTTTTACAAACTTTTAAGATAGCTACTACAATTGTATTTAGAATGTTCCAAAATATAAAAAAATAAAATGTTGTTTTATAGGATATAGGATTTTAGTTTAATTTAATTATGATAAATACTTTAAGCGGGTTGTTTAACTGAAAATTTACAGTGTTACTTTCTACTAGATATGTAATTATGTACCTATATACTATAGTAGGAATATAGAGAATATATTTCAACCGAATCGACTGTAGTAACAGATTAAAAAAGTCCTCATAATTACCTCATGTAAAATGTCAAATTATTAAAAATATATATTTATATCAAAACTTATGGATTAAGAAATTATATTAATTAAAAATTAAATGCGATTATAGAAGAAAAAACAATATTGTTGATGGGAACAACTAATTAGTCATTACATACAATATGACCATATATATTTTTTATTTAAAAAAAAATAAATTAAATTAGCTTCACGCTATATCCCGCACGCAGCAGGGTAGGCAGAGGGAACCTAGTGTTAAGACACTCCGTTCCCCACTTTCTGCCGAATTCTGGAGGCATTGCGTGTTGAGTGGCAGAACTCAACGCCGCGCTTAACCTCGACACCAGAGCGAAGAAATGAAAATATAAATTTAAGTAAATATTTCATCTCCTCGAGTGGGGATCGAACCCACAACCAGTCGGTTTTGCAGTCACACCTCGTGCCACTGCGCCACGACCGGCCTCTGTTTTTTATTTAAACACATTTTATTCAACCATCTTAACAATAAGCCAATATTTTTTTCTAAAAAACAATAAATTTTCTGATATTGTAATATAAATGTGTTCCACAGTGTTCAAGTTGTATAACCGCACATTGAAGCCAAATGTTAGACACATCCTAGTACTGAATTTATTTGGTAACATAACAACAACAGCTGTTGTCATGTTTAACGTCAATGAGACGACAATGGGATGACTATAATATAAATGATTCGGGCAAAAATTAACTACATGTAAATAAAAACAAATGATATATTTTAAATAATATCTTGTGAAATTTTATTTTTTAGCTTCAATCTGTATCCAGCATATAGCAGGGTAGGCAGAAGGCACCTAATGTTACGACATTGTGTTCCGCAATTTCCGCATATTTTTTTCGGTGCATTCCGTGTTGAATAGCGGAACCCTGTTACCAGAGCGAAGAACCATAAGTATTAATAAATTGTAATTAATTTCTTCAAGTGGAAAGCGAACCCACAACCGTCACGTTTACAGTCACACACTTGTGCCACTGTGCCATGATGGCCTCGCAAGAGACTAGCTCTTGTAGAACACTAGCCCGCATACCGTTTATAATTCTTTTATAATGCTTCCTTTGCCAAAGATACTCAATACAAATTATATAATCAATATAATTTATACATTCAACATTTCGAGAAAGTGTAAGCAGTACATGGCTGCTTGCGAGGACGCAGAGTCCAAGACGTAAGTAGATCTAGAGATCGTTTAGACAAACAAACGAAAAGTATATATTACAAATAGTAATGTTTTTAGTAGAGTAGGTAACTTCATAATGTCAAGTTGTTTCAGTAACAAAGTTATAATAATATTTACCAAAATACAACATTTTTACGCACACTTGAGTAAGGCACTAAGGAGATACGTAGCATCTAACAAGATATAAAACGAGCCAAGTTTGACAACTCCGCATGACAAGTGTGGCCAACTTCTTCTATTGCGAAATTTATCAAATAGTTACCAACATTTGTGCCAACGTTTATCTCCAATGACCCTCGGTACTTTGCCCGTTGAAATTGTTGACAAACTTTGGCCCAACTTATACTTGGACTATATATAAAGATATCTGACCTGTATTTAGTTTCAACTCCTCTGAAGTTATATTACCTGAAATAATGAGTTTATTCTATTTAAAAGCGTAGTGCTAAAACATTTATACTATTAAAAAACTGTAATTGAAAATAATAAATTAAGTAGTATTTCTCTTTTTTTCACGCATTTTCGGCACTTGGGGCCAATCGTTACGCAGGGGCACAATCGTGCGACTATAAACGCGACATGTTCTAAGTTGGATGCCCTAGTGTGAATCGAACCCAGAACGTATAAAAATTTGATCCCCATCCCTTAAAATCGTAAAATAAATTATTTTTTAACAAAAAACAAAGCGACTTTAAACAAACTGAAAAGTATAAAATAAATTTCCTCAACATAAAGCAATAGTGCTTTGATTTTGTTAAAAAAAAAATTAAAGAAAGATTTTATAATTGTGAAGTCGGTGCCAAGTTAACGCTACAACAACCTTACTACAATATCAAATTACTAAGGCTGTTTGTTTTTCTTGGCACCGGCTTCATAATTTTTAATTATATTTTTTAACAAAATCAATATACAATTACTTTCTGTTAAGTAATTTTTTTAATACTTTTTAATTAATTTCAAGTTGGATTGTTTTTTGTTAAAAATTAATTTATAATAGAAATAGAATTACATGAGAAGCTAATAAATATCAAATTTAACGTCTTTCTTGGCAACAGAAACACTGTATAATCATCATATACTTTTCGTGACAGCTTTTCTTAAACGAATAATAAAAAAATCCTATAGAAATAGCTATTTGCAAATGAGAAATTCCAAACAATTTAAAGCAAATTTTCTTATACAATAGTATATTCAACTAACAAGAGCGCTTCTTAGAAATATAGTACGACCCATCTTTATCCTCTCACGTAATATCTCTTTATTTGGCAACCTCGTCGTAGACGTATTGTTTACTTTGTTCTGTTAGGAACTAGAACAATTACTTCAAGCTGTACTAGGTCAAGGCATTTCAAGAGATCTGAATGTTGCCAATGTATGAAAATGTATACCAGTTCCAATTTTTTCATGCTAAAATATCACTTACCCTAGAAATACGAGCTACATTATACGCTGCTTCAGCATATTATTTGAATGAACTATTTCGCTTTGCGTTGGATTTTTTCACGTGCTTTTGTTCATCACTACGTAGTTTTGACTCCAGAATGACCTAATTATCATATTTCAGCTTCATTCCAATTTATTTATTCTTTGAATTAAGAATTATTTTAAAATATCGTAAAAATAGTTAAACGAGATGTACTTGAATATATACGACAGTTCAAGCTTCGTATATCTCTTTGGGGAATACTGGCAATTTCCTTGATAATAATTAGTAAATTGAGGCATTCATTCTGCTGCACGTATTTTTTTTTATGCAATCGTCACACTTTGCCTAAATAGTAAAATAGATTATTTGATATTTTTGGTAAGTTTTGAATAAATATGCAGTATATACGTATATCTTAATTCAGTTATTCGACTATAAAAAATATGTAAGTAAACGATTAAGGTAGTGTTTATTATGTTTAGGTTTGTTTGCTTTGTTAAAAAACGGCCTTCGAAAAGTTCCGAAACTTATAGCTATATTATTAACGAATACATCTGCAAAAGGATCGAGTAAACAACAAATAATAATTATAATATAAAATCACCTTACATAGAAATTAACAGAAACGTAATATTAAATTCAATAAATATAGCTTCCAATGCGTGATTAATTGTCGTATGAAACTATTCGAGCTACGACTCCGCACCGCATTGCTACGAGGCGTAGCGAATTGCTACGAAACTAGACGAGCACCTTTGATACGCGTAGCTCGTAGCATTCTGAATTACACAAACAGTATATTATTCGATTGGAATATTCTACGACATTATTAACTTACATTAATGTGTTCATTTATTTGTGCAATTCTTACACGAACTCCTTGTAAATGTTTATTCTTAGGTAATGAGAATATAAATAATACTAAATATGTAGGTTTTGAGATAATCTTTACATTTTATGCAAAATGTAGCAAAAGGCTTTATTTTGCATAATATGTATTCAGCCGGTTGTAACCAATATTTTACCCTATATGCTGTTCCCGTAAAAGGAGCGCTGACACTTCCACCCTGTATGGCAAAGTTTCATAAAATATCGTTTAAAATTAGCTTAAAAATGAAATACAGAGAAACAAATATGTTTGCTATTGAAATAAAATAAAATAACATTTCAGAACTACATAATTACTATACTACATAAAATGTAACAGAAATCCAGAAATTGGCGGAAAGTGGGGAACGGAGTGTCTTACCACTAGTTTCCCTCTGCCTACCCTGCTGTGTGCGGAATATAGCGTGAAGCTGAAAAAAAAGGTAACAAAATTTCGCCGTGTCTGAAGATAAGTATAGCTTAATTGGTTAGAGCACTTGGGCTTTTAATAGGTGCGTCTTCCACTCTGCTATGTTTGGCTGTTTAAGTTTTGAATAAATATGCAGAGTATTCTACTTTGTAATCTTTTTTAAAGAAAAAAATATTAGATCGATCATATTGAAGAAAATAACGGTGTAATATTGAGAAATATTATCGTCGTGACGCAGCGACACAGCGTCTGACTGTGAACGTGATAGTTGTGAGTTCAATTCCCGCTCAGGAGAATGTAATTCGTAATTGCGCAACTGACGCCAGGATTTTTTTAAAAATCAATGCTCTGTGAATGTATATTTCTTTCCTTTTTTTCATCCTTTCCCCACTTTCTACCGAATTCCAGAGGCATTATGTGTTGACGGGCGAAACTCAACGACGTGCTTTGCCTCGACACCAGAGTACACCAAAAATTTAAATATATTAATAATGCGAACGAATGAAAATATTTTATTTCCTCGAGTAGCAACGAACTCACAACCATGTCGCGTTTACTGACAGGGCTCTTCATAAACACTGACTTATTACACTAGTGGGGATCGAACCCACCTCCAGCCGTGTTTATAAATATCATAGTCACACACTTGTGCCCCAGCGCCATGACTGGCGTCTGATGATGTATCACAATCATTAATTTTACTAAGAAAATTTGTAGAGGGCACCTGAGTAAGGTAAAGCAAAGTATACTGAGCAGCCCTATGCCCATGTATTCAAAATAACTAACAACATTCCAACATTCCATTTCAAAAACCGTAACATTAGTTACGTTTCACAAAATTTTACGATCATTTACTCTGATACACATCTACTTTAATACTCCACGTAACTCTTGTTTTATGACGAGCTTTCAGATTTAAAACAGATCTTATACTGGCTTTGTTTGTTTTGGGTTCAGATATAAACTAGGTTGATATGTGTTGCTCGGAGACACGGAATACAATTTTCATGTAAGCTTTTACACCTTATTACACTCGTGGGGAGATATCAGGAATATCTTGCCTAGTTCACCACTATACATTTTAAGGAATTTATCTGTTTAGTTGGAAGTATAATATATTTATTTTCAATTTAATTTAAATGACTGATGATGATGAATGATTTTTATAATATTTATAATTTAAATGATTATTTTCACTTCCTGAGAAAATATCGAAGTGAGTTAACGCAAAGTTCTCTTTACTAACCGTTGCATAAGCAAGAAAACATTTAAAGCAGACAGAAAAACACTTAAATTTAATTTTCGTGTAATGTCACTGTAATATTAATACTAATGTTGCCACTAATTCTGTTTATAAATATATTATTATACAGGAAATATAATTTAATATGTTAATAATGCATTATTATTTACTGTTACTCCATTTAACTACATCTAATATTAATATTACATAACAGCATTTGGTTGAATAGTGTGTTGTAGATAAATTAATTTTACTTAGGATAAGTAAAATTAATAAGTAAGTTCTTATTGTTCTATATTAGATTTCATGTTGCCATTAAGAAATTAGAAAATTAAGTATTAAAATATATTATTTAATTTTGTTAGTGTTAGCGTCATTATCAATTTAAAATATGTATTTTGTATATAATAATTTTAAAAAATACATTCTTAAATAGCAACCCTCTCGCGGCTTCGCTCGCTTGAAACTACACTATTAATTATTTATTATTATTCACGATTAATTATCTTAATTATTTCATATTCTTATAACATTATCACTTTAAAGTGCCTTATTTAATTTGCCTCGACATCAAAGCGAAGAAATGAAAATATAAATGTAAGTAAATATTTTATCTCCTCGAGTGGGGATCGAACCCACATCCAGTCGATTTTACAGTCACACTCTGTGCCATTGCGCCACGACTGGCCTCTAATAATATGATAATTAAAATGATGCTTATGTCGCGTACATCAACGTTGACCTGGCCCGCTAGCATGTTATATAATGTTTTGGTTCTTATCATTTATTATGTAAATATTTAGTCGTAATACCATTATTTATCGTGTCATCTAATCATGGCAGTCGAGTGTTTTATGCAATTAAAGTAGATATCTGTAGATAAGCCATCGAACAACTTTATGTAGATAAGTTATCGGAGGATTCAACAATTCAGATTAGATTTTTAATCTACATAGATATATATATCTATACAAACATTGGTTTTGATTTTCTTTATGTTTATGCAACAATATCTATTGCAATTTCGAGATATGGAGAAAGATACTAGTATCAAAACGTTTTTCTTTCAACACAGCTTGTTGATAGAAAAAATCCAAAAATCAAAATATTCTTAATTTTTATAGATGTTTATTTTTCGACACCTACAAATATTTTCGGTTTAATCCACAACACTCACAAATAAAGAATATCACTTACTATTTATTTATTATTCTGAGAGTTTTGCTAACAAGTTAAACTTACAACTCTATACGAAGTTTCAAGAATTTTATGTAAATCATGAAACGAAATGCGAAGGAAACGAGAAAGTTTCGCTTGGTAGTTTTAACTCATATTACTTCTGAAAGACATATTTTAAAAAATATATGAATATTGGATTGTTATTTATTTAATTATTTATTTACTAGCGACCCAAACTAAACTAAACCTTTACATCATTTTTGCATACATGTTGATGCTAACTTTTACTACGAAATTTCAATATCGTAGCGTTTAATAGAACAAACATTTAATAACAGCAATAACTTTTCTCAGTAATATTAAGGAGAATCAATAGTTAAGTGAACTATTTTTTAATCGGTTACTTTATGAAAGCGAAACAACTTTAAAAAGAACTTCAAGTAAAGTACCCTACATTTATAGGTTATGAAGTAATAATGGAATTGAATTCGCCAATTTTCCAAACTCCGAGACAGGGATGCCAACATGTTAATGGCAAAAATTCCAATGGCTAATCACCGCATACCGGTCAGCGGTCTGGATGGCGAACATTCCTGGTTGTGAATATTGATTTCCATAACCGTAGAGTCTGGGTACAATATCTACGCGTTATCCTATCAATTAACGCGTAGTAATTGTTAGAATTGGGGTCAAAGTCTCTACCTGGAAACTATTGATTTAAATAATAATTTAAGTCAAAAGTCAAATAATTTTACAATTTATATATACTAAAAAAAAAATTGTAAAAACAAAAACACAGACTGCATAAAACTCGAAAGAAAATAAACAAGTCCAATAGTTTATTAGGATTAATTAATAGTCGGGACCTATAAGTAATTCTTTAATCAATAAAATCTTTACCAGAAACCCCGCATAGTTTAAGGAGGTTTTTCTTTAAAATTGATGATTTGAAAATTTATTATGTTTATCATAATAAATTTTCCCATAATATTGTCGATATTGCCTACTTTGCATGCACACGTTGTTGTAGTCTTAATGTCTACGTCTAGTCCACTTCTGAGGAATAATAAGAAAATAAATAAAAAAGATATAACCAAAAAAATGCTATATATGTATTGCATCAAAAATAATAAAATGATCACAAATATCATTGCATATACAATATATAATAAACTTTTGAAGGCACGTCACCACACCGCGGTGGTGCGACTGACAGCATCCAGTTATGAGCGAAGTTGCGGAGATTTCAACACGACCAAGATTATCTCCCGCATTAACATAATTTCACTGTTTAAAACTGCTCAAATTTTTCCAACAGAGAAACTTTTTAATTATTCGAGTAATTTATTATTTTGTCTGCTAAGGTAGTCCTGCCACAGCGTCTGACTGTAATCGCTACGGTTACGGCTCTAGTAACACAACCAATCGTAGTGTTGATTTCGCCGCTCAACCCACAATGTCTTAAAAATTGGGCGGAATGTGAAAAGTCTAATCACACCTAGTGTCCTACATCTGGGACACAGCGTGAAAGTTAGAAATAAATGAAGTAAATCAGCTTCACGCTGTATCCCGCACACGGCAGGGTAGGCAGAGGGAGCTTATTGTTAAGACAGTCCGTTCCCCAATTTATGCCGAATTTTTGAGGATATGCGTGTTGAATGTCGGAAGTTAACGCCGGCTTTTGCCTTGGTGCCAGAGCGAAGAAAATATTAATAAATAATAATTAATTACCTCGAATGGGGATCGAACCCACCACTTGTGCCATGTCTCCATGAAGTTATTAAAATATATAATCAATTTTATTTAATTTATTTTATATGCATATAAGATATGAACGGTATGTAAAAGAAAAACATATTTTAATCTTATTTATTTTATTTCAGGTAACAACTATTGATAATTCATCATAACAAGTAAGTAAGAGGAAGAATGTTGCATCAAGCTTATGAAAAATGTCTTTTTCTAATAACTGTTATAGAATGTGTATCTATGTCTATACTGTTGATAAAATCGTTACTAATCGGACTCTGTACATGAAAAATATACTAATATATCGCGTTTACAGCCAGCCGCTGCCACACAGCGCCACGTTCACTTAATTTCTTTAATAAAATTCAAAAAGTTAATAACTTTAAAGTATTGGAAAGTCTTAAAATTAATTAACAAGTTTCCAGAATGCTGTCATAATTTAAGAGTAAGAAAACTGTTTTAACTAAGTACATATCGTTGCCTGTACTTTACTATTTTGCCTGGTCATAATCTACAATAAAAAATAGAGTCGTGGCGTGGATTTGGGTTTGATAGCCATTCGGGGGAATTAATTATTATTTATTAATATTTTAATTTCTTCGCTCTGGTCGTTTAGTTCCACCACTCAACAGGCAAAACCTCCAGAATTCTTTGGAAAATGGGGAGAAGAGTGTCTTAACACTAAGCTGTCTCTGCCTCATATCTCATATCCACTGATCATAAACACTTAAAATTAAAAGCTCATTTTATAAGCTTCCGCAAATTAAAAGCTTAAAATTTCATCTCAGCAACGATATTAGAATACCAATTTTATTTAATAACAAAATATGGTAAAATGTTAGTACATTCAACACCGCACGTATTTCATTACAAACAATGCTAGACGTTGTAATTAAATAATTCAATAAATCAACGGAGTCCAGTGAGGAATTACGCTCCAGTACGCTTTCTGTATAACATCTTGAAAATATTGCTTAAAAAACAGAGTCATCAGAATTGCAAAATACTTACAAAAAAGGGTCCCTTTACGAGTTTTGCGTTAATTAATTTGTTTGACTAACGAATTCTGTAGACCTCACTGTAACTGTGAGGCTGCAGTAGAAATAACGCTTGTATAATTATAGATTAACTTTAACAGTTTTTTCACGTAAACACCTACTACTCAACACAAAAATAATACTAAGCGTTGTCGATCTACTGATTTTCATTGTTAAAAAACATAATAAGAAAAAGATATCTCTCGTTCTATTTTACGCAATTCAACATCGCCGGCAATACCTACGATTCGATTTCGTGAATGAGGTGTATGCGGCGTTATCACTTTGATAGGTTTGTATCTGTAAAAACAAAAAAAAAACACTTTTTCATTGTTGGAAAAAATCCCTTTTGTTTAAATTGTATTAAGTTTTTATGGAGTAGTTAAAACTGTGATTCATTTAAAGTGGTGATGACGAAAACACTCTGTATAACAAAAGAAATAAAAAGCCTGAATACAACATAAGCTGCATATAATTTAAGTTATAAAATTATAAAACAGAAAATATATAATAATAAGTATCAAAAATATTTCAGGCATGAATATATCATAAGAGATTTGCAACAACACTATAAAATATATCGTCGTAACACGCTAGGAATTTTTAATATTAGAATGTTTCAAAGAAAAATGTTGGACTCTACGATTTGTGAAGTTCTGAAATGTTATTTATATAAGACTAAAAACGCTACGGTCTCTACATACCTCTTTCAGCTCGTCCACTGTCATTAACCTCTCCATGTATGCCCTACGGGGGGCATACATGGAGTGTATGCCCCCCGTACTTTTTACGTGACCTTCATCCAGTGTCTTTGATACTGTGTTTTCGAAGGTCAATTGAGGTATCTCCCAATCTCTCTTACCAACCACGGACGGAGCTACAAATATATGATTTTATTAAATTTATTTTTAATTATCCGCTCTCGTAGATGAAACAGGGCATTAAGTTACGCCTGTCAACGCAACGACTTGAAACTTTCCCGGAAAGTGAGTGCATATTAAGAAGCTAATATCTCCTAACACATACCAACCTTCAATAAGTCGATACTCTATGGATTCAGTATGACATTATTACGATATTACTATTCCACACAAAATAGGCGATTTGTGTGAGTGCAATTTAAATAATTTGAAGTACTCCTCTGGGTTTTTTTTAACTTTAAGTATACAATTTTGGACGCTATAAAACACGTTTTTTTTAAATAAGAGTAAGAAAAAATTATAGTATAGGAAATAAGAAAAAAATAAATATAATTATTACAAGAGCGCCTCAAGAATCTAATAAAAATAAATTACACTTTTAAATTAGTCGCTTAATGCCATTCAAACGGAGTTATGGCGGAAAAAGGTTTAATTGCTTCAGTCTGAAAGAAAAATGTATCTAGTAGTAAAGCTGCCGCGACTCCGCTACAAGTAGCTGCTCGCAGGTGTACCTTTGTTACAGTTATACCTTGTTGTTCAATTTCCTTTAGCAATTAGAGCAAGTTCCTGTAGACACTTGCAGCCGACGTCATTAGGTGTTTGAGTAGTCGTTTAAGCACTGAGTGAAATTACATTATTATGTACGTCATATGCGAGTAGAATGAGAGTATTTAGTGATGTGAATATAATTTACTGAATCAATTCGCACGTCGATTATTTCATTTCTTGCTAGATTTGTGAAATGATTGTTATAGATAAAGTAAAATACGGTTTTAGAGATAAGAAAATATTAATAATGTGTCGACATACAAAACAGTACAATCCTCGAGATCTAAGCTGAGCTGAACTCACACGAATGCAAGGCTCAGCTTAAGCCTCGCGAACTGTAAGCGTTTAGAAATAATATTCATAAATACAAAATGGAATATTGGTTACTCAATGTTTAGAAATAAATAATGAAATAAGTAATCTTCTCGATTATAGAGATAAGATATACATATATTTGATTCCATAAGTCTTTAACCCTTCTAAGCGTATGTATTTGAGTGTGAATACGTTATATCAAACTCTTGTGAAACTGTTGCCCTAGTTATCTACATACTTGTATATCCCTTTCCTACTAACTGCGGAGTAAGGACTCCGCTTATTGTTGCCTTTTAACGCTGCGCTGTCTCAAACTGACTGTATCTTATGAGTCACAAAGATGACTTAAAGAGTTATACTTCACTTGGAACATGCATTAGAGATTTGGAAGAATTAAAGCTATTTTTTTTAATAAACTGAAATTAAATTGCATTCGTGGCAGCCAAGGTTTTGTTTTCATGATTTTAAAATTATTAAAAACAACTTTGTGTAAAGTAAAATGTATGTAAAACAGTAGGGCCCCGATTTATATATACGAGTATATCTTTCTTAAAACTGGACCAGTTGGTGTAACAAATTCTACAGATACGCCAACAGATAAATGAAATTAGTAATCCAAAAAATTGTATGAATTCAAAAGTTGAAGTTCACATCACTAAAAACATAGCGTAAAGACTTCGTCAAATGGCGGCAAACATTAAAATATAAATATATTTGTATCCATTTCATAGAAAATAATAAGTGTAGATAGGTACTAAAAAGTAGGATTCTACAAAAAGAAGTGAGATGCCATCAAAAACATCCTGTAAAAAAACCCAAGTCTCGCAGCTCAGTCTTTCTACCGTAAAAAGTTGTGAGATCCATGTAATACCAAGTCGGTTAATCTATTTAATCTCTACTTAAAGGATCTTCTGTCTTAAGTTATTACATAAGTTATTATCATGCCAATATTAAAAATACTTTACGTTTTAAACAAATAGATCGACTTGGACATCGCATGATTTAATTATTAGTATGTATCACACTACACAGCACGACGGGCCAGCAACCGAATTCCTCACCAGAATCCTTCCGAATATGATGTCTATTATGTCTTTCGATAGGTTGTGTTTTCATATTTAATTACTGTTTCTGATTTCGATAACTCGATCGAATTGCAAATGAAGCGAATAACTTCATACAGTGAGCTGTGAGACTGACGCGCGAACAAACAAGACGAACTGGGTACGAATGAGTGAACTGCTATATAAAACCAGATATATTAATTATTTCACCGTATTTACAGTTGTTACTTACAAAATGAAGTTAAGAGGAATCCATTAATGATTTATTTTAATTTGAATTATGTGCGGGTACACAACTAACAAGTTGTATAGAGGCCGGTCGTAGCGCAGCGGCACAAAGTGTGACTGTAAAACCGATTGGTTGTGGGTTCGATGCCCACTCGAGGAGATGAAATATGTACTTAAATTTATTTTTCCATTTCTTCGTTCTGATGTCGAGGCAAAGCGCGGCGTTGAGTTCTGCCACTTAACACGCAATGCCTCCAGAATTCGGCAGAAAGTGGGGAACGTAGTGTCTTTTACTAGGTTCCATCTGCCTACCCTGCTGTGTGCGGGATACAGCGTGAAGCTGATTAGAAATCATGTATATTTGCATTTTTACAATATTCGACTTACACGGATTGATGGTACATATTACTTATATGCGAATCGAGGCCTTCGTGGCGCAGTGGCACAAACGTGCGACTGTCAACGCAACGGTGACGGGTTCCATTCCCATTGAATGGGAATGAAATGTTTCATATTTACGTTTCTTACTCCAGTAACAAGACAAATCTGAAAAAAATTGAAATCGGCGGAAAGTGACCAACGGTGGTAAAACAGTTCCCTCTGTTTACTCTTCTATTTGTTTTTATCTTGCAGGTCAAAATGTGTGACATTTATTTTTTTTATTTACAACTATAACTATTCCGGTACTTTTACTGTGTCAATCCAAAGTTTGGAATTGGAAGCTTTAGGATTACTCATTTGATTATATTTTTCGTTATATTTATATATTTTTTAGCTTCACGCTGTATATAGCAGTTGTAGGTTCGATTCCCTCCGAATCAGGACAATGAAATATTTTATATTTTCATTTCCTAGCTCTGGTGTCGAGGCATATGCGTGGAATTTTAGCACTCAACAAGCAATGCCTCGAAAAAATTGGCGGAAATTGAAGAACGGAGTGTCTTAACACTAGGTTCCCTCTGCCTAACCTGCTGTGTGCGGGATACTGTGTAAAACTGAATGATTTAATTCTAAACTAATATTATATAAACGACCTGTTATATAAAACCTATCCAATGTTATATTATCGATGTCGAGTACGGTTTAACACAATAACGAGGATCGGGGATGCAATGGCGAAATGATTAAATTGACGTGCCAGAATTATAAGTTAGAAATTTATTTTTTTACTATACTGAGATATAATTTTTTTTTTTTTTTCACATTAGATATCATTTCTATGCATATAAAGTGGAATATAATAAGTAGTAGTAGTAGTAGCTTCGCCCGCTTAAAATACATGATTATTGATTGAATAAGCAGAATTGATTGACAACTATAAATACTTTTAATATGATTTTTTTATTATTTTAATCTGTAATATTGTAATATGATTTTTTTACGACATTATCGTAACTTCTATAAGATTTTTTGATTGTTTTGAACTAAAAAATATGAACAATGTTGATATTAGATATTCATAAAATATACATAAAGCTAATTATGTATTATATATATATATTTTTGTAACATTACGTTCTTTTTACCAATGTTGTGTTTTTTAAAGCTCTGTTAAATATGCTGATGTCACTTAATAATTTCATGTACTGCTTCAGAAACAGCCTTAAATGTAAAATTATTGATTTGGGTAAGGATTCATAATATTCTTTGTAAAATAATTGTAATGTTTGCATATTAACTCCTAGCTAAATGTACAATTGGTAAATATGTAGTTATTACAGAGTACACGTAGAAAGTGTTAGCGGTAGTATTAAATATGAGTTTATAGTAAAAGAGATGTTAATATGATTAATCAGAACAAAACAAAATAAAGGGAAGTTGTTGTGATATTGTTGCGATAAAAATAAAAATTGTAAAAGAAATTATTTTGTTAATAATATGTATGTGGAGTTATTATAGTGTTAGCGGTAGTATTAAATGTAAGGTTATAGTAAAAGAGATGTTAATATGATTAATCAGAACGAAACGAAATAAAATTGTGTATTTAAATAAAGGGAAGTTGTTGTGATATTGTTACGAGTGAAAATAAAAATTGTGAAAGAAATGCTTTTGTTAATAATATGTATGTGTTATAATAAATATTGTTATTATGAATTAGTAACTTGAGTTCAATTAAATATTTTAATAGTGATTGAGTTATTATAGGAAGTTGCTATATAATATTGTTATGAGATTATAAACTAAATGAAATACTGTAACTAATAGTATAGATGTTATTTAAAATTAAATATTGTTATTACACTTAATTTATGATCTACTGAAACTATGTTTATTGTGAATTATGAAATTGAGATACTTCCGGTAAGCTTAGTTTTGGGAGGGATGTTGTACTATAAAAACACCATAAAAGCACAATTAAAGACAGTCTTCCTAACGTTATAATACACGCAGCAAGCTCTGAGCAAAAGTTATTTAAGTGATAGTAGATCTAAGTGGTTTAAGTGAAGTGTTAAGCGTTATAAGTGATAGCCCTAAGTTCAACGTGTTAATAAAGTGATACAAAGAGTGAAGGTTTATAATTGTTATACCCAGTGTAGAGAGTTCTTCATTCATTTCAGAAGCGGGATACAGGACTAAGAAACTCCCATTAGAGACTGAAGGTTAGAAGTGTTATATATGTGTTTTTTTTTTTGTGTACAAGTGACTATTCTTCTTCTTATTACTACTGTTTTTACTGTTGTAGTTATTTTTTTTATTTTTATTTAAATTTCCGTTTGAATCACTATAATATTACATTAGTAATTATTATAAGTTTTACTTATAATGGGAAATTCTAAGCGTAGGCGAAGTTATAGCGTATCGACAAGTATTATAGAAGATCGACTAGGCGTCATAAAAGGAAATATAATAATAATAATAATAATAATAATTTATTGGAAATCAATAGAGTGATACATAGTTAAAGTTCGATAATGACTACTTAAGTTAAAAACTGTGTTGTAATCATTAACGCCCCTCTCCAGAAATAGTACAAAATTAGTTCCAAAAAACAATAATTACATCAAATATTATATTTATATATTAAAAATAAAATGTTGTGTGTGTGTGTTTGTGTGTGTGTGTGTGTGTGTGTGTGTGTGTGTGTGTGTGTGTGTGTGTGTGTGTGTGTGTGTGTGCGTATGTGTGTGTGTATGCGTGCGTGTTGGTATAAATCATATTATATGATGAATATCGTAACAAAAGCCAAGAATCTTGTAAAAATTGTAATAAACGTGCTCGAAAGTTGCGTACATCTTGATTAATTAGTCATAATCATATGCTTAATATTTGTGGTCGTTTCATGTAGTGTTGTGCCAGAACTTAATCATAATGATAATTATCAAACAATAGAATCTTGGATTAATAAAGTAAATGAATGAAGAACTCTCTACACTGGGTATAACAATTATAAACCTTCACTCTTTGTATCACTTTATTAACACGTTGAACTTAGGGCTATCACTTATAACGCTTAACACTTCACTTAAACCACTTAGATCTACTATCACTTAAATAACTTTTGCTCAGAGCTTGCTGCGTGTATTATAACGTTAGGAAGACTGTCTTTAATTGTGCTTTTATGGTGTTTTTATAGTACAACATCCCTCCCAAAACTAAGCTTACCGGAAGTATCTCAATTTCATAATTCACAATAAACATAGTTTCAGTAGATCATAAATTAAGTGTAATAACAATATTTAATTTTAAATAACATCTATACTATTAGTTACAGTATTTCATTTAGTTTATAATCTCATAACAATATTATATAGCAACTTCCTATAATAACTCAATCACTATTAAAATATTTAATTGAACTCAAGTTACTAATTCATAATAACAATATTTATTATAACACATACATATTATTAACAAAAGCATTTCTTTCACAATTTTTATTTTCACTCGTAACAATATCACAACAACTTCCCTTTATTTAAATACACAATTTTATTTCGTTTCGTTCTGATTAATCATATTAACATCTCTTTTACTATAACCTTACATTTAATACTACCGCTAACACTATAATAACTCCACATACATATTATTAACAAAATAATTTCTTTTACAATTTTTATTTTTATCGCAACAATATCACAACAACTTCCCTTTATTTTGTTTTGTTCTGATTAATCATATTAACATCTCTTTTACTATAAACTCATATTTAATACTACCGCTAACAAAAGGATGTTTTTAGGCATTTTTTATATAATTTATTTCAAACTAACGAACGAATCAAAAATCAAATACATATTTGCTTGATATATTTTTGAAGATCAAATCGTTCTTTATCTCTGTGTTGAATTAATTATGATTTTAAATTAAATGTTATGATTTATGAAGGTAATCTACACTAACAATTCAATTTTGTTTACTTTATTGTATAAAATATTGTATAATAGTACTTCAAAAATATATATTCTTATCAACAGTCATATAATCAAGACGTTTCGAATGTCATCCTTAAGCCAGGAATCCTACCAGCGCGATTGCTATATTGCTATTGCGAACGTTAGTTCGCAGGCAAACTAATGCCTTGAGTTCATTCAAATTCCGATAACTTTTTTTTTAATGAACCGATTTTGATGAACTAAACTTTAGTAGTTATGTTGAGTTAAAAAAAGCAATTGGTGAAATTTTCAAGTAAATCGGTTCAGTACTTTCAGAGAAAAATGCGGACAAAAATATGTCGACAAGAACAACAAGACAAGAAATTCAAAAAAAATCTTTTTGCTTTCTATTATCCTTTTTAAGTGTCCCTCTATCCATTTCAGTCAAAATTACTAAATGTACAGACAAAATATTTTTACTGTCTTATTATATATAGAGATAATTTAATTTTTCTTAATATTTACCTAATATATTAAAAGTAGAGGCTGTCGTGGTGCAGGTGCATAAGTGTGCGACTGTAAACGTGACGACTGTGGATTCAATTTCCACTCGGGGAATAAAATATTTAAACGGAATTTCTTAACGCTAGGGTCCCAGGTTCCCTTTTATGTGTAGAATACAATGTGAAGTAAAAATAAAAACAAATCCATTAGTTTACATTTCCCTCTACATTGTATTACAATATACCAAACAAATAAAAATATACAGCAAAGTTCTGAAAAGGTATAATTTAATTGTACTCAAATGATAAAATTAATTTGTGAGCTTAAATTAAAACATCAACAATCATAAGTGAAACGTGAACTATAAACACTGCGTTAATTGAAAAGCGACGTCGTAATCGGTTTAATATTTCCACTTGGTTACCTACGAACATTACGTCGGCGACGTCGGAGATCCCTTTGGTTTGTCAAGTGAAACTTCTCATCCCATCTATCTATCTATCTATCTATCTATCCATCGAGTGGCTTGAAGCTTTAAGTGTAGGGTTTTAGCTTCACGTTGTCTCCCGTAAACAGCAGGGTCGGTAGAGTTAGGACACTCCGTTCCCTACTTTCTGTTAAAATTTGAAGACGTCGTTGACAAAATAATCCAGGGACTTGATTAAATATTTAAAACGTCAATAACTTTATCTGTGACTGTAATTCACAATTCAGTAGGTTATTCGGCTTTTCAAGAGATTTATGAACTCGCGAACGTCGTATTCCGGAACTTCCGAACGCAGGGGATTTCCCGCTTGTGATCGAATGAAGGGTTCTGCAGTACTTTGAATTAATGTGCGTGGAAATTTCAAATATTATATTAGTTATCAAAAAAATTCTTACTTCTTTCTCGATAGGTAAAGCTTTAAGTCGACTCGAATCGATCTAGTAGATAATTAAGTTTATTTCTTAAGCTTAGTGTTTTTGGTATTGAACAAACTTTTTATTAAATTTTGAAATCAAAAAGAGTTTTGTTAAGAATCTTTAAATAATTATGAGAAGAAAGAAAATATTTAAAAAAAAAACTTTTTCGAAGTCGCTGAAAAGTTATAAAAGGCTATTAAGTATTATTCAAGAAATTCTCATTATTCAACTTATTTATATATTCTGCCAATAACAATAGAAACGATTCTAACGGAAAGGAAATGTCTTTTCTGAATATAATGATTATTTTTTTTAGGTTCACGCTGTATTCCCTATGTAGCAGGGTAGCCTAGTGTTCAGACACTGCTCCTCACGTTCCGCCGACCGCCAAATGCACCGCATGCTGTGTAGCAGAACTCAATGTCTCACTTTTGCCTCGACACCAGAGCCAAGAAATGAAATGAATGGAAATCGAACCCACAACCAGTCGCGTTTACAATCACACGTGCCCCTGCGCCACGACTTCCCTTATGACCGGTACGAAACTTAACCGAGCTTCTTGTTTGCCGTTTAAATTATTGAACCATTAGTAAGGCGTTGGTGACTTTGTACAAACACTTTGCGCTTTGTTGGTCATTGAGATTTAATGGAGGTAATGGCTCTATAGGCGTTTGTGTCTCTCTGTGGGGAGTAATTGGGGCTTCGTGATTAGTGAAGGTGAGGTTATATCGAGTGAAATATTAATTATTTGAGAATCAGTATTGGGTATATCTATGAGGGATAGTTGGAAACAGAAATAATTGTTAAAACATTATTACTATATCTGAATTTTTGAGACTGGAACTGAACTTCGTGCATGAAGTACATTGGTGCAGTGTAGTGGACACTTATGTATGCATTCTCATAAGGAAAAAATATTTTTCAAATACTTATACTGTAAGGAAAAGTACTTTTTTATAAAAATAATCTCCCTTAACACTATCCTTAGGATTTACGTATAACGTAGAATATATAGCTTAGTGATCAGAGCGCTTGGACAGTTTCCAAGAGACATGGGTTCAAATGTCGCTTCGTTCTAAATTTTATACGTTTTAAAAACGTATTTAAGAAACTTTTTATTTGTTAACATTAACTTTGAAACATTAAAAAATTGTAACAAATTTACTTAAGCATTTAAATATTTAATCTGTCACAACAAAAACCATATTAGACTAGTGCGGTCCACGATCCATCTAGATCCGTCGCGTGTTGCCTATTATAATGAAACTTTAAATAGCATTAATGTATACAGTTCCTTGGTGGAACCGTTAGTTAGCCGATAATGTCATACATAAACCGCGTTAGGTATAAATACTTCCTGGCTTGTTTAGATTTAACAAGGTTAATAGATTTATAGTTCACAAGCTGTTTATGAATATTCTATTTATATTAAAGTAAGTTTCGCATTGACGCTAAATTGCTGCTAAGTTAAAGTTCATTATACTTGGTGCTATTATTGTATACTTTAAATATCGTGAATAAGCCCAGTCGTGGCGCAGGAGTACAAGCCCACAACTACGACTATAAACACGACAGGTTGTGGGTTCGATTGCTACTCGAGGCAATGAAATATTTAATATTTTCATTTATTCGCTCTGGTTGTAATGATCCATACCAGAACTAAAATGTGTAGGTAAATAATATAATTAATTTAAAAAAAATAATTTATAAAAAAAATATTATAAATATAATTTATAATATTATTTAATTTATAGCTTAAGATAAATACAATCTTATAAAAAATAGTTTTGTTCAGTTCTTTAATTACGCGTTCCATTCACAATAATATTAAAGTGACGTTATATACCGTAGGTAAAACACGCAGATATAATATATAAAAAAAAAATAGCTTCACGCTGTATCCCGCACACAGCAGGGTAGGCAGAGGGAACCTAGTGTTAAGACACTCCGTTCCCCACTTTCTGCCGAATTCTGGAGGCATTGCGTGTTGAGTGGCAGAACTCAACGCCGCGCTTAACCTCGACACCAGAGCGAAGAAATGGAAATATAAATTTAAGTAAATATTTCATCTCCTCGAGTGGGGATCGAACCCACAACCAGTCGGTTTTGCAGTCACACCTCGTGCCGCTGCGGCACGACCGGCCTCAATAGATATAATATATATTTATTAAAAATAATTTAATAATTATATTTAATCGTTATGTATTATAATTTTAAATAAATAATAACATCATTAATATTTTAATTATTGTAAAATATCATGTTGGCTGAATAAGCTACTGTCAAGGTCAAAGTCGAGAAAAAAGAAAATAAAGAAAAGGAAGATGGCGGCCGCGTCTGGTGAAGGATAGTGAGTGATTCAAAATGTTTAGAGAAGTTTTAATTTATAATTATTATATATTTAGTGACGTCTTATATGTGAAAGGCATGTGAGCTAGTACATGTAATAGTGATATAAGTATTCGAGGCTGGTAAGATAAGTTATAAGTGCTTATTACGTATTTACGGTTGTTTGTTTTGGAATACTTCGTCGGTAAGTTTTTAATATATTATTATTAAAACAAAGAAGAGTGCTATTAATGCATATAATGCCATCAATATCCAGAGATAAATATTATTTTTGTAGTAAATGGAAATAAATACATTAATATGTTTTTATGAGGTATGTAAAATTACAATAATATTAATGTACGCTGAATGCCCGCCGCCATCTTTGTCAGATGCTTGTATGTGAATTGTAAAATGAGAGCTAAATAGATTTGGTGAATTATAATTACTTATAAATGTTATGTCTATATATTATATTAGTAAATATTTAACATGTTACTATAAAAGGAAATATAAATATAATAGTACCATTTATAATATGTTATAAAATTATTATATCAAAATACGCATTTACAATTTATAAATATTATATAAATTAAATTTATTTAAATAATATATGAGTCTATTTAATGTCCTAAAATAACGGTAATCTGTCAAGATATTTAATTAATTATCATAAAGATATTAGACAGTAACAAAATATTAATTATAAACTATTTGTACGATTGTCGGAGTTCATTGACCCTATGTTTTACTAATAAATGATATTGGAGTCACAACCGACTGCTGCTCCGCTTCGCTGGTACTGCTTGTTTAGGCAAATTGCTATGGCCTTTTATTGTTAAACTGCGATCGACGTTGTCTCGTGGTGTGCTTACGATGCATGAGCGATGCTTGTATGGTATTGGACATACATCTATGTAAAACAGTGTCTACAGTTGTTCTATAACTCGTTGTATGATGAGTAGGTGTGTGGTGCTATTTTATGTCCTGGAAATCTGGTGTATGTAGTAGTGCCCGCCCGTCTTGTATGGGTGTGTGGTGCTTTTCTGTCCTGGAACTCAGGTGTATATAATTATTTAAATTATAACAAGATTCATATCGTCTTAGGCATGAGAACTGAGAAGTGTCGTAATTGAATAAATCACATTACCCTTTGTATAATAATAAGCAGTAAGCTGGTCTAATATTATCTTTTATCGAATAATCTATTTCTATATTATATAATTATAATATATTTTCCAAATCTTCCAGAGAGGTTAAATTTTAAATATAAAACGAGGAGCACACGTAAACAAAATAAATTGTATTGTTCGAAAACCTCCCGCCTCGCGAGCTGGCGCCTCGCCAAGTGCTAGCTTGTATTAATTACGCGGCCGGTACTTTGGAGATTTCGTTAACATTTCTATAACTCCACGTTTATATCTATAGCTGAAACAAACTTCTAATATTAAAAGTTCGGCCTTAACATTTTAGGTTTTTTTTTAAATACCATTTTGTTTTTAATGAAAAATTACATTGTTCTATTAATCATAATGTATTAGTTAATTAACGCCCGTCACGAAACGTAGCCTTTTTAAATTAACGATTTAATACGAAAAAGTTATTTTATTAAGCAGAAATATTTATTTTTTGTATTTTTGTATGTTTTAAGCCGTATGTAAAAACGGATTTTTCATAGGTTCACATTATTGTCTAGATGTCCGTTTGATAAGACCGTTTATCGCGTGAAGGTATCACGCTGAAATTTATATCAAATATTCAAGTCCATGTTCCTTAAAAAATCTAGTTTCTAATTCTACGCTATCAAAAGATACAAGCATTTATACATCGATTTTGCTGCATTCTGTTTGAAATCAGACGCGCAAAAAAACCGTATACAGTTATGGAATTTAGTACGATACCATCCGAAAAAGTAAAAGTTAATAGGTATTTCATAGAAAACAAATATTACAAACTTATATTTGTAGTTTTATTTCATATAAAATGACTGCATGTGCATGTCAACTTGAGTTTGTAAACTTTTATAAGTTGTATGTAGGTACTTCCTTGATCTACAATCTTAAAATTGGTACGGAGGTCTCAGCGGGCGAGTCTGATTCGCACTTTACCGTTTTTTGTAAGAGTGTAAACACTAACCGATCTTTAAAGTTTAGAACAATGTTTACAGGACTCCGCTGCTACCAGCTTACAAGAAATTAAACGTTTTTCTTATGAAACAAAGACATTTTCGTTCAAAGCTCGCTGTTACGTACTGGCCATAGTTGTTATGGTTAAAATAATATTTTGTTATACAAAGTATATTGTAAAACGACGGGTTGTTAGTAAATTTCTTATAATTTAAATGATAAATATGCATGAAATGCTGTAATAAAACAAAAACAATTATAAATATTGTAGAGCTCAGAAAATGACAATAATACTTTTGTTACCATTGAAAAATATTATATTCTTTTAATAGAAATTGGTGATTTCTTTTTTCTTTGCGTTATGCTCTATCCCGCTCACAGCAGGGTAGGTAGATGGAACCTACATTAAGACACTCTGTCTTCCGTTTCCCGTCGAATTCTGGAGGCGTTGCGTGTTGAGTAGCGGAAACTCAACGCCGCACTTTGCCTCGTTACCAGCGCGAAGAGAATGGAAATATAAATTTAAGTATATATTTCATCTCCTCGATTGGGGATCGAACCCACAATCAGTCTGTTTTACAGTCACACTTCGTGCCGCTGCGCCACGACTGGCCTCAAAACTAATTAACTAAATTATAACTCTATGTGTGTAACTCTCAATAAGAAAATTATAATCTTTTCTCTAGTGGGAATTGAATCCTATAATCTGTCGCATTTACAGTCACACTTTGTGTACCTGCGCCACGACGGGGCTTTTGACGGATCAACGCTGTTCCACTCAGACATGAGTCTAGGGTAGAAGTGAACTAAAAATATCATATTATGTACAAAAAGCTCATCAGTTTCCGAGGAGCACGAAACTTTAAACAAAATAGGGTAAAGCTTTGGGGAAATCCCCCGGCCTTGACCTCATTATTTAAAATATGGTTTCGGCCATTACGCTTAACAATCTTTGTCAGACTGCTAAATAAATATTTAAAATTTTGACTAGCTACCATATTATTTCGTTTCCAGTAAATTTTGAAAACGAAATAATATATTGCGTGTCGAATGGCGGAACTCAACATCTCGCACATTGTTACTAGGAAATAAAGATACATTAAATACAATATTTCGTTTCTTCGAGTGGGAATCGAACCCACTACCTAATGCGTTTAGAGTCGTACGCTTCTGCCCCTGCGCCACGACCGTCCTCCTTATACGTATGTAAACATAAAGATAAATAAAGAAAATTACGATTTACATAAATATTAAGTTTAGTATTTTTACCTTTGTTGTATATAATAAATACATTTTCACAAAGCTCTCACAGCGCTCCTGATCTGATAGTGAACTAAAAGCGAACTATTTTGCGGTCGTATGATCCTCTTATGCACGTTTAAATACAGCGGTATGATACTTTTGAGGTTATATTTTCAATTTGTAAATTTATTTATAGTAAGTAACACAAAAAAATATACGTTATACGCTATTTACTATTTATTTACTACTCCGATAATCTTACAGAACAACAGCGCGGGCGAAGCCGCGAGCGGAAATCTAGTTATTTAATACAAATAAATAAATTAAGTCATAGCATTGGTAAGTACTTACTTTGAAAGCATACATTAATCGATATGTTTACACCTTGACCGACGTAATCCCATTAACTCATTATCTAACCGTAACCGTGAGTTCGTAATGTAACTAAGTGAGGAAGCCTATTGCTGTGATGTTCGTTTGTATTATGAAACATGTTTATCCATTAGGGATGCCAGTACTTAAGTTGTCGTTAGTAATAAGTAATTGTATTTATTAAAACTTTAAAAAGTTTTTTTTATTTTCTTTATTGATTAAAGACGCTCCCCACTTTCCGCCTAGGCGTTGCGTGTTGAGTGGCTGAACTCAACGCTTTGCCTTGCTACCAGAGCGAATAAATGAAAATATTAATAAATAATAATTAATTCCCGTTAGTGAGAATTGAACTCACAACCGTCGTGTTTACCCACTAGCAAGACAAATCGCGCTACTTCACATTTGCAATGTTACCACACCTATAAGAATACACCTACTCTGTAATCAATTAACTTGTTTGTTAGTTTGTTCAGTATTCACACTGTATTGTTCAGGAAATAGTCCGATAGAGCACCTCTCTAGTCGATTTCCTGCCCTTAACGATTTCACTCACGTCTCTATTTTCTTTCCTTCCCCTCCTTGCCTCTTGTACATTAGGAGCTGAGATTTAGTTACAAAACTGTATATATTAAAGGTGTTTTTAGAGGTTTTTATTTAGAAAAAGGATATTGGGAAAATAATATAAAGATAGAGTCTTGTCGTGGCGTGGATATGTGCAAGTATGTGACTGTAAACGCAACAGATTGTGTGCTCGATTCCTACTTAAGAAAATGAAATATTTAATATTAATTTTTTTTCGCTTTGGTGTGGAGCCAGAGCACGGCGTTGAGTTCTACCACACAACACGCAATGCCTCCAGAATTCGGCAGAAAGTGGGGAACGGAGTGTCTTAACATTAGGTTCCCTCTGCCTACCCTGCTGTGTGCGGGATACAGCGTGAAGCTAATTTATTTTTTTTTTAATTTTTAATTATAATATAACCAATGTATTTTGAAAGGCACACCAACAAATCAAGTAACAGTCTGTTGTAAACGATCTCTCATAATGAGAAGTATTGAGGGGCAAGCCCCGTGCCGAAGCTAGCGACAGCCGGACACGACACTCTCTAATCCCTCCCTTTATAACAGTAATTGGGTAATTATATTTAATAAGTGCATATTATATACAGCTTTATTCTGTATTTTAATTTTGTATATATAACTTCGACAGTCCCCCACTTTCCGCTGAATTCTGGAGGCACTGAGTGTTGAGTGGCGGAACTTAACGGCACGCTATGCCTCGTTACCAGAGCGAGGAAATGAAAATACTAAATATAACATTTTTCCAGTTAGGAATCGAACCCACAATCGTCACGTTTATTTTATATACCACGACTACCTCTCAATTTAAAATAAAAAAGATTATCTGCTCTATAATATTGGTTTATTCTACTTTATAATATTGGTGTATTATAGATACTATGTTAAAATTAAACATGCACTACAATGAAAAAAACGAAGTTTATCTTTTTCTATGCTAAATTCAGAGCTATTAAAATCCATTTATGATAGGATCATCTGGTTATAAATATCATGTTCCACATTTTAGCATTAGTATTTTGTTGTGAACGATACAGTGATTGAATAGTTAGTATTCTGATTATTAAAAATGTAATCTAATTTTGATTACTTATATTACAGTTAATAATCTATTATTTTTCTAACTGCCCTACAAATTCCTGCCGTAGATAGATAAATAAAATAATTTTCACTGATAACTGGCCTCAGTTACCTTAGTAACTCAGTTAACTGAGACCAGTCGTGGCGCATTGACAATAACGTGCAACTGTTGAAAGGTTGTGGGTTCGATTTCCATATTTCAAGGAAATGTTTTATGTTTTTATTTTTTCGCTCTCGTAACGAGGCAAAACGCAGCGTTTAGTTCCATCACTCAACACGCAATGTCTCCAGAATTCGGCGGAAAATGGGGAATGGAAGTGTCTTAATAGGATAGGAGTGTCTTAACACTAGGCTCCCAGGTTGCCTCTCCCTAGCATTTTATGCGCGAGATACTCTATGAGGCTACAAAAAAAACATAAAATAACTAAGTTAAGTCTGTATAGGTCAGCTTGTAAAATGAGATCATTTTAATTTTAAGGTTTGTATATACAGATTCAAAGTAGTTTCAAGGTGTGAATAATGGCAATTGCCTTGAGAAATACAAAACATTATTTATTTATATTGCTCTCTTTATTTTTTTTTACGTGAAGTAATTATGCATAATATATAAGTATATATTATGCATAATTAAATAATAATACCGTTTACAAAAATATGTTTATTATCCAGTATAATAGTAGGGTTTATATTTCGGGAAACTTTAAAAATTATATTATATAAAAGTACGACAAACTTAAATGTAAATTTCCACCGTATAATATTATTAAAAGCCTTCACTTCTAATATAATATTAAATTTGTTACACTGTAAACAAAGCGAGATGAACCAACGTATGAAACCATCGTCGACAGCTTGTTGCGGGCGCTCTCGTCGAGAAGTTTCATCTAGCGTCAGCCTACGCGATATTCTGTTTAGCCTTTGTGGGCTTATGAATATATGTACAGTATGTTATATTGTGGCATTTTTTATATGTAGGGCGTGAGTAAAATTTGATTTATTTATTCATCTGGTTACCTGGAGTATGTGAGTGTTTGAATTTATAGATTTGTTTAGAAATATAATATGAATCACGAGGCAAAGCGTGGCGTTGAATTGTGTCACTCAACACGTCTGTCTCATACAACGCCTTAGAATTTGACGGAAAGTAGAGAACGAATGTGCCTTACGGTCCCTCATAATGTCTTAACATTAGGTTCCTAGGTTCCCTCTGCCTATCCTGCTATGTGTGAGATACATTTTTAGCTTCACCTAAAAAATATATATAATAATATTTATTGTCAATATTTTTATTATGTAGCTATTTTGCTATTTTAGCTTTTATTAGAGTAGAGCCTCTATTTTGAATATTTTTTTAATTGAATTAAAATTATATTTAAAGAAAACACGTACATACGTATTATGTGTGGTATTTAGACAATAATTCTAGAATGATTCCGAGGATAATTTGATAACAACGTTTTTCTGTTTTCCTCCATGAATCTTATATGAATATGCTAATATATGTTAACGTATCATTTAAGGCATTTAAATATTATTTCCAACATTTCGTTGAATATTTTCTACTTCTACTTGTACTAAGCTGCCTTATTAATTAACACTAAACCTACCAGTAGCGGTCAAATTGACCGTTTTCAAACTTTAGATCCAATTTATACATTTTTTAATGTTATAATATTGTTATCAAACTATATGACAATTCTTAGAATATGCATATAATATTTTTTTCACTCTTTACTTTAAGTTATTTTTTTCTTTTTCCAAAAAAAAGTTGTTATGTGACCTACCTACCGCGGTCGGTCAATATGACCGGCGGGAAAAACTGTTATAAAGTTATTTCCAAACAATTTTTTTACGGTTATCTCAGAGTCGCTTATAGTTGAAAAGAGTAGATAACAATAGTATTGATTACAGTCTCAAGTAGTGCACTTCTAAAAAGGCTTTTATGCACTTTTTTTACCAATATTTATTTGAAGAAGAGAAGGTAAAGTATCTGTTGTAGATATTTACCCTAAAAATGTCAAAGCATTTGAAAATTACAAATTACCTAAAAAATATAACGGACATAGAAGAAGAATTTTCAGAAAATGATGAACAAGAAACTTTTGTAATGGAAAAAAACATGGAAATAGACCAAGAACTATTTTCTAGTGAATTAGAATCAGAAAACGATAGTGAAGAGGAGAATATTATAAATAAGCGTTCAGGGCAGAAAAAAAGAGGGTTTTATTGTCATCCGAAAGTGAAATAGATTTAGAGGATCAACGCATCGAAACTGCTGCTGATGGAACAGTCTGGGAAGAAATAGACGGAAGACCGAATCTTGGCCGGTTACCAGTGCATAAATGTTTTAGGGATATGTCAGGACCAACAGGATATGCTAAACGACATATAATGAAAGGACAAATGAAGACGGCATTTAGTCTTATCATTGATCAGCACATAACACGTCATATTATAAAATGTACAGAAGAAGAAGCATTTAGGGTGTTGGGGACTAAATGGGAGCTAAATGCTACAAAATTAGACGCATTTATTTCCTTATTATATGCTCGCGGCGCATATGAGGCGAGAAATTTGGATATCTCATATTTGTGGAATAAAAATTGGGGACCCGCTTTTTTTTCAAAAACAATGAGTCGAAACGACTTTACGGAGATTATGAAGTACATACGATTTGATAAGAAGAGCGAAAGAAGCCAGCGTTTACAAACTGATAAATTTTCTATGATATCTACAATATGGGATCGATTTATTGAAAATTCACAAAATTGTTATAAACCTGGTGCATATATTGCTGTAGATGAGCAGTTGTTCCCGTCGAAGACTAGGTGTAGATTTACACAATATATGCCAAACAAACCAGACAAATTTGGAATAAAGTTCTGGTTGGCGTGTGACGTCAACAGTAAATATATAATAAATGGGTTTCCCTATTTGGGAAAGGATGAAAGGAGAGATTGTTCAATTCCACTTGGGGAGTACGTTGTTCTAAAGCTGATGGATCCTTTCACGGGATGCGGAAGGACTGTAACAACAGATCATTTTTTTACGAGTGTTTCATTAGCCAAGAAATTATTTGCAAGAAAAACTACAATTGTTGGAACAATTCGTGGTAACAAAAGAGAGTTACCAAAGTTAGCCAAAGAAAAAAAAGATAAAATGGTTAGATTTTCAAGCAAATTCTATAAATCAAATTATGTAAGCCGAAAAAAAAAGTGCTTGTCCTAAGTTCCAAACATAACTCAATAGAAATAGAAAAAAGCAGCAAACGCATACCGGAAACTATTAGATTTTATAATAGTACAAAATTTGATGTAGATGTGGCAGACCAGATGGCAAGGAAATACAGCGTGAAGTCGAAAAGTTGTAGGTGGCCACTTCAGGTATTTTTCAACATTTTGGACCTAGCTGGAATAAATGCTTGGATTTTGTATAAAGAAACGACGGGTGAAAATATTTCCAGGCAGGAATTTTTGTTCCAGTTAGCTTCAGAACTTGGAGATGCATATACAAAATCTAAAGAAAAACAGCTTTTACCAACACCGTCCACAAGTACAGATTTGTGCGTACGAAAAACTTGTCAAATAAAATTTTGTAAAGGTTATAAAACAACAAAAATCTGTTCGAAATGCGAAAAATATGTTTGCGGCAAGTGCACATTTCAGACTAAACTAATTTGTAAGCAATGCGAGGGAGCCAAATAAAGTATATTATGTATGCATAACATTCTGTATAAAATTTTAATTGTATTTGTTTTTTTTATAAGGAATTTAAAAATTATATAAAATAAAATGGACGAAACTTTATGAAAATTCTTTATTTTATACACATTTAGCAACAAATCAACCATTATCTGCATTGAATAATGAAATAAATGAAACTTTTTAATTATCGGTCAATTTGACCGCACGCGGTAGGAATAGATATACAAGAATTGTAGGTAGGTTTAGTGTTAAATGATGATTCCACGAACAACTTGGAGATTTCATTTTTAACGTTTAAACTTGTGCTTCCATGAGCATTTTATGTCATACTTTACTTCAATATTCAGCAGTTTATTTTACTTTTGGTATTTTTAAAGGCTGAATGAATTAAACTGGAAAGTTTTATTATAAAACTAGTGCCCCAGCGTGGCTTCGCTCGCTTGTACTACACAATTATTTATTTTCTCAT
Organism: Heliconius himera; assembly: GCA_021202915.1. NCBI lineage: Eukaryota > Metazoa > Arthropoda > Insecta > Lepidoptera > Nymphalidae > Heliconius > Heliconius himera. The sequence continues at coordinate 563,794 of JAJHJA010000155.1, read as the reverse complement.
CTCAAATTCCTTAGTGATATAATAAAATTATCATTTTAAAGAAATATTATTACAATGACAGCATTTTCCCTTTAGTTTGCTCTTTAGATGGCACAGACAAATGGATAAATACTTTGAAAAAAGTACTTTAGTTAATTGATTATAGTACAATATATTTTAAAACAAACATATTTAATAAAATAAAATTTCATTCATGAATACTGTACCAAACAAAAAAGTTACAAAACAAAAAAACTAATTGTTATTGTTATTTACAGCCTCGTAAAGAGATCTGCTAATAATATTACCTCAGTAATCCCTTTGTAGGATTCCACGTCATTGTCGTAATTGCCTCTCATTGCATCGATGGCTGGAGTAGAGGCGACCCTGCAACACTCTCAGCAAATGCAATTGATAAGCGAATACCTTATTAAAATTATTGCGTATATCTCTAATAAGTTTGGTTGTTACAACGTGAATGGAACTATTATTTTGTTTTTTTTTCTGCACACAGCAGGGTAGGCAGAGGGAACCTAGTGTTAAGACATTGAGTACCATATTTTCTACCGAATTCCTGGAGGCATTGCGTGTTAAGTGGCGGAAGTCCATGCCGCGCTTTGCCGTGTCACCAGAGTGAAGAAATGAAAATATTAAATATTTCATATAGGGATCGAACCCACAACCAGTCGCGTTAACCTGTCACACACTTATGCCCCTGCGCCACGACTATCATCGAACTACCTCTATACGTATAATAAATAAAAACTTTTTCATTCTTGTCATTGTTCTAATTATTCTTCATAAATCCATGAAATAAAGAATTTCTTTAATAAAATGCTTTATGTATAATATTTTTCTTTCATAAATTTTATCGATCTCAATTAACATCACAATGACTGTTGAAAGGATTGGCGTTTCTCCAAAAGCATTCTTGATTCTAAATTATGGAATCGACGACTGACAATAGACTAAGCTATTGATTTCTGTTTTTATATAAGAACAATGTAATAATAGATCGTATTTTTCTTTTAAATATGGGGCTTCTGTTTGTAAATGGAAAACAAAATTTATAATAATGTAAGCATATAATTATTACTTGGCCGAGGTGTCCAACTACGTAGAGTTTTTACATTAATTCAAATTTATCTTTGGGGAAATTTTTATGGTTTTTAATAAAGGGAAACCTTTGAAATTTTAAAACTAAATTAATTATCATTCTCAGCCGAATGATAGTCTCTGGATCTGGCAGTTTCGCAAAATTCATCTTTTCAAACTTTTAAGATTTTTAGGAAATCTGCAAAAAAATATCATCTTATTTGTATTCGAAATATACTCTTAGTATATATAAATTATTATACAATTCATGAATCAATCAGCTTCACGCACACAGCAGAGTAGACAGTGTGTGGTTTAACATCTAGTGTCACTCCGTTCTCATTTTCTGCCGAATTCTGGAGGCATTGCTTGTTGAATGGCGGGACTAAGTTATTACACGATTCCGTATATTCTGCTATTAATATTAAATTCAATACCGGCAAATAAAATGTCGTATTCATTTCTATCCGTAGGATAAATATTTTTTGTTCATTTTAACGATTTTATTGTCTAAGCTCTAGTTGGCGTTATCAGTTACAAATTACAACAGCCACAACTTTGTCGAAAACTTAATAAATAAATCTACAAGCCTAAGCTGAAGCTTAGGCTTGTAGATTTATTTAGCTTGTAGACACCAAATTTATAATCAAACTTTGTACCATCATAAACACATAAATCAAATCTATTTTCCTAGACCTTTATCGTAGTTGTGAACTTTGTCAATTCTTTAAACTAAAATAGCGAGTAAATATTCTGTAAACCAAAGTTGTTTCAAGTCAATACTTATACTCGGTCCGTGACTCGGCGAACATCTGCAGCTGTCTCCAGATAGAAATAAAATTGTGAGAACTTTTTCCATTTCCGTACAACTATTGATATAATTCGAAATCAAAATGTAGGTATTTCTTACTCAAAAATATAAATAATGCAGACCCGTAGACAATTAACTTATTAAAACTTTAAGTATATTTAATTGTGATTTTTGTGTCTTTTTTTCAGGTAACTTCTTCCTACAGATCAATTTTGTAAAGGGACACCCACTCAACAAGTAAGTCAATAAGATTTAATTTTGATCTATTAAGATTTCAATTAAAACGCAATATAGATTAATCAAAAGTTAATTTTAATCAAAGATCCATTTTCAAATAAGTAAAATTATTTTGCAGTACTTGATAAAAATAAAATCGCATAAATCAGCTTTATGCTATATATATCCTGCATACAGAAAACAAAGTAGGAAGAACCTAATGCTTTTGCCTTGGTGTAAGAGCGAAGAAATAACAATATTAAGAAACACTGAATAATCATTCCCTCGAGTGGGATCGAACCCACAACATACGCTACAACAGCCTATAGTAAGAATACAAACAAGTATATATGTTTTATTTTACGTAAAACTAAACAATAATCCCTCGACATATTCTGTCTTGTCGACGTTTATTTTGGAAATTGTACATTTTAATCGCACATTTTAGAATTTAGAAACTATTCTTCATAAGCCATTTTGTGTATTTTCTTCTAGATTCTAGTATTTTTATATTGATTTCAGATTGGTGTTTTTGATTTTAGTTAAAATAGTTTTGGGAAGATACATACATTCCTTTTTTTAGCATCATGTTGTGTCTTGCATAGAGCAGGGTAGGCAGAGGGAACCTAGTGTTCCGTTCCCCATTTTTCACCAAAATTGGTAGGCATTGCGTGTTGACTGGCGGAACTCGACGCCGCGCTTTGTCTCAACACCAGAGCGAAGAAATGAAAATATTAAAAATTTCTTTTCCTCGAGTGGAAATCGAACCCACAATGACTTTGTGCTCCTGCGCCGCGACTGTCTTCAATACCTTACACTTTATTTTAAATTTATAAACATACAAATATAAAGAAAGAATCATCAATCCTCATCCATGTGGAAGCTCATATAGAATGATAAATATGAATGTAGGAATCGAGAATAGTAAATAATATTGTCTATTTGGACTTTACGATATTTTTCACAATTCAATTTATCGTTATAAATATATTTCAAAATACTTAAGAATCCTTGCAACGTCATTTGAAATACTTTTGAGTTTTATGTATAACTTAGATTTCATTTTAACCCGAAGCATGCTATGGAAATTTGTGTTAACAAAACACAATCATAGCCTTTAGTTTTATAGGTATAAGGAATATTATTGTATGTACAAACGATGTTATGGTCCACAGTGCAGAATGTATTACACATTCAGCGCTTGCAGCTGCTGTCAGGGAAACAGTAACATTTGGCCTTCCAAGTGAATATTAAATTTAAACCTACGGTTTTGTTTTTGAATATTTTGTAGAGAAAAGATAAAGGTCTTTTCCGTCAATTTGTAAATTATTTTAAAAAAGGTATTAACTAGGTACAGAATTTTAAACGATACATTTAAAAAAAAATGTTGACTATGGAAAAGAATTGAAATGTACAAGCTTATAGCTTTTCTTTATAGGATTCTATTTGTAACAGACTAGCTTAATACAAAAATTTTCGAGGAATCACAAGTCACTGGCCACAGCGCCATTGCGGCCTCAGGCAGGCTAAATTGCTTTGAAATTAAATAATAAGCTCTGTAAATAGTATTTAAGTATTTTTGTGATACAATGATACAATCTTTAGAGATTGAAGCCTTTAAATTTTATACAAATAATAAAAAGATAAGATTTATAAAAATATTTATTGGCAGTTCAGAGTTCCGAGAACATGATATTAAAGTTTTTCAATGATCTCCTACGTATCTGTCGCTAGCCTGTGGCATACATTAGAAGTCACTAAGACCATACGTTAAAAGCGCTAAAATCGATCCTATATCAAAGTGAGTGAGAGTCAAAATGGCGTCGTTGGTCAACTTTTATCATCTTGCAAAGTTTCAAACGTTTCCGTTTATTTTCAAGCGGTCTCCTAACTTTGAGGGCATATATACGTACATATATCTCTCATAGACTAAGTAACATATGGCAGAGCCTTTATATGATATATTACAGTTGCTACTCTTACAGCAGTAGCGAAGACGATATGGTCAAAATGCTAATCTGCAGTGCAACAATGGCAACGACGAAAGGCACTGTGGAATACTATTTAAAAATGGCCATGAAGACAGAAACGAAGTGGTCATATCCTCTTTAGTAGAGATTATGACCACTTCTGTTATACCTTCCACATCCTGAATCCATCCTCCGATGGGCACTTAGAGTAAAAAACAAAACTATATATAAATTGTATAATTGTAATAGGTATTAAGTAAATAGATAATACGTGAAATGTTTACAAAAAGGCAATCTAAAAATACCTGGACTTTTTAGAAATAAAATATCTAGATAATTATCTCTAGTTATAAACCTAGTTTAAGTAGCAGATAAATATAAAACTGTTGATGAGCTGATATTACTGAAAAAGTTAAAAAAAAGTAAGAACCACGTGTCTGTGTCTTTTTACATTTCTTTAAAATCGTGATGTAGAAAATGCTCTGACGTTTTCTGCTAACCTATTGTAAACGAGTATGTACGCATTGTCCCATAAAATAATTACAGATTCAATAGATTTACAGGTGCACTAAGTTTAAGCCTACTTCTTTTATCAATATTATGAACATCACCAATTTTTGTAAAATCATTAATGTTTTCCTTAACATACATAATATTTTCAAAAATCTATTGAGATACAACTGTCAATATATATTTAAACTTTTGCCTTAAGGAGTATTTAAGGCTTAAGTTATAGATTGCACGAATAGCTCCCTTCTGCAGGACAAATATTGGTTTTATTACCGGCTGCATTACCCCAAAAGTAAAATCTCACAGGACATGATTATGTGGAAGTAGCTGAAATTAACAAGCCGAACCGTTTCCACGTCATTTAGTAATCAAATTTTTGTGACCGCGACCTGCTGAACTAAGTCTATAATAATAGCATAATGTCACGAAATTGGGCGGTGCGTATCTCAACTCTCAACTCTAGGTTCCCTCTGTCTAGCAGGGTGCTATAGAGAAAGGGCCATGAAGCTATTAAAACCACAGGAAAATGAGAAACTGATTATTCCTCTAGAAATGGTGCCTCACATTAAGTTCAAATAAACACTTTAATCAAATTCTATTTACGACGCATACAAATAGGTTTTGCCGCTCAATCTTATTTGAATAAGAGAACTGCCTACGAGAGATTACAAAAGCGAATATTTTGCTATACGATTCTCAACTTTATTACCATTTCATAACAATTGTTGCAATGCGGAATGATGAAATATTATATATTCGTAGCGAATAATTCAGTCCACAATACAATATAGATGCCATTAACGATGTCATATTTAAAGGAAGGAAATATAATTTTAGTAGTCTCAGAATTTTTCTCTAAAATAAGTGGTGGAGTTTTAGTATTTTTTTTACTATTAAATATACTTTCGTCCTACTTATAAAAAGAAGATGGAATCTAATTGACAACCATCTATTATAGCATAAGCCATCATGGCGCTGTGGAACAGAATGGTAAACTCAATTGTTGTGGGTTTGAGTTTTTTTTGAGGAAATAAATTATTTTTTTAAAATCTCGAAGTAGAGCAAAAGTGAAGATCGAGAAAGAAAGATCTCGATGACACTAGGTTCTTTCTGTTTATCCTATATTGCGAAATACAAAGAGAAGTTATAAAAAAATATCGTTTATCATTATTAATATGTGTATACTGTTTATTGAATATTTGATATTGTTTTCTTTTTGCTTTTACTTTGCTGATTCCAACGCCCACATTGATTAATACGTAACTATTTAAGATAAGTAACTCTGTATTTCTCTTTAAGTGAAATGTAATTTCTTTTCAGAAATAAATAAACTCTTTAACCACAAATAAAAATACATTGTTAATAATTGTAATTTATATTGTTAATAATAATTGTAACGTAGGTTACAAATAAATACTAGCAGGTACGTGTGTACGAGTAAGGTGGCTCCCGTCCTTTAATTTTTTTTATTTTATTTTAACCTTTTCAGGAGTCATGCCTGTGACAATCTGTGTGACTTTTAGTTCTAATCATCCAAGTTCGATATAAAAAGATTCATTACTTATAATGGAAATTTATGTTTCGTTTCTGTACCTATACAATTTGTAATTTTTATGCCAGTTTTATGTATTAACACGCTATATATGCATTAACGAAGTAAATGAGCAATTAATAGGTTATTTTTTAGTTTCACGCTGTTTCTCGCACAAAGCAGAGTAAAGAGGAAACCTGGAAACGTAGTGTTCAAATTTTCCGTCCCCTTCTGTTCCTCATTTGTATTAGGTAACGCAATATAAAGTCTAAACTTAAGAATTATAGAGGTGTATTAAAAAAAATCGGTGTAGAGGTCCTAGGGGGAGGTCTATGGGCAACAGTGGGCGTCGAAAGACTCATATTATGATGGTGATGATGAGTTAAAAAACTTCTGTTACTTCTATATCTCAATATATTATATATAAATCAGCTTCACGCTGTATCCCGCACACAGCAGGGTAGGCACAGGGAACCTAGTGTTAACACTCCTGTTCCCCACTTTCTGCCGAATTCTGGAGGCATTGCGTGTTGAGAGGCAGAACTCAACGCCGCGCTTAATCTCGACACCAGAGCGAGGAAATGGAAATATAAATTTAAGTAAATATTTCATCTCCTCGAGTGGGGATCGAACCCACAACCAGTCGGTTTTACAGTCACACCTTGTGCCGCTGCGCCACGACCGGCCTCCGGAATATATTATATATAAAAATATTAATGCTATTTTTATAAATATATAAATTACTCTTTCAGTTTGTTTTTCTTTGTACAAAATAAGACCCGTCAGACGTCACTGTAAAGGCAAATTCAAGTTAATATTTGCCTTTTAGTTATTTGACAGCTGTCAAATTATCAAGCAAAATTATTAGAAGTGTAGAAATTATTAAAAGGGTAGTTTTTTTAAATATAAATATTGAAGATATTTACAATACTTTCATAGATAATTATTTATATTTTTTTCCTAAGATACAGCTATTCATGCTTACGTAATAAAATTTAACTACTAATTGTACGTTTAGCGTGTTTCATTAATATGCTTAATGAATCTGTGAGAAAAGTAAAATATTGCAAACATATTTTTTTCTGTTGACTCCTTTCTGAATACGAGAAACTGCGTGTTGAGGGGCAGAATACACGGCTTATCACTATTTGTAGCAGAATGAAGAAATGACTCTTTCCTCCGAGTAGGGATCGAACTCATTACCAGCAGGCTTGCAGCCTCAAAGCGGAAAACGGACTATAGAGGGCTGTAACACTAGAAAATTGAAAATATTTAAATCTTTAATAAATATTAAACTAAGCTAAATTTTGAACACACAACCATCGTGAAAATATACACACGTTTCTACGTTGTCGGACATTATAGGATCAAACAAATTATTTATTCATCGAATTATATAATCTCACAATTCTCGAATAAAATCTACAAACTAACGGGCAATTTCATCAGAATTAGCCTTCCAAACCATTGAACAATAGATAGGTTTGCTGTACCAAAGTAGGCCTGAGAAGGTCGCCCCGTGTCGATATCCCTTTTCAGGGAGATTAATCTTTTGCTCCGAGATTAAATCCCGCGCTGTCTTATATCGATCAAGACTAACGCAGACAGTTTTTGCGGACTATCTGATCGAAATCTGAAATGGTTGTTTAGTATGATAGATATTTATTTCATTTGAAAGTTTGGTGTAAACGGCGCGGACTTTGCTGTTTCCATTTTTGGAATTTTAGTTTTTTCGGAATTATTAAACTGTTTTTTTTAGTTGTTTTGTTGGAAAGGATAAAGATTTTTTATAAGTAAACGTATAATACCAGCCGTGGCGCAGTGGGCGCAAGCGTGTGATACAGCGTAAAGCTAAAAAAATGGTATAATAACACAATAATAATGTAGTCTAATGTTATTTGGACTTGTTTATTTTTTATTATATCGATATTTGTTTTATTTTTTACGTATCTCTCAACACAATTATGATGAACTTATCTCTCATATTTTGTTCCTCCCTTAATTATGTACAAACAAAAAAACGTTTTTTACTTTTATCATTTATCCTAACCTTCACACAGAAAAAAATACACCTTACCCCATTTCCCTGGATAGCAAACTGTGAGAGATGACGAAGTTTGCACTTCCCAAACGAAAACTTAGACAATCGACTCAAATTATGCGAGAGGAGGTTTTCTTTAGCGATGAATCTCTCCGTTTTTATTTCTACATCTGAAGAAAAAAAATCTTTTCAAAGAAAATATCGCTAAAGCGATTGATTTAACCCGGCTGAATGAACTTCTCAAATGAGAATCCATTAACTGATTATTTTTTTTACTTTTTTTTAGACAAGAAAGGATTTTTCGACATGGCGTGTTGAGTAGCGATCTCAACTTTTTTGACCATGGTGCCAGAATGAAGATATTAAAATATTTAGCAATTATAATATATTCCCTCGAGTGAATATCAAACCCACAATCATAAAATTCGGTCTTATAAAAACCTTATACTACCTTAAAATTGGAATGAATCCTATAGTGACGCGCATAATGCACGCTATGAAGTAAACTCATCTTTGCCATATTTATTTCTATTTCGACCTTCGCTGATTTTATCTTTTTAAATATGAAATAGATTCCTTCGTAGATTAAGTTTCACGATTATATTTGCCTTTATATTGGTTCGTTTCAAAACAATTCGCAGAAATTTTATTTGACTTTCAATAAACAGAGAAATGTATAGATATGTTTGTTTAATCTTACACATACAAATAAAGCTTGATTTTTTTATTATTCACTTTGTCTGTAAAAAATTTTAACTAAAAAACCAAGATATCAAAATGTAAAAGTAATCACATCAATGTACCTTTTTATAGCTCCAAATTATATTTATTTATATAATTGTATAAAATTTTGCTCGAGTTGAATCCAAACCCACAACTTGTCGCGTTCAGCCGCATACTGTGGCGTCAATCAACCTGCCTACATAATAATATTAACACAAACTTACGTAGGAAGTAAATTGTTTCATAACACATAAATATTAAATAAAAATATTAATTCAGTCTTGGCTCGTCATAGAAGGAACTGGCATATTTTTCTCTTGTTCCTTCACCCCGTCGACATTCATTGTGCGAAATAAACTCATCTTATCGTAAACAGAATCTTTTTACAACAAAGACATGTTTTATTATTTTTCATGTACCGTATTCAGAATATTTCTGCAATGCCTGTAAAGACATTTTATTGCGATATGTAAAAAATCTATAAACAAAAACCACTTCGTTATTTGATTTTTGTCAATTCTAGTTCCAAAATACACAAAGAGCCACAAGGCAGTGACTGTAACGCGGCGGTTGGGGTTCGATCCCCACTCAAGGAAATGAAATATTTATTTATATTTATATTTCTTCGCTCTGGTGTCGAAGCAAGGCGCGGCGTTGAATTCCGCCACTCAACGCTTAATGCCTTCAGAATTAGGCGGATGATAGAAAATAGAGTGTCTCATCACTAGGTTCTCCCTCTGCCTACCGTGCTTTGTGCGGGATACATCGTGAAGCTAATTCATTTCTTTTTTATTGTTTAGAGAAACGAAAATTTTAGATAGTTGCAAAAACTACGATATATATCTAAAATTGTCTTTTCTTTTGAGTTTGATTGAGTTGTCGCGGTCCGTTAGACACACGTCTTCAAATCAAATTGATTTTTTTTTTAGTAGTGTTGAATTTCGCAACTCAACGCGCAATGTCACGAAAATTCGGCGGAAAATAGGGAGTGGAGTGTCTTGACACTAGCCTCTCTGCCCCGCTGTAGGTAGTCCGGATACAGCGTGAAGCTGAAAAAAAAATATACTTTTGTATAAACAATACTCAGCAATCGTATTTGTTGGGACGGCCAACGGGATGCTAAGCCCAAACTTACTGGAACGACCGCTTACTTCAGAGTTTAGAGGTTTCAGAATGAATATTTGAGTATTAAGAGACTTGGCTAGACTAATAAGTACCTTTGCTCTTATAGCTAAACTAATGTTAATCCTACCAATATTATAAATATGAATGTTTGTGAGAACGGATGTTTGTTCCACTTTCACGCAAAAACTACTAAACGGATTTTGATGAAACTTTATTACAGAAAAGGGAGAATCTTGCAAATATTTAATTGACATCTTCAATCATATTATTCTTCCACCTCTATCAGATTACAACTAACAAGAATTTATTATGAAAGATAGCAATTGAGTCAAAGTTTCCGGTTAGTTACATGAGGTCACAAATTATCAGATCACATCAGAATTTCTGATAGAATTCCCGGTCGCCCCCTAAACTAACTACGTTATACTGTGCTATTAGTTTGTATGATATATTGGTTAGCTTAGGGAGAGTTTACTATGTGTTTTTTTACGGTTTCACGCTGTATCCCGCATACAGCAGGATAAACCGAGCCCCTACTTTTATCTAAAGTATCAATATGTCGTTTGAGCCCGTCGTAGGTTCGATTACCACTCTGTGTAATGTTTTCAATTCTTTGCGTTCATATTGGGGCAACGCGCGCCGTTTAGCTCAGCCACTCAATACGCAATGCCTCGAAAATTTGGCAGAAAGTGAGGAACAGAATTTTCTTAATGAGGACGGAGTGTTTTGACACTAAGTTTCCAGGTTCAATCTGCCTGAAATACAGCGTCGTAAAAAATCTATTGGTCTTTTGTTATATTAATTTTGTTTATGTGATTTAATATCGTTTTGCCGCAATCGATTGCAGTTGCAGGTGATTGATGCTTGTACATTTAAATAGTAAAAGTAATAATAATTAAGTACAGACGTGTCATATGCTTAGTTAGATATAATACGACTTCTGCATGCTGTTTAACAATCTAACATATTTAATACCCCCCTTGGCACGTCGCCAAGAGATGCGCAATACTAAAACTTTAACTTGGTAATCACTATTCTCCGTGACTTACATTTTTGTCCAAAGTGTCATTGTCGATACCGTCTCCGTTGTTAACGTTAATTGATCAATTAATGTTAATTTCCTTATTGCTAAGTTCCCGTTTCATTATATATATATATATATATATATATATATATATATATATATATATATATATATATATATATATATATATATATATATATATATATATATATATATATATATTTATATCTACACATAAGTAAAATACGCAGGGCGCAGGAGCAAAAGCTTGTGATAGTAATAAGTAACTCGACGACTTGTAGGTTCGGTTGTAACTCGAGCGAATGAATTATAATTTATTAATATTTTCATTTCTTCGCTTTGGTACCAAGGAAAAAAGCGAGTTGAGTTTCGCCACTCAACACGCAACGGCTCCAAAAAAATCGGTGGAAAGAAAGGAACGGAGTGTCTTAATGGAAAACGACACTTAATTCCCAAGTCCTAACACTAAATTCCCAAGTTCCCTGTGCCTACCTTGCTAACTTCGGGATTTAGTGTGAAGCTTAAAAACCTACATAGCTCCAAATAGGAAACGAACGCGTAACCATCATACAATTAGACACTTCACAATTGACCTACAATGCTCTCCTCTGACATAGTCATTGTCAAAGTTGCTCTATAAACTTAATATTTCAGTTAATATTACTGTGTAAGTCACATCAAGTTTCAGTTTCAGTTCAAAGTGCATCCCTCCGCATCCGGTAAAATTTAACGGGGAAATATATGATTAACATAAATGTATTGACGATTATACATCACTGATTTCCAAAGGCGACGGTCACTTTTCAAGCTATAGTCATTTGAGTTAATACAAAGATATATTATTCTGTAACGTTGCCTTTATGTAATACGGCATCTTGAATATTAAAGATTAATGATTAGTTTTTTCTAGCTGTATACCGCATATAAAAAGATAGGCAGGAAAGCGTAGTGCGCGTGCGCGCTAGAGTTTTGCACTTTTCCCGACATTGCGTGCCGGAAAGCGGATCCCAACGCTGCTCTGTCTCTTGTTGCCAGAGCATGGACATGAAAATAATTTATTCTCCGGAATGGAAACCGAACCCACAACCGACTATAACTCTAGTGTTGCTGCGCCAGGACAGCGTCTTATATATGAATATGCTTTTTTATATTAAAATACAAAATCTTGAACCATTTTTGGTAACCATTATATCACTTCAAAATAATAAACAAGAACAACAGCTTCCGACGGACGAATTTGGGTCAAATGCATGCTGTGTCACTTATTAAGTGTCAGTCCGCAGTCACTCCAGGCAGAAGGGGACGCGAACAGTCTAGTATAAGTAATTAATATAAGCCGCGAAGTGGCATCTCGCCAGAACGTGCTGAACTCTTCGTGGACGTCAAACGTGCTGAAGACCTAGTTCCTATGAAAAATAGAATTTATTTGTACCATAATATTAAATACGAGATATTGTTATTAGGCCGTCTCGGCGCAGGGCCGTGTGTGACGCGATGATTGTGGGTTAGAACCACACTCGGGGGAATGAATTAATTGTGGTGTGACTTGACCGCAGTGACTAAGTTCTAATAGACAAGGTGCAACTTTGAGTTCCGCTACTCAACGCGCAATGTCTCGAGCTCAAGCGAGGCGGCGCAAAGCTGAAAATAAATTAAACAAGCTATTTAGACTTAAGGCTGACTCGTATAAACTCATGAAATATAATCTAATTTATCTCTGCAATAAAAGTTGGCCAGCGACTCTGCGAGGTAATCTGCATATCCCGGAGGAACTCCACTACCATTTGTTAAGTAAAGTATTTATGAATTATAAACTTATAAGTTTTATATTTACTGCTTTATTTTTTTTATCTTACTGCAACAGTAAATAATTAATTAATAAAATAAAAATTAGAACGTAGCATTTTGAAGCCAAGTTATGAAAATCAACAAAAAAATTGAAATCAATCGCGTATTAAAAATCAACACCTATATTGACGTCAATCGCAACCACTGTTATACACGAACGACCTTCTCTATGCATTTACTATATGAATAGTAGTTGGCACCGCGACGCCCGTCATCGATATGGGGACATATTTTATTCAACAAAACCGCTACCGGCTACATTACATGTCACGATACTAACAGTAATCACTTTACTTATATATATATACATGTTTCTCTTTGAGCATTATATTGATTTTTGTCTCAATTAAATTTATTATGACAATTTAAAATATAAGCGCAGGTTTAGGGTGTTATTTTAAATATTTATATGCTTTTTGTATATTTTTTTTTGTTTTCATTCAATATGTAATTTCTTTTGCAATATATTCATGAAAATAGTAGATTAAAAAAAAACAATGCTATAGTTAACACTTAATTTAAACGTGACCACTTTGGGATTGAACCTTATTCGATTACGCTTGCAATATCTTCGCTAACTGTTTGGACATTAAGACAAAAATAAAGGGACAGATTTCCTTCTCAGATTAATCTTATACGTGACACGAGCGGCTGTCACTCAACACGTACTGCCCAAATAATATTATGAATAATATTATTTAACAAATAATATTACGTCTATTTCAACCCCTAAAGTAATGACATGACCCCTCGGCGTTCGTTGTAAGCGATATATCGTGAGAGCAAGTTAATTTATATATTACTTTTATCTATATTTATGTAAGTGTGTTTGAGGCCGTGGAGCAGGGCCACTAAGTGAGACTGTTCATGCGACAGGTTGTAGGTTCCATTCTCAATCTTTTTTCGCTATGGTGTCGAGGCAAGTTAGGCATGATGCTGCCGTCATCAACACCCAATGCCTCCAGAGCTCAGCGGAAAAGCGGATTTCCAGGATCCCTTTGTCTACTTTGGTATGTGATTGATACATTCTTCTTCTTCTTCTTCATAAATAAAATTACGCTAATTTACTTTTTAAATTATAACTCTACATTTAAATTTCACTTTCAATAAGACAATTATATTAAGAATCACCTTTAAATTATAAATAACACTTTAGTGGTGGCCGATTTAATATACAAAAATAGTTAAATTTAAAAGTTAATGTTTTTGCGTAAATGCTTTTGTTTTTATCAATAAATTTTTATTTTTAGAGTACAATCCGCGTACTCATATTTTATTGACTAACAACAATAGACCAATGTGAAATTTTATGAAGTAGGTAGTGTGTTTGACAATTATATTAAACGTGAGATCGTTCTTATTATTTGATGACGGGTAATATTTTCATTCAAAATAGGTATTGATAAAGCCGGGGCTTAAAAGTTAAACCAAAAATGTACCAATATTTAAGTGAACAAAAAAAAATTGTTAGAATAATGCTCAGAACAATGTTTATATTTATACATAATATAGTTCAGTTTAATAAGAGAACATTTTCGCTTCATTAAGAAATAAGTTTTTTGTTTCTAGATTCTCTCTACAAAATACAGAATTTGCATCAGAATCCATTTCTTATCAACATATCTGGAAACAAAGCTAATTAACTCAGTAAAGGCGGTTAGATCGACGTAATGAGGTAATCAAGGTATATACTTCATTAAATCTTCAATTGAGTTAGTTAGTTACCTTCATTTACGATACGTTAATGTTGTATTTTGAATTTATAAATGAAAATTCGATTCTTGTACTTTGATTTGAATGTAAATAATAATATTGTCGCAATGTTAATTATATTTTAAACTGTAGGAGACCTCGGTAGACCTTCGATAACACAGTAGCCAAAATGTTGGAGGAAAATCATGTAAAAGGCACAATGACCCTCTGGAGGGCATGTATGGAGAGGTTGATGACAGTGGACGAGGCGAAAGAGGTATGCAGATACCGTAACGTTTGGCGCTCCGTTCTCTCTGATTACCCCGCTAGGGATATAGCGTGAAGCTAAGTTAAGTTTTTTTAAAACTATAGGCCGTTGTAGCGCAAAGGCAAAAGAGTGTGACTGTAACGCGACGGTTGTGTGTTTGATTCCTACTCGGGGGGATTAATTTATGAATATTTTCATTTCATCAATGAGTACCACCACTCAACAATACAGAATGTCTCAAAAATTCGCCGGAAAGTAAGGAACGGAGTCCTAACACCAGGGTCCCTCTGCCTTCTGTACGCGTAATATAGTAGAATCTGGAAAGTCCTCAACTAAATATCAAATGAATGTAAAAACACTTGCACGCAACATTAAACTCTTACATAAGAAGGTCGATGGGGATAATGTAAGGAGTACATTAGTACACGATGGTTCAGATTTCTTGATTAGAGGCGGTGGTCTAATGAGCGCGGTGAACAATAGTAGGTACTTACAAAGTCTATAGTCTAAGCTTAAGCGAATTTATAAATTAAAAAAAATTAAAAAACAGCTCCACTGCGCCGTATGGCGTTTGTTTTAATCTTTTTCAGCTTCACGCTGTATTTCCAACTTGCCGCTGAATTCTGGAGGCGTTGCGTGTTGAGTGGCGGAACTCGACGTTGCGCTTTGACCCGACACCAGAGCGAAAAAATGAAAATATTTAATTTCCTCGAGTGGTGATTGAACCCGCTATTTGTCGTGGTCACAATGCTACTGCGCTGAATTTTTTTAAATATAATTTTTCTTATCCATTTATTTTGTTGAAATATATTTTTTCTTATCAAATAAACCTCTTGTTATGTAAAATATAATGATAAAATTTTAGTACAAATGAGGATGACGGAATGTCTCTGAGATTTGCTGATTAGAGTTTCATCACTTTATCAGATAATGTGATACAATGAATTACACAAAAAAGATATGAAATGATCAGATTTTGTAATTTATAAGACATTCAGTTAAATAACAAGCTTGAATTTTTAACGTGTATTAAAGACTGTTTTTTGTTTTTTTTATTATAAAACCAGTTTTTAAATCAAAAAGTGGAATTTAAGTTTAGGATTGCAAACATATAGTAG
The DNA here is from genome assembly GCA_021202915.1 of Heliconius himera. Lineage (NCBI taxonomy): Eukaryota > Metazoa > Arthropoda > Insecta > Lepidoptera > Nymphalidae > Heliconius > Heliconius himera. The sequence continues at coordinate 547,822 of JAJHJA010000155.1, read as the reverse complement.
GTAAGGGTACCATATTTTTTTATTGTATAACAATAATTACAGTAAAAGCAACCAAGTTCCAGCACAACGAATGAGTAAATGAGTTGTTACTATTAATAAATTTGATGGCCATATGTTCGATTCCCATTGGGAAGCATATTTATATAGCTATTTTTTTTTTTTCATCATGATACTTAAGATAAAGCGTAGCGTGGCTCGTAGTTTCTAATCAGAATGGAATGCGGGGATCGAAGTGTTCTGACACTATTGTTATTACATTTTTGAATGAGTAATTCAAAGTTAACGTTTTTATGATTCCGTACCTCAAAAGGTAAAAACGGAACCTTTGTGAGATCATGTTTTAGTATAAAGCTAAATATCAAATATTAAAATTTATGGTCCTTTGAAGCACAAAAAAAATTAAACTGCATTATGAATGCAATACGCCGCGTAATCAAAATCTATCTAGAGTAATATTTATTATCGACGTATCAACATTTTAACACAGCGGTATTTGAACCCGCGCCACGTTACTTCACACTTAGGAAAGAAAAATAGTTATTAAGAAAACGTATAAGCGTTCTGGAAGCATTGTGTACTGAGTGGCGGAACTCAACGCCGCGATTTACCTCGACACCAGAGCAAAATAATAAAAAAATAAAACACACAAGCATATACCTTTTATAATGTATATTTATTTCTCAGCCACATAATCGCGAATGTTTTAACAAAAATACTAATACTCGTACTAGTACTCAAAAAATACTAATACTAGTACTCGTATAATATTTTTTTCATACTATTATTAATAAAAACTGTTTTAATTCCAAGTAAAAAACTAAAGACATTTTATCTCAATATTATCATTCGAACAAAATTCAATAAGGTAAATTGAAAACGCACAAAGGAAGCGATAGAGCCGGAGCACTCATATTAGCGCGATCGATGACAACGAGTCCGCTTTAATGAACGACTCAGCGTTACACACGACGAGGTCCTGCGACGTCGCGCGTCGGTGCCAATAGAAACGTTGTTCTTCTTCTTACCTAATAGTTACTTATAGTGTTGTGTTATATTGAAATTTACAGTATGGAATATATGAAGCTATGTAATTTAATAGCTAGGTAATTGACTTTTTGATGTATTTTTTTTAAAATGGGCACGGCCTTTGCATTACATTTTGCAAAAATAGCCGGTTCCTGTAAGTTTATATTAATAAATAGCCTTTGTGAATAAAAAAAATGAAAAAATCTAATTAGCACTACCTACTGAGTTTTACTCATTCAACCAAAAAAGAACTCTTTGATAGATATATTTTAGTAAGAATAATCTAAACATAGGCAGCAATCTAAACATATTAAGTGTATACGCAACAATTCATGAATTTTCGGGAGTACTGTGTTTACAATCATAAAATAAGTTGAAGCCAGTCGTGGCGCAGTAGCACATAGTGTGACTGTAAAACCGATTGGTTGTGGGTTCGATCCCCACTCGTAGAGATGAAATATTTACTTAAATTTATATTTCCATTTCTTCGCTCTGGTGTCGTGGCGAAACGTGGCGTTGGGTTCCGCGCAACTCAACACGCAATGCCTCCGGAATTTGGCATAAATTGGGGAACGGAGTGTCTTAACACTAGGTTCCTTCTGCCTACCCTGCTGTATGCGGGATACAGCGTGAAGCTAATTTAATTTAATTTTAAATAAGTTATAAAATATCGAGTTGACATTTATTCCCGACTGCTAAGGAAAAACATAACCCATGTTTTTCACGCGTATCTTGTATGTATGTAATATTCTTTATTACCTCGTATCTCCAGAACCGCTGAACGGATTTACATATTTGAGGTATCGTTAGATTCGTATTAGCAGCCCAAGTGTTCTTAGATAGGTGATATTAATAAAAAACAATCATGGCGGCTGTGGTACGCAATTGGACTTAGTGAAAAAAAATTTTTGTTTGGAATACCACAATATGGGTATCAAATTCAAGAGCTCAATTTCAGAATTTCAAAAAGGTATATCATGATTATCATTACCTTAATAAATTCTAACAAAAAAATGAAAAATAAAAAAATATTTGTAAAAACAAAAACCCCGACTGCATCAAACAAAAGAGAAAATAAACAAGCCCAATAATTTATTAGGATTAACAGTCGGGACCTATAAGTAATTCTTCAATCAATAAAATCTTTACCAGGAACCCCGCATAATTTAAAGAGGTCCCGTCTGTTAATCCTAATAAATTATTGGGCTTGTTTATTTTCTCTTTTGTTTGATGCAGTCGGGGTTTTTGTTTTTACAAATATTTTTTTTTACAATACTAGTTCGAAGTTGTAAATAAATACATAAACGAAACCAATATCCAAAAATAAATATACAATATACTCGTCTATATCTATTTTTACTTTTGATTACTACAACTAATATAGTACAATGGATAGATGTTTATTTAACATTCAATATTTGGACGTCCATTTTATTGTTTGTAGTAGATTTAGTTCAATTTTTTTTAAATAATCTTATTATTTTTGTCTAAGTAAGCAATTTAATTTATAACTTGTTTTCTGCTTCAAGCTGTATTTCGTAAGTAATAGGCAGGCAGAGGGAACCTGGAGTTCCAGAGTTAAGACTCTGTTCTCATTAACACACTTCTGTTCCCCACTTTCCGAACGGTACACAGCTAGTCGCGTTTACAGTAGAACATTGTGTTTCTGTAAATGCGAGTCGTTGTGGGTTCGATCTCCACTCGAGGAAATGAAATATTTATTTAAATTTATATTTCCATTTCTTCACTCTGTGTGTGTGAAAAATGTGAAAATATTATTTTTGGCATCATTGAAACGCAGAAGTAATAAAAACAAAATACGTGAGTTTATAAAATGTATGTATGTGAGTTTATAAAGTGTAATATGTATGCTTATAAAACGTTTATAAAATCTAAAACATCTAACAATATTTATTTTAAAGCTACTTTTTGGCAGCTTCAGTCTGCTACCAGACTTCATATTTTATGAAAATACTGACCTCCACAGCTGATAATAATTAGACCAGAGATAGTACGACACGATATTAAATATTCAACGGAGTTTTAAAAGAAAGCCTCTTGGAAAATGTCGATGAGGCGTTTAATGCATGAAGTTAAATTGGATATAAAATAGTCTTGGCTTAGGTACTTTTAATCATCTCTAGTAGTAAATGTATGCCATAAGCTAATTTCTTGTTATTGCTACCGGTGCTCTTACAATTTTACGGGACGATTGTGGGCTCGATTTCCACTTGCGGAATGAACAATTTTCTATAATCGCTCGTATGAAGACAAAACGTGGCGTTGCAACACACATTGTTTCTAAAAATGGAGGGGAACCAAGTGTCTTAATACAAGGTTCCCTGTCTATCTATAATTAAGTAGACGAGAGCGTGATCCATAACAACTTAACTTTATAATTTAGTTATAGTATTATATAAAGCTGACAATAGATAAAATGGCTTTTTCGTAGTACTACAAGTTGTATTTCTAATGCAAAACCCATCCATCTAATGTACAATCGTAGCTTATCGCCGTAATCCTAATCTGTAGCGACACAGGCGACCATTGCTTACTTAACGTGCATTGGACCAGCTAGTACTGTACCACGTTGTTAATGACGATCGCATCTAACAAATGGTTGAAAATCAGAATTACACAAGTTTTTTACACTTTTAAAGTGTTATTACACTTGTAGAAAAAAATATATTAAAAAGTTTATTAAAACATTTTAGAACCTCTCTAAAAAATAGCATTTAATCCAGGCAACATTAAGCCTTTTAGTATTTATTATTTTTGTTTTGTCTTATTGTTTAATTGATCTATATGTGTTTTTTCAAATGTATTAAGTAATTTAAAACACCAACAAACGGTTTTAAGTTTTTTGTCAGGCTTTCTGGCTGTCCTGACTAATCTCCGAGCAACTGAAACAATTTTTAATAGAATTTAACTGGATAGAAATAGAAATAGAGAAGGTAGTGGATTAATTTATACTCTTATCCCAGAATTCCCACAGGATTTCCCCAAAAAGCCACGTTTAGGTGGGTACTACGCGCGAGTACTTACCGTCACGATAGACATCATATAAAAGTATTTTATTTATCTATAGCTCAAGTGGGTATAGGAAAAGGACATTAAAAAATGATGTCTCGAAACTCAGGATTTTTTATTTTACATTTGAAAGTCTACAAAAACAAAGTTGTTCGGTAACGACAAGTCAATCATAAATAATTAAATTACTTCAGTTATCAAAATAAACTGTAAATTTGAAATCTATATTTCGTTTTGCGGTTTCCAAACAACAGAAACACACAAAATACGCTACAAACTAATCTCTTTATAATTCCTCCCAAAAAGCCAAACATATAATTCATTTAATAATACAGCAACACATTAATTACCTCCAGACCGAAACGCTATCATTTAAACGGCGATATTAACACACGCGCGTAATGTGGAACCGAGGATTTTAGTAAATACTCGTCACTTACAAACTTATGTTTATATTGGTACAAATAACGAGGGTTTATTAATGTTATATTAATATATAATAGTCAATTTAAAATAGTATTAAATTGTTTAAATAAATTGTGATATTTTGATTTGTTGTATTTTATGTGATCTATTATATATGTACTAAGTAGTAATATATAGGTACATTTAGATCTTTAAGAATAAAAAAGTAAATAAAATGTAATAATATCGTATTGGCTACTAGAGGCTATTCGAAAATGAAAGAATATGAAAGATATAATAATTTTTGTGATATACTTAGATTAGCGTTTTAATATAAATATAGCTTTAATATAATATACTATATTTTATATCAATTTACAATTGACCTTTTACAATAAAATATTGATCACAATGATAAAATTTGGACTATTATTAGTTTTTTATTATTTTTTTTTTAGTTTCACACCGAATCCATACACGCTGTAACTATAGCAGGGTAGCCAGAGGAAACCAGGCGTTAAGATACTCTGTTCCACACTTTCCGCCGAAATCATTGCGTCTTAAGAGGTGGAACTCAACACCGCAGTTTGTTACCAGACTTGCGAGACAATGATAATTATCTAATGTATAATATTACTAAATGCCCGAGTGCCTAATGTTTGAAAATAACAGTAATTCAGCGTGTAGAATGACATGGTAGCAACCATTCATTACTTTTTTCACCAACATTAATTGCTATTGCTACTTCGGATGAATAAATCGTCGTCTACACGAAGTCGTAGACCTCTAAGCTTTGTAACCTTTCCACAAAGTAAAGAGATTTAAAATTTTTTTCACCATTACACCTTTGGGGTAGAAACTAAATTTTGAATAAGAATTATAATATATCTGTTGTAATCGTTTTGAGTTTTGTGACTTTTGTGCGTTTTTACAGAAATTTTAATTTGTGTTTGTAATAAGTATAGTCTTATTAATTATTATTTATTACGTACAATATTACGCGTTGCCATAACAACCTGTATATCACTTTATACAAAAATGTATATCAGTGTGTGTGTGTAATAGTAGTATTTTATTTATTTAATGTATTTTTATGCATTATTTAAAAATAAGATTAGCATTCTGCACTTCTCCAGAATGCGGCATATACAAGTTAAAATGCTTTACAGGCCAGTGATGGCACAGGAGCACAAGAGTGTGACTGAACGGTTGTGAGTTCGATTCCTGTCCGAGGAAATGAAATGTTTAACATTTTCATTTCGTCACTCTGGTAACGAGGAAAAGCGCGGCGTTGATTTTCGCCACTCACACGCCACTCAACAAGCAATGCCTCCTGAATTTGGCGGAAAGTGGGAAATTTAAGTTTCTTAAGACTAGGTTTCCAAACTCCCTCTGCCCAGCCTGCTGTGCGGGATATAGTGAAAGGCAAAAAAAAAATATGGCTTATATGTATAAGTTCACCATAAATTTTGGATACCTATTTGTAAACTAGGAACTTCCGTATTTTTACCACAATTTAGCTGTAAAGGGAGTTAAACTAATTGCATTTTTTGCCGTTAATAGTTAATCCAAAATTTTTAAATTTTTATGATCGACTTTGCTCAGAATTGTCCTAAACCTTAATTATTATTGCTATATGATAGTTATTTTTCATTTTCATCCACATACTTTTCAAAAATACCTCAAAACAATAATAAATGTCAAATACTAATAATATTTAACAATGTTTAGGAAAAAAACAAATACAAGTTGCAAACAGAAACTATTATCTACTATATAAAAATAGAATGAAATAAGAAAACTATTTGCGTTGTTTCGTTTGAAATTCGGCTCTGAATGCAGTTTTTATCAAAGTTGTCTGAAAAGTTACTTTTAAATAAGTTAATTTGAAAAATACGTTTTAAAAGTCATGTTAGGTTTAAATGTGTTAAAAAAAAACACAGTTTTAAATACTCTATAAAAACTTAATACAATTAAAACAAAATATTTTTTTCCAAAAATAAAAAAAGTGATTTTTTAAAATAATTAATTAAATTATCGTTGTAAAATTAAACCCCATTTGTCAAGAACGACGCACACAGACACAAACGTATCAAAGCGATAACGCCACACACGCCTCAGTCACGAAATCGAATCGCAGGTAATGGCGGCGATGTTGAATGGCGTAAAATAGAACGAGAGATATCCCTTTCTAGTTCTAGTATATTTTTTTTAAATGAAAAGCGTCAATGGGCAACATTTAAAAGTAGTTTTGTAGTAGTAGGTATTTACGCTATTGCTATTCATCCCTAACTGCGTCACACAAAATACGGTATGGATAGACATCGTTAAATGAAAAAAAAAATTAGACGTCGAAAAATTAGCTGTTGAGGTGTCTTGATTAATTTCTTTAGGTATTGGTTTGAAATATTTTATACCCTATATATTATTCCCGTACAAGGAGCGCAGAGTATAGTTTACAAAAATGCTGTAATTTGTTTTTTTGCTAATTTGAGTGATTAAAAAATTATTCAAAGTTAAAGTTGAAATCTGGGGTCATTGCATATTGAGTGGTGTAAACCAACGTCATGTTCAGTCGGGGCACGTTCAGAGGTACGCTCGCGGAAATATTACAGTTTACACGTTATGTTAGTTTAACTTATACACTTAGTTGAGGGTGGAAGTAGTTTTGCGGTACGATTTTATTATTTAGTTAATTAATTTTGTAATCCAATGTTTTCACATGCCTTGTTTTTATATTTATATGTGTTTTTTTTAAATTAAGTTGTAACTATTTTGTTTTTATTTTAATATGCAATGTTGTACCACACACTTACTTTAATTTATTAACCTTTACTTACATTTTAAGGCCAGTCTTATCGCAGATATCTATGTAAAATAACAGATCATTTAATCTCTTGTTCGTCTTTCTATTTGGTCTCGATTAAAATTTTTGTCTACTCTTCTGGTTATTTAGCAAACAGATAATATGCTGTCCCATGATGCCTTCAGATTCTCATTCCAGGCTTCTCAGTTCCTAGTATTGCCAGTCAGGAGTATGTTTCTTAAATTAATGCGGTACTTAAATTACATTTAATTAGCTTCACGCTATATTCCAAACACAGCAGGGTTGACGGATTGAGCCTGGTGTTAATACACTCTGTTTCCTATTTTCCACTAAATTCTGGAGGCATTGCGTGTTGAGTGGCGGAACTCAACGCTTTGCTTTGCCTTCACACCAGAGCGAAGAAATGTAAAAATAAATTTAGATATATTTCCTCAAGGGCGATCCCCACTTGAGGAAATGAATAATGAATGAATTCGATTATAAATATGGTAAATATAAGTATTGTAGATCAATAACGTTGACTTTATCATAGTAATATATTACTGGAGGCCTATCTATAATATACAGCGTGTTCTATGCATACACTTCAAAGCCTTATGATATTTGCCTACACATTGCTCACACGTCAAATGCTACGTTTTTCTACTTAAAACAAATTTAAAATCAAAGCAAAAAGTTCCTAGCGGTTGTTTGATGTAAAGTTTGTATACAAATATTATGTTTGGCTTTGTCTTTTGTATAATTTACTTTGTAATAAAAATTGAAGAATTAATATATTAAGTTGTTTCTTTGACTTCAAAACATCTTGACTATGGAATTTTCTACATCTATTTAGAAATTATAATGGACTATAAATAATAATGAACAAAAATATAGTTAATATCTACTATACACAAAAAAAAAACATTTATAATATTTCCTACATAACAGAGTAGGCCGAGAGACTCAGTGTCAAGTCACTTCGTTGTCCACTTTTGAAGTTGAGACATTACGTTTTGAGTGACAAAACTGAACGCTCTACTTTGTCTTGAGCGGATATATGAAATTTATTCATTATTCCAAATAATCACTAGCCAATTAATAGGTTTAAAATTGATAGTTTGACAATAATTTTAATATTAGTATAACATTTTGTAATTACAATAATAGCTCCTTGAAAATATAAACGACATGGCAATAAGTAGTAATCGTTCGCCCTTCGAGCTAACTAAGAAATGGAAACAGCGTCGTTAAACCTCCCTAGCTCCGTTATGGCGGCGGTGGGGGATGTTATTATTGTTAAATGAGGTTACGGAATGCTCCATAAAACTTATTAGTGACAAATGTTTGTATGTCTACTTAGAAATGCGGAAAACTTGGTACTAATGTTTAAATGACAATCATATTTAATGATCAAGAGGTCTTCAGAGAGAGGTGATCAGTCGTGGCCCCTGTGCCACATGCACAGAGTGTGACTGTAAACGCGACAGGTTGTGGTTTCGATTCCCACTCGCGGAAATGAAGTATTTAATATTTTCGTTTCTTCGCTCTGCTGTCGAAGCTAAGCGCGATATTGAGCTCCGCTACTCAACACACAATGCTTACAGAATTTGCCGAAAAAATCGCCAACTTAATCTTAACACTAGGTTTCCTATGTCTACTCTGCTGTGTGCGGGATACAGCGTGAAGCTAAAAAAAACTTTGATTTTCTCATAATTTGTTTAAACAATCGACAATTCAGTTAAATTAATCCAGACACCGTCGAGTTTTAACGGCAGAACGCTGCTGCTTTAAATAGTTTTGTGCTCCAGTACTCTACGTGCTATTTAGTATATTACGCTTAGTTTACCATGAGCTGGCATTAATTGCAACAAGCCTGACGTATCACTTCCCTTCCTCGCTTCATCTTCGTCATAATACGCTTATTAATTAATCCATCCATCCAAATCTCCAAAATGTAGACTAAAGACTACAATAACAAAAAGAAAATTAAAAATATAAACATCTTTCAACACATTATCGAGGTTCTCTTATTTTCGGTACGCGTACAGAATGTTCATCTAACAATGTGCGCGAAGCAATTACCGCATTCTATACGTATGTATGTATATATGTACCCTGTCCCTTGGGTGATGCATGAGTGTTTTACAGACGGGGAAATATTCTCTTTACATTTCATTAATAAATATATTTATTTTTGAAGTATTTTAAAAATATATTTAACTAATTTAAATTTTAGTAAATTATGTTTTTAGTTGTTTATCCGTAATCTGGCTATAATATAATTCTCGTATATAAATAAGCGAAACGGTTCCCTATGTAAAATCAGCTTTACGCTGTAACACACACACAGACAGCAGGGTAGGCAGAGGGAACCTTGTGCTAAGACACTCCGTTCCCTACTTTTCGCCGAAATTTGAAAGCATCACGTGTTGAGTGGGGGAACTCAACATATACAATCGCGTTTGTAGTCACACTTTGTGCCTTTACGCTGCGACTGACCTATAGAATTAATAATTGATCCATTCATGAAAAATTGTATATACATAAACCTCATTATTATATCAACACGAAACGAAAAATTCTGAATGAAATCTTTTCTTGAAGAAATTTTAGTGTTTCATTACTTAAAGAATCTCTTCCTTCTTTCATTATTTCCTAAATTTTTTTTTATTCATCTCTAAGCTCTTTGTTGTTGTTTTTGTTACTTAAATATAAACTAATAACATTGTATCGTTTTCAGATTACAATGGGCGGAGCTAACAACGTGCCGTGTAAAGGTCTCTAGTGGAAACAATGGGCCATTTCCATAGAGCTCCCTCTTTACACACTTTCCAGACACAGGTAAATACACCTATTTATAGTAAAGATATAGACATGTGTGCAAATCTTAGTGTTGCTGTAATTCAATAAAAAATAAAATAAATAAAAATTAAACCAGCTTCACGTTGTAACCCACATACATTAGGGTAAACAAAGAGAACCTACCGTTAAGACATTCCGTTCTCCACTTTTCAGCATTTGAGGCATTGCTTGTTCAGTGGCGAAACTCAACGCCAGGCTTATTACTTTGTTATCAGAGCGAAGAAATTATAATATTATAGGGAGAAGGTGGTAATGGGGCCCCCCATTTAGTTTTTGATTTAATATAGTAAAAAATGCGACAGAATATTATAAAATATTTATATTCCGAATAAACGCAAGAAACACAAATCGCAGATTTATTTCGCTTGCATAGCCCAGTGTATGTATGTTATAGTTTTCTAGAATAATTCATGTCACAAAATATTCAGAATGTATCTGTATCTGTATGTTATAGGGTCTCCAGTACCATAATGCAAGCAATATGGGGGGCCCAAATTATCAACATCAAAGAATCTACTAACAAGATTCATTGTATATAAAATATTGAATATTATGCATATTTATCTTAAAAATCCTGTGGGTCAATGATATATTTTCTGGGGGGGCCTGGACCTTTCTGCTTTGATGAGATGTTTATACAAATGTTATTATTTTCTAATTTTTTGTACAATTTTTCAAATTTTTTTGACACAAGTGAGTTCATTCTATTATAGGAGAAGATGGTATATCTTCTCCTATAATAAATTGAACTCACAACCGTCGCATTATAATAATCAACCTTGTGCCCCCGCGCCACGACGGCCTCAATAAAAAATATATGTTAAATTTTTAATGAGGCCGTCGCTTTAAATTTATCATTAGAAATGTATTTAGAAAAATAAGGTTTTCTTATTTTTTGACTAAGTTACTGAGTACACATTCCATGTTACAAAAATTACCCTCTAGCTTTACAAATACTAAAATGTAAATTCTGCAAACAAAAATTATCATAAAAGAAAAAAAAATAGCTTCACGCTGTATCCCGCACACAGCAGGGTAGGCAGAGGGAACCTAGTGTTAAGACACTCCGTTCCCCACTTTCTGCCGAATTCTGGAGGCATAGCGTGTTGAGTGGCAGAACTCAACGCCGCGCTTAACCTCGACACCAGAGCGAAGAAATGGAAATATAAATTTAAGTAAATACTTCATCTCCTCGAGTGGGGATCGAACCCACAACCAGTCGGTTTAGCAGTCACACCGCGTGCCGCTGCGCCACGACCGGCCTCATCATCATAAAATAATGTTTGCAATAAATCTTATCCAGAAGTCAAAAATCTGTTCCGACGAATGCTTACTGAACTTCACGAAAACCAACGCTCGCGACAGCCTTTTAAAGCAACTGCTGACTGTAAACCATTTCTCATAGCCCACTGAACCGAGTTCTCTGGGAATTTTTCAGTAAAAAACATATTTCTAAATAAACTTCTCAAGTTCCGCCTGACGTGTTCGTATGCTTTATGCACGCCTTAATCATATTCAATCGCACGAACACTTAAAATCTTCTTAGGTTTATTTGGTGTTCGCTTTAGATACTGAGGCCACTTTGCATATTGTCGTAAAAACGGTGGAAAACTATTAAATGCATTTAGTGTGCTTTTATCGTAAAAAATATCATAAAATCTTAATTACTTTCTTAATGCATTAGCTATCACTTTGTAACTATACGTATCTTTACACATTCTCAATTTACTCTCCATCTTTATTAAAATATTTTACAAAACTAATTGTTGAACAAGCTTATTACTTTATAATTAAAGAATTAGACAAGTGAGTTATAATATTATCTTTGAACGTTTTTTAATTAGTTACCAAATATGTTCTTACGCTTACGTTAGACGTTAGCAGTAGATGGCTGCGCAGATTTGATTTTAGTATTTTACTTACTTTGATTATTTTCTTCTCGAGCAACGCTTCTAGCGCAAAGAGAGCGAAATTGCTTATAGGTTCTGAAAACCTAACTAAAATATCCTTTTACATAGGGCTCGAGTCGTGCACAATCGCACCGCATGCGTTGATGGGCGCAGCCGCAGGCGGCGGGCGGGCGGCGCGGGCGCTCCGCCTGCTGCTGCTCCTCGTGCTGGCGCTGGCCGCTGTGGAGTACCTGTTCGGGTCGATCCTGGACGCGTCGCCTCTCAGAACTTACTTGTACACCCCGCTGCATAACGCCACTATACCTACTTTTCGGTAAAAAATGCAAATTTGTTATTACTTTTGGTAAAGAAATATCTATTTATAAATAATAGATCGATAGACAAATTGCTACAGAACAATAGATGAGGTCATTTTCAACTATTTTGTTTTTTTACACCCAAATAGCATGTAAGGGCATGAATTAACAACATGGGAATGTTTTAAAATGTTTGTTAAATTTTTGTATACTTTTTGAGAAACCAATACCTCAAAATAGTAAGAGATGACTTCATCCGTCACTGTATCAGTTAGTCCATCGATTTACCAATCATCCTGTATAACAATTTACAAAGATTTTCATTCTTTTAGATCCAGCGAAAAGTTATCACAAACTTGGCCTAAAAGAATTTCGGCCTCGTCTACTGGCGTCGAAAATCTTGTAAAAAATTCTACTCACAAAGCCGCGTTGAATAATACAAATAGAAATAACTCTAGCAAAGAAGCGCCAAATATGACTCGACAAAACATAACAGATGATTCGAGTACACCACTTTTGATTACAAAAATTATGGATGGAATCAAGAACTTTGTAACTACTGAAGACGCGGGTGTTAAACCCTCAGAACCAACGATACAATTTTGTGATGAAATGCCACCAGATCTAGGTAATTATAGCAGATATATTTTAATTATTTTATTGATATAATATATAAGGATTAAGTGTAGATGCCAAAGCCAGTTTTTACAAATAACCTAAAAAACAAAGATTTCATTTGAAACCTGTTTTTTTATGAAGTGTAAAAACTTATTTTATATGAAAATACTGTAACCCAAGATCACAGGGCTGCCAGACCTACGAAGACTATTAATCTAATATGTAGTTAAGACAGGAATCTCAGTCTACTGACATTGTCAAGTGTAATAAAAGATATTTTTTAGGTCCATTATCAGTGAACAAAACCGAAGTGGAATTAGATTGGGTAGAGAAAAGATATCCTGAAGTACAACGTGGTGGTTTCTATTCACCCCCTAACTGTACAGCTCGTCACAAAGTTGCCATAATAGTTCCTTACAGGTAAGTTTTACAACTTAAACTGGTTAAATTGTCTTTTTTTTCCCGATTGCTAAGGAAGGGTTATGTTTTTCGCGCGTATCTTGTATGTATGTAATATTCTTTATTACCTCGTATCTCCAGAACCGCGGAACGGATTTACATAATTGAGGTATTGTTAGATTCGTATTAGCAGCCCAAGTGTTCTTAGATAGGTGACGTTAAATAAAAACAATCATGGCGGCTGTGGGACGCCATTGGACTTAGTAAAAAAAAAAATTCGTTTCGAATACTACAATATGGGTATCAAATTCCAGAGCTCAATATCAGGATTTCAAAAAGGTATATTATGATTATCATTACCATAATGAATCCTAACAAAAAAGTGAAAAATAAAAAAATATTTGTAAAAACAAAAACCCCGACTGCATAAAACTAAAAAGAAAATAAACAAGCCCAATAGTTTATTAGGATTAACAGTCGGGATCTATAAGTAATTCTTCAATCAATAAAATCTTTACCAAGAACCCTGCATAATTTAAAGAGGTTAAAACATAATATTTTAAAATACTTTTTTAGAATAATGTTGTATTGTCATCTTCACTTAAAAATTACCGTATCTGATTAATATCGTCATTAGTCTTGTTTAAAATAAAGTTGTTTTTCTTTTACGAGCAAAATTTGAATACAAAGTAAATTTACGTCAATCAAATGTGTAAAACAAACGAAGATACTTTGGTTTGTTACGCCAATTTGTAGCTAATTTGGTCGCCCTCATATTCTTAAATCAGAATTTTGCTTAAACTCAGGGCGGGATTTTCCTTGTCACACTTTATGACGTAGATAAAAAAGCACAAATAGGTACTTTTCCAGATTTGTTCATATAATTCTGACATCTCATGTTTAAGTGAAAAAGAGAGTGTTATTTATGTTAGCTGGAAGCCGCCGTGGCGCAGTGATACGACGTTTGATTTTAAGCGCAACAGTTATGAGTTCGATTGCCACTCTGTAGCATGCAATGCAATGTCTTAAAGTTTGGGTGATATGCGAATTTAGAACGAAACAAAAAAATAAATTGTATGTTATCGGCCAACTAAGCAATCTTCATAGAGGCATCGTCAGCATTTATCTCACTTTCGGAACTTATTTCGTTTTCTGTCACTTTTCCTTATCCTCCATGGGTCACATTTATTTTGAGTTAAATTTAACATGCGCATAAAGTATAAGCGTTACGGTTTTAGGTATATATTCGGCACACAGAAGGGTATTCATAGGGAACCTAATATTAAGACGGTCCGTTCTCCATTTTCCTTCGAATTCTGGAGACATCGCGTGTGGTGAAACTCTACACTGCGCGTTGCCTCAACACTAGAGTGAATTAAATATTTCATTTGTTTGAGTGGAATGGCAGTTCTCCAAAACGCTCAAATTTTAATTTCCTTGTGATTACTCATTAATAGTAAATAATTTTAATAAGATGAATATCGTATTAAATACTTAACTAAATAATAAACAAGGCGTCTAGACAAGTTTGATGATTTAGTATATACAAAAATATATTTTAAGAAAAATCCTTCAAAAAATTGAATATTTTACGTGGAGATTTGGTGTGTTCTTAGCTTATTTCTTTTCAAAAATATTCGTGATTAAACTATATTAATTTTATTTGCTATTTTTAATGAAATAAGTACATACTTAAAGTTTTTAATAATAAAACGTGCTTATAATTTAGGTGTAGCTACACAAAAATCGATCGCAAAAAAAGTTCATAAAAATAGCGTCATTGATCGAGCGAGCTTTTGTTTTAAATATTGCCACGAAAATACGTTATCTAACGTAGTGTTTATTTTGGCTTATAATTTAATGTTAGCATGCAGAACTTTAATTTCCGACGGTGCAACTGCCGCCACGGATGCTTTAACATTTTTTTTAATACGTCTTAAACTGGATTCTCCTAATTTTGGCACATGAATCGTCATTGATATCTTTATTTACTACTTATAGATTTAAAATGTTTCGGCAATCGTTAATATATACTTATATTGACATTTTGAACAAATCTGTAACCAGCAAATTTCATGCACTTTAAATGAGTTTTTCATAAAATTCCAACGTGTTTTATGTAAAAACATCATTGGTTGCGACGTCATTGGTAGTAAAATAGTAAAAGATGGCAATGACGCTGCAAGAAAAGTAGCCGAAGACAATGATTATTAGCTTTTATAGTAGACGAATGGGTCTGATTTCAGGCTGTAGTCCTGAATCTTAGATATATTTCTAATAGTACTAGTACTCACTGATGTGTCGTGTAAAGAATTTTTAATGTTTAAGCCAGGTATGACTAAAAATTTACGTAATACCTAAATTTTGTTCGTGAATTTTTCTCGGGTTTTATTTTTCTGAATCTTCTTGCTATATCACTTCCATAGCATTTAGTTTCAGTGTAATGGAAACATTATAAATAATATTACTGTTTTTAGCATACAGAACAGTACAAAAATAAGCTACTTCAACTTAAATTTTATATTTAGAGTTATTTATTAACTCTAAATATAAAATTTCTCTAATATCTAAAATTTAACGATTTCTATTAATATTCTTTAGTTGTTTTTATTATTTTTTTTCATTATTATTTATATCTCACTTTATCACTAGCGGGGTAGTCAGAGAGAACGGAGCGCCAACAGCCCTACTCTCTGTATGTTTTACTTCTTCTTTACTTCTTCTATCTATTTACAAATGCCATGTTTTTTCGTGACCTCTGCATATATCTTTTCTCCCGAGCGAGGGTTTGGGAGTTATAAGACTCGATATTATGGTTAGGTTTATCCGCTCTTTACTCAGACGCAGCTGACTTCGATGCATGTCCATTCTTGACATCGAGCATTCCCCCAATATCGATGCTTCCCCTTTTTTGAACAGTTTATTTTAAATCTCAGTTACTATCTAGTTTTTATAGCTCTACACACTGCAGAGGTAAATTACGTTTCACTGGTCATAAGAATTGGATTTACTTTCTTGTTAGACTTAAATATAGTTTTAATGGAAGCTTTTCTCTTAAAATGCCCTTAAAATGTTGCAATTCTGTCTGTTTCAAAAGTTGTTTTTCGTATGATAGAAGCCCCGGTTGTCTTTCTACTAAGGGTCTTCTGATAACGCTGGAGGGGAGTAGGCATCTTGCTCTGATGAAAGGCATTCTTCACCCATCAAAGCTCGTCCCCTAGGTGTACAGCGTCGCAGAATTGGTAGGCTCTTTGAAATAAAAATTTGCCAATGGTAGATAAACGTGGGTAAGATTCACTATTGAAGTATGTGAGTATGGTTTCTTTGTTAGCTAACTTAAGATCTTTCAGCCCACAAACAAAATGGTAAGAGTCCATGGCATGTTGAGTTTATACCTCGGCGTACCGATTTGGCTAACTATTGAAGATACAGTCAGTTTAGTCTTATTGTGTATTTTCGACAACCTATACAATTTAGGATATTTTACATAACTAGTTACGAGGGATTGAATGTTACATATCTTACGTTTCTTTCATTCTTCTTTTGCAACACCTACGTTTCGCTACCGTATATCAGCGTCGTTCTTCAGCATTGCACAGTGTTACTAAGCGTGCAACTATTCTGTTATTTCACGGTCTCACCAATGCTAGATGCATTGGTGAGACAGTGAAAGCGCGCGTGAAGGCACCGCTAATTCTGTTATCGGCAGCAATAAGCTTATGCGTCTTTTCTTCATTTCTTTCAAATGTAAGAATAGGCTCTGGTCTTTCTTTCCTTGGGAAGAAAATTTTCCCTCGCACGGCAATTTGTGTCACAGACTTTACAACAAGAGAAGCCATTAAAGTATTGTACCGAGGTAGTCTCCCAAAACATCTTATACTTTTGTCAAATATCTAAAAAAAAATTCTTGGTTTAGGACCTCCTGCGACCTGCTCACTGCTGTAAAATGTGTGGTAAATTAATAAACAATCTTAGGAATTACTAAAATTGCTCGTTAACATTTTATTTCTTTCTTTCTCAGAACTTTCACGCTTCATCTTTATCAGTACTTTCGTTCGGTGCCTTTGCAGCATATCCTTTTTCTTTTTTAAAGAGATTTATCTGAGGCCTTATGATCCAAACGGCCTTTTTTACTCTACAGTGTCTTTTACTTTATCAACACATCTATCGTGCTTTTTACTATACCTCCTTATCATTTACCACATATTTCCGTCGCTGCTTTTCTTATAGAATTTCCGTTTTCTGTTTCAAAGATGTCTCATATTTTGGAAGTACTTATTCCTCTTTGATCGATGGATCTTAAAACTTCCAGCTTCTTATGCGATAATTCGACTCCAAGTTTGGACGTCTCGTACCTCAAAATGAAACAGACTCCTTATTATAGCAACGATTACATATTGGTCTGTTCCCAAGATAGCATCCTAAGCACTCGTGTGTCCACAACTTAACTTTAAATATACTGATCCGCTAGGAATAAGTCAATCATACTTTTCACGGTGAGAATATAATAGAACGTGAAAATGGATTGATGATGAAGGAAAAGCAAAAAAGATTAATGAAGAAAAAGTGAGCGGTAATAAAGATAGACCTTCGAAAATACAGCATCAAAGATAATGAAGGAGAAAAATCACGTAAAAAGCATGAGGACGCTCCAGATGGCATGTATGAAAAGTTGATGATAGAGGACGAGGTGAAAGAGGTATATAAAGACCGTGGCGCTTGGGGTTCCGTTCTCTCTGACTTTCCCACTAGTATTACAGCGTGAAGCTAAATAAGTAAGTATTTAATTTCAATTATGTTGTAAAGAAACATTATTGGTACCAGCGCTGGAGAAAAATGATTTTTCTCCAGTTGCCTTATCATTATTCTACACTAATCGTCATTGTCCGATTTAACACATTTTTTAAAAATTCCATTTATAAAATAAATAGGGGTTGTTCATAGACGCCACTTCAATAAACGTGTATTATAATGTCCAAGCTTACATCTCACAGCAAAATTACGGCTTTACACGCTGGTTTTAAAAATTACACTTTTTTTGGTTAAAAATAACATTTTTAGGAGAACAGCCCGGAAATCAAACCCACAACCAGTGGCGTTTACAAGCTCTGCGCCACGATTAATCTAAAACCATATACATACGTTACTCACAAAAGTTAAAAATAAACCTTCTTAAGATATTCTAGAAATTAAAAGATAATTGTTAACTCATTTTCTTTTATGATTATTTCTTTTCACGTTTCCCCCCTTTTGTTTCAATTTCGTTTATCATTCCAATATAGACTTCTTATATAACGCAAGCGTATAGACGTCCAGTTTCCATTTCGTTGCCTTAATTGGATTTCCTTTATTTTGTTTAGTAGAATACGTAACAAGCATTTAACTTATTTATTAAGAAACTGTTACCCTAATTCTGATATATTTTTAAATAACAATACGTGTTGTTTGTTAGCAAATTCCAACGAAACAAGAATATCTATACATATGTATATCTATTATTTCGTAGCATATCTTTATCTTTTAGGTGACCGCTATATGGTATTTGTTAAGATAATTTGTACGTAAGTTTTTTTTATATCTGCTTCTGCTTTTTACAATGTTGTGAAATTCTTGTTGTATTGCATTTTATGAATAAGCGATACTAAAATTAAATTACATAATTTTAAAATTAAATATAAAACCGAAATAAGCTTCACGCTATTTCCCTAAAAAAATCTAGTGTTATAACACTCTGTTCCCCATTGTCACAATTTTCCAAACCTTAATTGGATGCCATATTTATTTTACTTTAGTTATTTTTTACTATGTTGTCTTCGACATATCGATGGCTCCTAAGTATAAGGACCAAAGTGCGAAATCGCAATTTTACAGGAGAGGCCTCCAAAGTTTAAATTTGCTATAATTTTATGGTACATCTGAAGAAAACGAAACTTTGCTTATCAGCTAAGACAACTATCTTCTTTATGCACAATGGCCCTTTTACGTTAGTTTTTGTTATATTTATTCTTATCTTAAAACACTCTAAAAAGGCCAATGTACCACATTGACTGTTTTACGCGTATTATGCTAAATAACAGAATATAATATTTTTTTCATATTTTACTTATAAAACTGATTAATAATGAGACTAAGGTGACAACTGATAATTACGAATGATAGTAAGTTAGGTATTGTGGTAACTACGTCACATATAGATTTATACGTTATACGATTTGGTAACATGATAACTGAGTTTTCACTTAGATCATTTAAGTAATAGAAAAAAAATCGCGTTTACACACTGTTTTAAAAAATAATCAGCCCCTAAAATGATTATTACTAGGCTCTCTATATGAATATATTGTATTTCTTAAAGAAAAGCTTAATTGAATGTTGAATTTTACTAAGATATAACTATACAATTTAGTAAAAAATTAGCTTTAATAAAAAAAAGGATTGACGTGGACAGACAAAAAATAAAGAGATAAAATTACTTATTGTCTTATTTGACACGATATAATTAGAGGCGATTAAAGTTTTTTATTAGTTAATTTTTATATCAGCTTCACGCTGTATCCCGCACACAGCAGGGTAGGCAGAGGGAACCTAGTGTTAAGACACTCCGTTCCCCACTTTCTGCAGAATTCTGGACGCATTGCGTGTTGAGCGAAGAAATGGAAATATATATTTAAATAAATATTTCATCTCCTCGAGTGGGGATCGAACCCACAACCTGTCGGTTTTATAGTCATACCTCGTGCCGCTGCGCCCACGACTGGTTAATAAGTTGTTATAATCTAGTGGTTTAATAATTTTCAACATAAATTACGCAAGTCCTTCTTCTTACAAAATTTTATCAGTAACACCTGGTTATAACAGCAATAACCATTTCTCCAAATTATTTTCTTGTTCGTACTGGCTGATCTAAGATTTTAATGTGACTTTCAATACAAATCTTTTTATATTATAAAACGTAAATATTTTGTATTAGGTCCCTCTATAATTTTCAACTGATAGCAAAACAAAACAAACATTTTGTATGTTTGTTGAGTTGTACATATGTCCCGCTGACTTTTGAACCTGAATAAACCGGGAATTTTTATTTTGAATTAAAATAGAATCTCTTTAATGTCATAAATTTTGTATCTAATTGTAGTATAGCTAGCTATAACAACTCCGTTTTGTTTAAGATCATCGAATCTAGAAGCTATATTTTAAAATTCTCTAAATGGTGGCACACGAAGTGGCCTTCATTTAGAGTATAGCCTGTATTAAGAAAATAATGTTTTTAATTATGTTAAAACAATTAATAAAATCTTGCTTCGATTTTGGCCACTACAGCTTTGGATCAAAATTTTTAGTTTAATTATATCGCTGATTATTTCGTTTGATTTGAACTGGATTAAACTATTATAGGTTTATTGATTGAAGTATTTATTATTTTTGGCCCACAGCTAATGATATTAATAAGTAAATAGGTGGGTAAGAGTGAAAGTGACAACACCTGTTCAAGTCAGCTGATTTATTTTATTTAATAATAAATATAATATTAAGTTTTTATTTTACAAATAAATGCTAATGTGATAACATACCCACCAGCAAGAATAATCCTATATAAATTCACTATTTCACTTTAATTTCTTTGTGTCATCAACATGGAATCTATCAAGGAGTCAATGACTGCACTAAATGATTTATTTACAACAAAAATGAGTGAGTTTCAACACAATTTGCTCAAAACAGCTTCCCCAGTCTCTACAACATCATTGGCAGCTGAATTTAATCACTTTAAAAGCCTCATACTTTCGCTCATGAATACTTTGCAGCGGCAAGTTGAATTTCTTGCAACTGAACTAGATAGGCAAGAAATGAGAAGAAGGCGTAAAATTGTTTTATTTCATGGTGTGCCAGAACAAAAATCTGAAGATATAAAAACTAGCATCACCGGGTTGATAGGAAAACATTTAGTGCTGCCTAATTTTTCTTCCTCAAGCATAAGGACCTCATATAGGTTAGGTAGATCTTCTGATAAGTCCAGGCCTATAGTGGTTAAGTTTACAGATGTGTCAACACGAGACATGGTTTGGTTTGCGAAGGGTAAACTAAAGGGCAGCGGTATCACCCAGTCTGAATTCCTCACAAAAGATCGTCATGATGCCTTTCTCGAGGCACGACAGAGATTTGGGGTTGGCAAATGTTGGTCTCGAAATGGATGGATTCATATTATAGGACCGGATGGGTCGCGACATCAAGTTGAAACGAAAGCTGAAGTCATTTCTCTTTCGAATACACATAGTAAGTCTCCAGTTGATAAAGACACTAATATTAAAGCATCCGACAAAGCAATAGTTCCTCGGGCTAAAAGACTAGTAAAAAAATAATTATTAACTGTGTGTGTTCGGTTGTTTTGCATTTTAAACTTGTTGTTAATTTACCCTCTTGTGCTAATATCTAATACTGTTTTTTAATATATTCCAAAGAATATTTACTTATATTTTTAATGTTAATTGATAAATATTTTTTTTAACTATCAGAAATTTACTTGATACTGTATTCTTTGTTGCATTAGTGTTTCTTTTTCTACGTAATTTCTTAAATGTCATTATCATTTGTCAAAGTTTATTGCCGATTATATGCATAGATAAGTTATGACAGATGCGTAGTTCGGATTCTTGTAACATAGATCAATTGATTATTTGTGGTTAATAATGTTAAATACTCTTTATATTTTTTTGTTCTTAGAGGAACAAAATAACATATTTATTATGTTTTGTTCAATTCTCATTAACTTGCAGTATTTGTTTTAGGCGACTATTTTTATCAATTATTAATCTTTGCTTACTTGTTTTATTTGTAATATCACAAATACATACATATATATATATATATATATATATATATATATATATATATATATATATATATATATATATATATATATATATATATATATATATATATATATGTATATATATGTGTGTGTATGTGTATGTATATATATATATACATGTATATATTTTTCTTTTTAATTTTATTACTATGTTAGTGCAATTTGTACTGTACTTGTATTTCTTAAGTTTTTATTTTGTTTTTAAAGTGATTTTTTATTATTATTATTTTGAGATTTCATTCTTGCAACTGGCGGGTTTGTTGGTTTTAAAGCTATTTTTCATATATTTAGTATTCTTTTTTTTTATTATTCTTATTATATTTTTTATTTTTATTTATTATATATTTTTTATATAAATATTTTGCACACAATATAATGGCATCTAACGATAATAGTAATAATTCCTTTCTTTCCTTATCTTCCTTTTCTGAAGGTTCTGACAGCAACGAAAGTTTCCATAGCATCCCACCACTTGATGAAATTATTGATTATTATTTCTCGGATGTCCCGAAAAATTTTCACGTTATCCATATAAACGCTCAGAATATTCCAGCACATTATCCTGATCTTTTGTCATCTTTCACTAGGAAGAACATACATGCAATTTTAGTATCTGAAACATGGCTAAAACCATGCTTACAGTCCACTTCCTACACACTGCCGGGATTTCAATTGATTAGAAGTGATCGTATTGGACGAGTTGGTGGGGGTGTAGCAATCTACCTGCGTGCTCATATTCCCTTTTCAATAGTGAATACATCACAACCAATGGGCATTGCACATGCTGAACACCTATTTATCGAAGTGATTTTAAACCAAACAAAACTTCTTCTTGGGGTTTATTATAGTCCAAATCTTACTGTCGATTACTTCTCGTCATTTGAAGTCCTGGTGGATCAATTTATGCCTTCTTATGAGCATACCTTGATAATGGGAGATTTTAATACTTGTTTACTTAAAAAAGATTATAGAGCGTGTCGTTTGCAAAGTTTAGTAGATTCAGTTAATTTAAATATTTTACCTTTAGCCCCAACTCATCACTTTCCACATAGCAATCCTTCTCTTCTTGATTTAATTATAGTATCTTCTAAAGTCCATGTTGCGAGGCATGGACAATGTCCTGCGCTAGCGTTTTCCTATCATGATCTTATTTATATATCCTACAAAATTAGACCCCCTAAAGCAAAATCAAGAATTCTTCTCCAGCGTAACTTTGGAGGTATTGATTTGGAGCGCTTATACGAAGATGCCAATAAAATCGACTGGAGCGTAATAGACGATGCAAATACAGTTGATGAACAAGTAAATATTTTTAACTCATTTTTAATAAAACTTTATGATATCCAATCCGACCGGTCAGGATGAAACATCTCCCTGCACCTTGGCTTACTGCAGATATTAAAAAACTTCAAGATAAAAAAAACAGCGCTAAGTCTAAATATGCTTCTGATTCAAGTGACAGCAATAGGGAGAAATTTGTGAGAGCTCGTAATCGTTGCAACAGGGTTTGTAGAGATAGTCAACGACGCCATATCTATAAATCAGTAATCGATGAAGATGATCCAGCTAAAGTCTGGAAATTTCTTAAAACCCTTGGAGTCGGTAAAACAAAACATAATATTCCTCAGAAATCTCTAGATATCAATTCTCTTAATAAACATTTCACTTCTTCTAGTACAATTGATAGTACAAATAAATTAAACACCTTAAACTACATTTCTACTTTATCCACTCCTGAGGTTTCTCCATTTAAATTTAATCAATTCACTGTATGTGATGTTAAGAGAAACATTACAGCTATTAAGTCAGATGCAGTCGGTGCTGACAGCATTAGTCGTAAAATGATCATTCCTTTAATAGACCTGTTGGCTCCTGTAATCACATCCATTTTGAATTGCTCAATACTCAATGGTGATTTCCCTTCCGCTTGGAAAGACGCCCAAGTCCTCCCACTACCTAAGAAAAATAATCCGTCTTCCTATTCTGAGTATCGTCCTATTTCCATTCTTCCTCTGTTATCAAAAGTGCTAGAACGTCTTGTTCACAATCAACTAAGCACATTCCTTTCAAATCATAATCTCTTAAATCCACTACAATCCGGCTTTCGCCATGGTCATAGTACGACTACTGCTTTAGTCAAGATCACCGATGACATCAGGCAGGGTATAGATAATCAGAAGATTACAGTGTTGACTTTGTTAGACTTCAGTAACGCTTTCAACACTGTTGATTTTTACATACTACTTGCTGTACTGCGTTCTCTTAACATATCTCCTGAGGTGGTTGATTGGTTTCATTCTTACTTGTACGGACGCCGACAGCGCATTCGAGTAGAAGATTCCTATTCCGAATGGTCCTCAACCAGTGCTGGCGTCCCTCAAGGTGGCGTGTTGTCTCCTCTTCTATTTTCTATTTTTATTAATTCTATATGTCCTAAAATTTCTTTTCTCTACCACCTGTATGCTGACGACTTACAAATTTACGTACAAGGTACTTTCACTGAGCTGCCTGGTACCATCGAAAAAATAAACAATGACCTTAATGAAATATCAATTTGGAGTAAATGTTTTGGACTGACGATAAATCCTTCAAAAACTCAGTCTATTTTGATCGGCAGCCCCAGGTTATTGAAAAAAATTGATAAATCACAGATAGCGCCTGTAACAATCAATGGGGTTTTTATTCCATTTAGCGACTCTGTAAGGAACCTAGGTTTAATTTTAGACCAACATCTGTCTTGGGAACCGCAAATAAGAGAGGTAAGTAGAAAGGTTTACGCTGCTTCTGCGTCTTTGCGAAGGCTGCGCAATTTCCTACCAATACCGACCAAAATTGCGCTGGCAAACTCGCTCCTATTACCAATTCTTGATTATGCGGATGTATGTTTTCTTGACATTAAAGAGGAGCAATTAAACAAACTTGAGCGGCTTCAAAATCTTTGCATTAGGTTCATATTCGGTGTGCGTAAATACGATCACATTTCCGAGTTTCGAAATAAGCTTAAGTGGCTCCCGATCCGCCTTCGCAGGAATACTCACATACTTCATCTTCTCTATTCTTTGCCGTTTAACCCTTCCACTCCTCCTTACTTGAAGAAACAATTCATGTTTCTTCATGACACCCACTTACGTTCCTTACGCTCCGACAACAATCTATTGCTAGAAATTCCTCTACACTCTTCTTCCTATTTCACTAATTCCTTTACTATTAAAGCTGCCCGTCTATGGAATTGTTTACCTATAGATATCAGACGTGCCAAAAGTCTATATATTTTTAAAAAAAAAGCTAAAATATCATTATTTTAATATATAACATTATTACAATATATTTCAATTTCAATCATTTCAATTGGTACATTTTTTTTGTTCTTTTTTTCATTGGATTTTTTTTTTAAAATATTTTGTGTGTACATATAGTATATGTATGTATGTATGTATGTATGTATGTATGTATGTATGTATGTATGTATGTATGTATGTATAAATGTATGTATGGATGTATGTATGTATGCATGTATGTATGTATGCATGTATGTATGTATGTGTTTATGTAATATTTATGTATATATCTTAATAAATATATATTTATTTGTTTGTATTTTATGTATTTGATATTTTGAATATTATATCGCTATCTAAATATTTCATTTAGTGCACCGCCCACTTTTTAATTAACTCCAACATCCAAAGGTTGCCTGGAAGAGATCGCTTTAAGCGATAAGGCCGCCTTATTGTACTTTTTTCAAATTTATTTTTAAGCTTTTATATTGTTTTACTTTTTTTCTAAGGTGCAATAAAGTATATTTATTATTATTATCAAGTATCTTATTGCATCCAGTAGTCTGTATTTCGATTTTATTATACGTAAGAAACAAATTATACATGTCTATTATAATATGATACAATATGTTAGTGCTTTTCCGCTGAATTCTGTAGGCATTGTGCGTTGAATCATCAATCATGTCAAACATCGCAATTTTCCTCGAGCGAAGATGAGAAAATATTTTATTTCCTCGGAGGAGAATAGAACCCAAACCTGTCGCAGTCACAGACACATGCTTATGCTCCTTCACCAAGACACAGTTGTCAATAAATCCATATTGCTCAGAATAATGACCAACGATCTAAAACTTAAGAAGTGTATCACGCCTCGTGTCTTCATCAAGTTATTCAAATAAAATATATTTAACGTATATGAGCTCTAACAATTTACCAAAATTTCTCCTATTTCTTATTACATAGTTTTGAATCTATTCATTAATCCACTGTAACGTTTCTTAGTAATTTTTTTTCCTGAAACTTAAGGCAGTAGATAAATTACTTGATTAATGATTATTATTAGAAATAAACATGTTAATAGATTAATTTTCTGATGTATAATTTTGATTGTCTTAGTAGAGTCACTCCGAAATCTTAAATCAAACTTAAAATGCTATTATCAAGCTTATTTCTGGCTTTAAATAGCAAATGGGACAGTAAAAAGTGTATAGTACATATTCTGGGCAATTATTAATTAAAAATAACGCCCCAATAACTCAAAAGTGAAAAAATATTTTAGAGCCTAAGTATATTTTTTCTCAATAAAACACGTACATGGGCCAATTTACCATTTGGCCGTTCTATCTCATAATTGGTGAAATAGAGACGTTTTTTGTTATCTATCTAATGACGAACGTAATAAAAACAATACTAAACTTTTTCAGTCAACACAGTACAACCATTGCTTTGTTTAGCGTATAAGTATCAATCTGGCTGATTGGCCCCAAACATAAATAAATGTGTAGAAATTCCCCGCGTAGAAGTCTGTGACTATTTGGCCCTTATACGCTTGAATGAGTGCTAGATAGGCCGTTATATTCTAAGAAAAGTCCTATTTCTATGCAGAAATTTCTATTTTTTAATAGCAGACCTGATAAACTATATCGATAGAATGCGTTTGGTATAAAAAAGTCAAAATTGCCAAATTGTTAGTTTGGCCCATATACTTAGGACCCAACGATATATTATTAATCGTTTAAATTTAACAATTGAATTGTATTTAAGTAATGAATATTTAATACTATTGTGTCGCAGAAAGTTTGTCTGACTGTACTTAAATTATATTAAATTTTAATTGTTTTCCCGATATTAGCGAATTAAAAGCGAATGAAAAAGAAGTGGTCTCTCACTCACACAAATAGGCAGGATTTTTAAAAGAAGTGGAAAATGAATAATTAAATGTTTAATCTAGGTTATTTCTGCCGAGACTGAGGCCATTCGTAGCGCAGGGGCACAAAGTGTGACTGTAAAACCGACTGGTTGTGGGTTCGATCCCCACTCGAGGAGATGAAATATTTACTTAAATTTATATTTCCATTTCTTCGCTCTAGTGTCGAGGACAAGCGCAGCGTTGAGTGCTGCACCTCAAAACACAATGCCTCCAGAACTTGGCAGAAAGTGGGGAACGCAGTGTTTTAACATTAGGTTCCCTCTGCCGACCCTGCAGTGTGCGGGATACAGCGTGAAGCTGATCATATCTGCCGACCCTGCTATATGATATATAAGCTAAACATATGGTTGAAGCCAAAGAAATTGTAACCGTAACGGGTGTGTAGTTGTTATTTTCATTTCCACGCCCCGGTAACAAAGTGCAGCGTTGAGTTCCGCCACCCAACACGCAATATCTCGAATTGGGCGATGCTTAGGGTACGGATTAAATTCTAGGTTCCCTTTGCGCTCTAAAGGAGGGTAACCAATTCGGAATACAACGTGATGCTAGGGAAAAGCCTATTGTAAATTTTTTTTATCCAAAATTTTTTTAGATATTTTGATAATCCTAATTTTTTTAATCTTTCACAGAGATCGTCAGCAACATTTGGCAATATTCCTAAACCACATGCACCCATTCCTAATGAAGCAGCAGATTGAGTACGGTATTTTTATCGTCGAACAAGAGGGTAAGATTCTTACTAGAACGTATTTCATCCGTCAGTAGAGAGTAATAAAATAATATTTACATATATTTTTCAACTTATTTATTGTTGACTCGGGCTCCAACCGTATACCTTCTCTCGTTTATATATTTGCATTTTGCTTGCTTTCTCCTTACCGGTTTCTTCTAAATTGGAAGCACAAATTGATGCTGAGATTCTTAGAATTACTTTGATGATATTATAAAAGGAAATGTTCTTTAAAGTATGAAAAAAATACTGTAATGGATTGGAAAATGGAAAAAAATTTTGCTGCATTCATATTGCATTTAATAATAATAATAATAATAATAATAATAGCCTTTATTCAGATTTTAACAAGTTATTTACAATATAAAGATACATTTTTTTTTGCTCAGGTAAATTAATCTGTTCTGTCCCTATTTTGACAAAGGCCTCTTCCAAATTTTTCCATTCTTTTCTGTCCTTGGCGGTTTTAGACCATAATGGACCCCCAGTGGCTTTTATATCATCCTCCCATCTTTTAAATTGTCTGCCGCGTTTTCTCTTCTAGTTCCTAGGATACCACTCGATCATAGCTTTGCTCCATTTTTCGGCCCCACGCATAGTGTGGCTGGTCCATCTCCATTTGTGTCTTTTGATGAGGTAAGTGACATTCTCCAATTTTGTTTTACTTCTAATTATAGTATTTTTTATTCGATTGGATATTTTTATGTTTAGCATACTCCTTTCTATTGACCGCTGGCAGACTTCCAATTTTCTGTAATGTTCCTTTGTAGGGGCCCAGGTTTGGCATCCATAAGACAGTACAGGAAGGATGCAAGTTTTATAGAGTTTAGTTTTTATATGGAGACTGATTTCTTTATTTTTCATTATTTCCTTGAGTGACCAGTATCTTTTCCATGCATTGCCGATTCTTGTTTTTAATTCTTTGGTGGTTTGATCAATGGGCGAGATTACTTGGCCAAGGTATGTGTATTCCTGAACATATTCAATAGGTTCGTTGTTTAATACAATTGGTTCTTCGACGCTGTTCGTCATAGCTTTTGTTTTCATGGTATTCATTGTCAAACCTACTTTCCTACTTTCTTTGTCTAATTCTTCAATCATCTTTTTTAGTTCAGCTTGTATGGAAGAAAATATTATCAGGTCGTCGGCAAACCTTAAATGAGTTAAGTTTGTTCCATTGATGTTCAGACCATAATTTTCCCAGTCTAATGCACGAAAAACTTCTTCTAGGACAGCTGTGAAAAGTTTCGGTGATAGAGGATCGCCCTGGCGTACGCCTCTTTCTAATCTAATTTCTTTCCCCTCTCTTTCCAGTCTTACTTTGGCACGGCTGTTGTAAATAGTTTTTAATATCCTTATATACTTCCTCTCAATTGCCTGGTTTATAAGTGCTAGCCAAATTTTTTCATGTTCGAGAGAATCAAAGGCCTACAAGGCCTAATAGTAAACAAATAGTCCACAAAACAGCAGTAAAAGGGTATACAGTATTCTTTGCTTCTTTCGATGATTTGTTTGACGACATGACACAATTATTATTATTATTCGATTAAAATAAAAAGAAAAGAAATAATAAAACATCGTCCAATTTTTCCTAGGTTTTTTTTTCTAGTTTCACGCTGTATCCCGCACGCAGTACACAGAGGAAACCTAGTGTTGAAACACTTTTCCATTTTTCTTTATTCTATGTTGTATAACTATCAAACATACGACCAAAACTGATCGTATACTACTCGTATTAATAAATATTAAAAAATACCAATTACATAGAAATTAGCCTACTTACTAGCTTATAGCTATATTGAACTTGAATATGTTGCCTTAAAAAAAATTGTTTATATATATTTTAAAAAATAATCACAGAGAAACTTATTATTTTAAATCTTTTAGGTACAAACGAATTCAATCGTGCCAAACTAATGAACGTGGGATTTGTGGAGAGTCAGAAGCAGAAACCCGGTGGATGGCAATGCTTCATATTCCACGACATCGACCTCTTGCCGCTGGACTCCAGGAACCTGTACTCCTGTCCGCGGCAGCCGCGGCACATGTCCGCCTCCATTGATAAGTTAATGTTTAAGTAAGTTTGCTGTTTTACTACATATTTATTCTCTATACTTATATATATATATACCACTAGGGAACAGTAATATTTATCGTTGCTTGCTTGCTTGCTTGCTTGCTTGCGCGATTTTTAATAGTATGGGGAGAAGGTGGTAATTTGGCCCCCCATTTTGTTTTTGAAGTCCAATATGCAAAGTAAAAGGTAAATACACACACATACACATCTAAATAATACATCACCGGTTTTGTTTATTTATTTATCTATATATCATTCCCTGTAGAATAATAAAAATGCGACAGAATGTTCAAAAAATGTATATTCCGAATAAACGCAAATTTAACAATTTGAGATCAAGATTATATGGCGCATCTTTAGCCAAATTAAATATATTGAACTTAATGACAAAACTCGCAGATTTATTTCTCCACAAGCTACAAAATCAAATTAAAAATTAAAATCCACGTCTGTCGCTAGAATAACTCATGTCACAAAATATACAGAATGTATCTGAGTCCTCAGGCGAGGATGGTTAGTTTAAACACATTTAGACCGGTTCTACGACTTTTTCATTATTGAAGTGTCTGTTGACTGCTAGATATCACGTCTCTTTGGTACCGGCTAGGACTGCTGGTGACATCCTCTGTACAATCTCGGCTGTTCTGATAGTTGCGTCCGCTTCTGCTCTCACAATTTTCTCCTGATAGCAAATATTCCCATTGATAGCTGGGGATAACAAATTTTGTGTAGGCATCTGTAAAGAAATAAAATATACCGTATATGTATGTAACATGGTCCCCGGAAGAATAGTGCAAGCAATATTTAATGCAAGGTCCAATTTACCAATAACATGGAATTCCATGTTATTGGTAAATTGGACCTTGAGGCTTGTTAATAAATTTATTAACAAGCCTCATTGCTTAGAAAGCATTAAATTTTATTTATTATATTTACCTTAAAGATCTTGTAGGACAACGTTGATTAAACATAATGTCGAACTCTCTGCGGTTATGACTTGATATATATGTATTTCACTATTACTGAATAAGAAATTTTATTTTAAGATAGAAAAATATATTTTCATAAGGCTGCTTGCTTCGCATACAAAAATTCAAAAGTGACTACACAGTTTATTGACAGTAAAACTCACTTGACAGTAAAAGCTGATGTTTCATACACGCATAAGTTTACGTTTATCTAATGATTCGTTAAAAAATATTTTTTTGAAATAGTAATGTTCCGTGAAAACATTTGTATAGAGACGATGTCACGAACGCGGGCGTTTGGAAGAAACATGTTATCATTAATTCCGCTACTCCTCAAGTGGCCCAGTTAGTGAAGGATTTTGATACTACCGTTAGGAGCTAAAGTTGTTGTTGCTTTATAAATTGCATCTCTTTAATTTTATTAGCGAGCCGAGTGAAACTTTTTGAGTTTGAACTTTATTTAACTAAACGTACTTAAATTTTATTCAACTTTGTTATTTTAGATATCGTTTCATAGTTATAAAACTCAATATAAAAATATATTGATTGATCAATAGAAACTATCTAGACTAGAAATAGAAAAGTAAAAAAATAAATATTATATATTGTAATTATGTTTAAAGAAATGAATTCTTCATTGTTGTTATATCACAAAATTACTTGCAGGTTACCATACGAGGACATATTTGGCGGTGTGTCCGCCATGACGTTGGAGCAGTTCACTAAAGTGAATGGCTTTTCTAACAAATACTGGGGGTGGGGAGGGGAGGATGACGATATGTTCTATAGGTGAGATAGAATTCATTTATTTTTAGTTTCACGCTGTAACCTAGTGTTAATACACTCTGTTCGTCATTTTTCGCGGAATTCTAGAGGCCTTTCTGTATGGGACGAAGTTTGAAGCTGAAAAGTAAATAAATAAAACAGATAAAATTAAATTTTCCTTTTTGATGGTTCGTAGAAAGCAAAATATTTCCAATATATTTTTGCC
This sequence comes from Heliconius himera, assembly GCA_021202915.1. Taxonomy (NCBI): domain Eukaryota; kingdom Metazoa; phylum Arthropoda; class Insecta; order Lepidoptera; family Nymphalidae; genus Heliconius; species Heliconius himera. The sequence continues at coordinate 515,624 of JAJHJA010000155.1, read as the reverse complement.
CAAGGGACGGTTGACAATCAATTTTATTATACGTTCTGTACACGTACGTAACTGGATCAGTATAATTTAAATGACATTTTATAATTACCTAAACTAATTTCGAAATTTGTATTTTATAAATAATAATATTGATTTATTTAATGCATTGGGCGCAATGGTGAAAATAAGGAGTGTCTTAAACACCAGGTTCCCTCTGCTTAGTGCTTACCCTTCTGTGTGCATGGTGCGGGGTGTAGCGTGAAACTAAAAACAATGTACTCTTCTGATTGATTGTACGAATCTTTGATCAAAGTACTTTGTAATACAAAATGTGTTTTTTTTTATTGATACAGGTTAAAGAAGATGAATTACCACATAGCGCGGTACAAAATGTCAATTGCACGTTACGCCATGTTAGATCATAAGAAGTCTGCACCTAATCCTAAGAGGTAAGAACGCTTACGTAATTTTATTTATTTTTAATTTCATTATAATATAAATCTCTATGTGATTATCGTAGTGCTATAAATCTGAACAGCGACTGTAATTGTTGTGGGTTCGACTGTAATAGTATCGATGAGTGTCCTTTCCCAAAAAACAGTAGCAATCAACTTTTTAGCCGATTGTGCCACCTTGAGCGCTCCTATCCCCACTCCATCCCCTCCATTCCACGAACTTTTGAACCTCCCCTTGTAATTGGTTTTATTTCCATGCTCTAATAAAACATAGAGGAGCGTTGAATTTCTACACCCTTAATATAATACAAATAATATCATGATATTTGTAAAGAAATAATCAAAAATACTGTGTTGTTCTGTAATTAGTTTCTCGAATAAATAGTAACGATTTTTATACGACATACAAGGTAAAAAAAACATATCGTATTGACTGGCTATCTATTAAACATTAGTTACTATATCCTTTCCTTCACGCTGTATCCCGCACATAGCAGGGTAAGCAGAAAAAAAATAGGAACCTGGTGTTAAGACACTCCGTTCCTTATTGAGACACTTCCGTTCTATTCTTTCTGCCAATTTCTTGAGGCATTGCGTGTTATGTAACGGAACTCAGCGTCTAGTTACCAAAAAACTAAACTAAACTACCTACACGCCGTATTCTAGCGAGTCAGAGAGAAAGAAGGGCCAAACGCTACGGTCTCTACATACCTCTTTTGCCAAGTCAACTGTCATTAACCTCTTCATACACGCCCTCCGGGGTGCTCATTTTTACGTGACCTTCCTCCAGTATCTTTGATACATGCTTTTGAATGTCAGCCGAGGTCTCCCCTACCTTTCTTTCCACTCACTTTTCATCACTTATTTGTCTGTGCTCAAACCAACTGAGCACTTTCTTCTTTATTCTCATCATGACGTCCTAGCTAGTACCTCCTTTTTGTGTATCTCTTCATTGCGGATTTAATCAGCTAAGCAGACTCCGCATATCCTACGAAGAGCTCACAGTATTCATCTTTTTTCATTCTTCTTCTGTAATACCCACGTTTCGCTGCCGTGTAACGTGCTGTGCTGACGTTTCGCCTTCTCATCCGTGCGGCCAAGGCATAGTTAACCCTGTTACCGGTAGCAATACGTCTTTCGGCATCCATCTGGTATCTTCCATTTCTACTAAACATTCTTCCGAAACATACCTCATTCACTAGTTATCTTATATTTACCATTTACTCTGATCTTCTTATGATTCTTCGCCTAGTTATAGCATCACTATACCTTGTTTGAATTGTTAAAATTAAGTTACGAGTGTAAATCAACGTTAATAATAAAGTTAATAAGGTGAACTCTTAGTGGAAGTGTTATCTTAGCAAAAGTGTCATGCTAGCAGTTTGCAAGAACAATTGTACAAAATAGGAGACCAAGGACGGTAATACAAACAATATCAATTTCGTAACAAAAGTGAATGTTTTAAAAACTGTTATAAACGCTTTAAAAACTTTTCAAATAAAATCAGTGTTAATAATAAATACTAATGTGAATGTAAATTAAATAATGAACTATAAAATTTCAAAATTATAACGGTATCATCGTAAATGTATTTGTGGCCAACTGTGGAAAGCTACACTTCATCGTTGCATTATCTATTACTTTTAACTTGTTTACGAAAGCTATCGCTAGATGGAGCTGTCATATACATTCTAGCAAACATAGAATTATAAAATAATAACAAAACAAAAGTAAATAAGTAAATAATAAAGAGGTACAAAAATTAACTTAATACAACATTATCCTAACAAAATGGAAAAAACTATGGAATTGTTATTACAAAAAATTGACGAAAAACTTAACCAACAAACAGTTGCTATAACAAACTCAATAACAAAAAATGTGATGGAGGCGTTAGATGATAAAATGAAATTAATTGTGGAAGAGAACCAAGTACTTAAAAGTAGAATTACAGAATTAGAACAAAAACTTCACAACGTCGAAAAAGAAAAACGTAAGAACAACCTTATCTTTTTTGGAATTGGAGAAATGAAGAAAACAGAGGCTGAACTGGTAGAATATATGAAGGAGCTCATTGTAGACACGGGAATTAATATTGACAGTTATGAGATCAGCAATGCGTATAGAATTGGAAAGTGGAAAGATAATAAGAACCGCCCAATTATTGTTTCCTTTACTACAACTTGGAAAAAGCGTATGGTACAGAAAAATAAATCAAAGCTTCCTTCCGGGAATATATATTATGGAAGACTACACCAAAGAAGTACTAGAAAGACGAAAGCAACTACAGGGACAACTTGAAGAAGAAAGGAAGAAAGGAAAAAATGCATTTTTGGTACAGGACAAACTGATAGTAAAAGATCCAATGGATAAAAACCGCGAAAAAAGGAAACGAGAAACATCAGGGTCGCCAAGCTCGTCGTCATCGGCACAAAATAAAATAAATAAAATAAATAAATCACCATATCCACCTACCAAGTCAGCTGATAAAGATGTTATTAAACCGGGAATACTTAATTTTGTGGAGCGGAAAAGACCAGCTTTAAAAGATGGAACTCCAAAAAACTAAATACTTTGGACACTCGCAACATAAACGAATTAAAAACAATACATAAAACAAATTTTACAATAAACACCCCAAGCCGGCTGGTCACCGTGGGGGAAGAAGACCGCTACCCTCCGAGTAATTCAATACATAAGCATATCCGTGCAGAAATTGCACACAAAAATAAACAATATATATACATTGCCACATTTAACACCTTAACCCTAAGAACCAATGACAGCTTGACAGAACTGATAATTGCACTTTCAAATATAAAGTGGTCAATAGTGGGACTAAGTGAAGTTCGACGCCATGGCGAGGCTATAGAAGACCATGGAAATTTTATATTCTACTACAATGGAGTTATACCAGGACAATTCGGGACAGGATTTCTTGTCCAAAAAGCACTGAGTTCATATATCGACGAATTTATAGGAATATCCGAACGTATTACAATACTCAATTTGAAACTACCTAATACTGAGATGTGGTCAATTATGCAAATCTACTCCCCAACTGAGCAATCCAACAAAACAGAAATAGATGATTTTTATGCTATGGTAACCAACTCAATAAAACTACATACTCACAATAACTTAATTGTAATGGGTGATTTCAATGTAAGAACAGGCAATAGAGTAGACGGCGAAGAGGTTGTATTAGGCCCATACTGTTCAGGGAAAAGGACTAGAAACGGCAGAAAACTATTGCACTTTGCGTACGAAAACAATTTAAAAATACTTAACAGTTTATTTAAAAGTCGAGACAGCAACAGATGGACATGGATATCTCCAAATGGCCGCTACAAAAATGAAATAGATTACATCCTTTCTAACAAAAATAAACAATTTCAGGACTGCAGAGTTATAAACAACCTAAACTTTAACAGTAACCATAGAATGGTGAGAGCCAAATTGTTACTTAACTCATGCAAAAAAGCCAGACCATTTAAAGTGAAACAAACCTGGAAAATGACTCTGGATAATAACGATAACCTAAAGGCAAAATTAAACAACTTCATAGAGTGCACAAAAGATTTAAATACACAATGTAAATATAACAAACTTGAAGAAATTTTGGAACATAAAACCTGTATCTCAAAGAAAAGGCAAAGTACCACAAAATGGCTCTCAAACAAAACCATAGAACTCCTTCGAACCAGGGCTGAATTAATATCTTTAGCTAAGAAAACAAAAAGAACCAGACAACAGATAGCTGAAATAAGCAAAGAAATAAAGAGTAAAATGCGAAGAGACCGACAAAAATATAGGCTGGGTTTATTAAAGGAAAGCATTCAGGGAACGGGAGGTATAAAAAAGGCAACTAAACAGCTAATTGGAAAAGTGGAATGGATATCCAATATTTCTGACCAACATAAAAAAAGGAAAACAAGACGTCTAGAAATTATGTCAATAGCCACTGATTTTTTTCGAAATTTGTACACTAAACAAAACGTAAGCCAGTTAATAGACCTTACTGGAGGAGATCGAGTACCAGATATATTACCCGCAGAAGTGGAAAAATCTATAAAAACTCAAAAAAAGGATAAAGCCCCTGGATTGGATGGCATTGTCAATGAAACCCTAATTGAAAACATGAAACAACTTGTACCAATATTTACATCCATGTTTAATGAAATATTGCAAAGTGAAGCCATACCTGAACAATGGACAATATCTACAATAGTATTGCTTTATAAGAAAGGAGACAAAAATGACATAAATAATTACAGACCTATCAGCCTGATGTCAAATGTCTATAAAGTCTTTGCTAAAGTAATCCTCAACAGAATAACTAAGACATTGGATGAATGCCAGCCTAGAGAACAGGCTGGATTTAGGAGTGGTTTCTCAACTATAGATCATATCCACGTTGTAAAACAATTATTTGAAAAGGGCAGAGAATTTAATATGACTTTTTATTGTTGTTTTATTGACTACAGCAAGGCATTCGACTCATTAGAGAATAATAGCACATGGCAAGCACTAAAAAATCAAGGTGTAGAAAATCAATATATTCGCATTCTCGAACACATATATAGGAACAGTAAAGCCAAAATCAAACTAGAGAAAGAAGGTAAGGAAATAAGAATAGAAAGAGGGGTACGCCAGGGAGATCCCATTTCACCTAAGTTATTCACAGCCGTCTTAGAGGAAGTCATCCGCAAATTAGATTGGCAGGATTGTGGGTTAAAAATAAATGGAGAAAACCTAACGCATCTTAGATTTGCAGACGATTTAATTATCTTTTCGTCATCAAAAGAAGAACTGCAGACGATGATTAGCAGCCTAGAAATAGAAAGCCGTAAAGTAGGATTGATTATGAACGTTGAGAAGACTCAAGCCATGACAAATGGATTGCAAGAACAGATTATTATTAACAACAAAATAATCAACTACACAGATGAATATGTTTATCTAGGCCAAATAATCTCGCCAATAGATATGACTTCCAAGGAAATCGATAGACGTATAGGTCACGCGTGGAAATTATACTGGAGTCAAAAAGAAATAATGAAAAATAAAGAAATTAGCATATTTATCAAACGAAAACTTTTTGATACCTGTATATTGCCCGTCCTAACATATGGTTGTCAAACATGGTCCCTTAACAAGAACCATTTACGGAAACTTGAAGCGTGCCAAAAGGCTATGGAAAGGAGTATGATGGGAAAGAAACTTTCGGACAGGATAAGAACTGTGGACATAAAAAAATATACAAAAACCAAAGATGTTACCGTAACCATTAAAAATCTAAAATGGAAGTGGATAGGACATACTATAAGGGGAAAGGAAAAATGGTCCAAGACGATAATGTTTTGGTTCACCCGCGACAGAAACAGAAAAAGAGGTAGACCACCCAGGAGATGGGTGGATGAAATAAAGTTTGTAGCAGGCGGTAAATGGACCAGGGCAGCAAATGATAGGCAGAAATGGAGGCAATTGGGGGAGGCCTTTGCCAATAGGCATACAGACATAGCATAATGTTAGAAGTGTAATTATTATTATTCTTTTTTTTTCTTAAATACCGCTGTAAAAAAAAAAATGTATTATATACAAATGGTTAATACTGTAGCATGATTGTAATGTCTGAATAAAGAGGCTATTATTATTATTATTATTATACCTTGTTTGTTAACTAATAATTCGTTTCAGGTATCAACTGTTGTCACAAACAAGTAAAACATTCCAAAAGGACGGCCTGTCGACGCTCGAGTACGAGCCCGTGAAGGTCACCCGGCACCACCTCTACACGCACGTGCTGGCCAACATCGAGGAGCGCAGCTGACGGACGTATCTCGCCAAACTCTTGTTTGGCGACAGGTAGGCTTGCGCGGACTTCAATACGCCATGTCTTTGTTTACACTGTTATATGACGTTTTGTCGTTGATGATACATTTATAATTGCAGTTTCAAGTTATCTTAAAGAAATTGGTTAACGTTAAACGTAACGTTATTTATTTTTATTAAATAAATTTACTCACAATATCCTCTAAGATACTGCAATAAGGTTACAGATAATAAAACAAGGTTAGAACAGATAATAATTATATTTTTATTTATTTATTTATTTTTTAATTTTTTATTATTTTAACGTGTATAGGCAGTCATTATGTCAATTTCAGTGTAAATGAAAGCAAATTAAATGTCCGTGTATACTCGCCCTTAGCTTTCGAGATAACTGCAGATTTTCAATTCCTCCTCGAGTGGCCTTTACCTGCGTTTAAACGAAATTATGTTGCTTTTATGTAATTGTTTTTTGTTGTTTTTATCTTTACTTCATTTTTATAATCTCCTTAACTGTATTTACCTAATAAGTTATTTGTATTAATATATATATCTTTTTATTTTAATTTTTGAAATTTAATTTTTGGAATTTCTAATTTTGATAGTTATTTTTTAGGATTATTTTTAATAAAATTTGCAGATATATCGAAATATTAATATAGATATAATCATGGTTACCAAGAATTATATGATCTCGGTCAACTGAATCTTTGAATTGTCGAATTTGTATATATTTTTTGACATATAGTGAGAACAAAACAGTCCTTAATCATTTTGTGTTATAGACTTTGAATGTCAAAATGTAGATATAAGTTACTACTTGCATATTATGTAAAACTTATTTTCGTATAATTTTATTAAAATATCACAATATTTAATTTCCTAGTCTTTTAAGCTAAAATGTGTGACTATGTTTTTCATTTTTTTATGTCAAAACTATATACTAGAAGATGCCAATTATTTTTATTTGTAAAACCAACATTGCATTGTATTAGTTTTTCTAATAGAAAGGACAATAATTTCTTTTGCACGTGATTAAATCTAAGTTAATGTCATTTGATTCATAAGTTGAAAAAAAAATGCTGTCACAAGTTTCCTACAACCATTATGTAAAAAATGAATAAGACAATACTTAAGAACAATGTAGATAGACTTACCGTAGACACATTGTACATAAGAAATACATTTTAATGCAAGGAATTTGTCAATAATAATTATAATTAAGAAAAATTCAAACGTAATCACACTAAAGTCGAATGTAAACCGCGGCCTAATGGAAATTAAACTTTTCTTTTTTGTGTCAACAATTATTATTTGTAATATTTAGATATTAATCTGAATTTAGGTCAAAGCATTGCTATCCATTGCTTGGTCTTTAATTTTAGTATCTTTATATGTAACATATGTATATTTATAAATATGATTATTATATGCGAAAAATGATATAAGAGCCTAAAGACCTTTACAAAAGGTGCTTATGTCTTAACGAAACCAAAAAGTGTAGATTAAGTTATCTCATCACAATTAAAAATTGTCAATACTTCTTCACTTGTCTATAGTAAAATGTGAGTCTGTAGAATCTGTGCATTGTATATTAGTGTACTTATAACTTTAGAATTAAGAAATATGTAAAATTGATAAATAAGTAGAGTTGTTAAGCCAACTTTGTCACTCCAGTGACATAATATTATATTTACCTAAAATGAAACTAAAAATGATCGTACCTAAAGATTTCTAGACAAAACAAGAAACAGTTGTAATATGAATTATGCTTTTGTAGTTTTAGTTAAACATTTAGAATTGTTTAATCCTATTATGTGATAGCTAAGCGAGATTGTGGTTTTATTTCTGTATGTTTAGTTATAAGGCTTATGATTGTGATACGAAAATATATCGAATTGTAATCACGTTTATCTCATGTAAAGCGAGTCTCAAAACTATTGTCCATTTTAATAATATAATTAATGATCAATTTCTATAAAAAATGCTCTAATAAAAATTGTAGAAATATTATTTTTTATCTGTGCAGTTACGCTGTCATTGTTGTTGCTTAATAATATACCGTATCATTAATTGAAATAAATATTAAGTTTTTTTTTATTTCTTATAAATTAATATATTATATGGAGATCCATTAATTACTAATTAAATAAAACGTTTGTTATCGACAATATGTCAATATCCAGCTCATCGATTTTCTAGTCGATTATTTGAAGTACAATCGATACTTCTGATTGACATTGGCCTATATCGATAAAATTACATTTAGGCTCAACAAATTCCAATTTATTGCTTTTATAGAACTAAGTTATATTTAAGTACCTATATAATTTATGTTATTTGTGTAAAAAATTAAACTTATATTATTAGGCTTTTGCTTTTCAAAAAAATATACAAAATGTTTCGAGACACACAAATAGATAATATTGACGTCCATTTTTTTATACATTATACTTTTTATGAAAATTGTAATCCTTATTGTAATTTTGTAAGAAACAACTTATAAGTGAATAATGTCAATGAATATAAAAAAAAATGTAACTAACACAATATTTTATTTTATTATATTTAATCATAAGATAACTCTTTCATTTGAGAAAAAAATCATCTAGATGTCGAATATATAACTATATAATCTTATTTCTTGGATACCAACATAGGGAATTTATATTAACAACTAGAGTACCAACTACGTAACTGTTCCTTCATCGTATAAATAAATGCTTTAGATCGTCTTCACTATATACCTATACTAAAATAGCATTTTATACATGCAGTTGTCGCTAATAGTGAGCTATGAAATAAGTGTACAGACTTCGCTTAGCGCCATCCAAGTGTATTGTAGAGATAGAAATATGTTAGACACCATTGAGTTACTTAAAACATAAATGAATATTTGTTTTATTTTGTAATAAATATATTGTTTGTTTTAAAATACAATGATGTTTTATTAATTTCGCCATTAATTACTCATTCAGGTAAGTGATACATACATACAGATAGTAATTTACATAAACCATATATACATATATTTCGAATAAAACAAACTAAAACATTCAAATATATTCTAAACATGACAAAATACATGGAAAGATCAGAACTAAAATTCCGAATCGTCAATGTCATAGACTATAAAAATTGGGGGAAAAAAATAAAGAGAAATAATTATTTATTTTAATTAAAATCTGTTTGTGGCATTTTGAATATGAATATCGGGCGGTTAGTAAATTGCAATGAAGATCGAAGTCCTGCAGCAAGCTGTCGCGACAAGCCCGCTACGGGCGGCGACTCCCGCCACGAGGTGCGCCGGAGGTACCACGACGCGCTAACGTGCAAGCTAACGTTAAGAGTGTCTACTCTGTTCCCCACTTTCTGCCGAATTCTGGAGGCATTGCGTGTTGAGTGGCAGAATTCAACGCCGCGCTTTGCCTCGACACCAGAGGGAAGAAATGGAAATATAAATTTAAGTAAACTATAGTGGTTGAAGACGATTTGGGAAATTGCAACAGCTTTAAACTCCACGTTCACATTGACTTTAATATAATCAGAATGTTCTATTCGTATTCATGAGACACAAAGTTTTAGACCTGACTTTTCTTTATTAGAACTTCCTTTAAAGTTAAACGCTTAAAGTTACGCGGTAATTAACAGAATTGCTTTACTTGTGGCTTTCTATTTGTATCGATTTCTTTATTTTAAAACTGTATTTCAAATTTTCTAGTTATGCTAATTTTGGAAATCAATCGGCGGAAAGTGTATTAACACTACGTTCCCTCTGCCTACCCTGATGTTTACGGGATACATCGTGATGCTGGTTTATTTTGATTTTTTTATCTTATACATTAAATCATTTCGCTATGTAAACATATCGTTTAAATACAAGCAATAATCTTTATTTACTGTATAAATAATACTTTACAAACCTCTTCAAGTACATATATTCACCCGCTTCGAACGTCGCCTCCGCTGGAGAAGCTAATAAACCGTCTATCAAGGGTCTTCATTTCCGTAGGATGAGGTCACCCGTCACCCGTCATTTCGCGCCAGAATATTACAGTCGGGTTGACAGCCACAGACAACCAATATTTTTTTGTAATTAAAAAATTAATGATATTTTTTTTTATTATTTGTCGTGGTATATTGATAATTACAAAAGAGATAATTATTTTATTTTGATATTTGTTTTTATATTTGTGTTTTTTTGAAATAAGTAAAATTAATTTGAAAAATTAAAAATTGTGTCGTATTTAAATATTGTTAATATAAGTAAATGTTACAATTATAGTAATAGAAGGTATATAAAAGTATTTTTTGTCATCAACAAGACAAAAACGCTGTTTATTCTTATATTTACAGTTTAAGAATGAAAAGAAAGGAAAGGGCTGAACCGGGAGTAAAAAACTCATCACTTTTTCACTTTATAGAGGGCTCTTACAATAAACGCAATCACAAACTTGTTTACGTGTATAGGAAAGTGAATGTTATTTTCATTTCTAATACAAAACTTAGATGTGACAAAATGCTTAAGTATCGAAATGTTATATTTTTTTAGTGGAATTTAAAGTTGTATTTGGGGTTATTAATCTAATAAATATAATGATGGTCGAACGCTTTTTTTTTTTAGTTATAACAAAGTCTATATGGTTAAGAATAGTGCGGCATTGGGATTTAGAAAACCCACGATATTTAGTTTGACAAAAACACAACCTATATGTTGGTACTTACATTTCTTAATAAATTTCATATATCTATCATTAGTTGCTGTAGCTTCACGTGTCATGAGTGTTTTATCTCAACGAACAACTTACGGAATTCGTCTAATACCAATTTGTCTTTGTCCGAAGCGAGGCACAGTAGCTGCACTGAAGGATTAAACTGAAGTCCTATAGATTTTTTGTAGAAAATTATTTAGATGTAAGAAATTATTTCCTTTATTTTATTCTCGTTTTTATATATGTATATTGAAATAAGATATTTGATAAATAATATTAGCCATCAAGGTTGATGATTGATTTGGAACGTTATTAGTCATTACGTATATTATTTTAATTTCACGTTGTATCCTGCACTTATCAGGTTAGGCAGGGGGAACTTGCGAATCTATTATTCAGATACCCCATTCTCATTAAGACGCTTCCGTTCCCGTATTACTCAACGCTGCGCTTTGCCTTGTAACCATAGTTAGGAAAATAAATATTAAATATTTTTTTCTTGAATCAGAATAACATATAGGCTAAAGTTTATGTAAAGATTTTGTTTAATTTGGCCATAAAATAACCCGCATTTGGGTCGCTAGCATATTAATAATTAAATAATTACATAAATAATTATCCATATTCATATTTTCCGAAAACAAATCTTTTAGAAGTAATATTAGTTAAAACTATCAAGCGAAACTTTCTTTTGCATTTCGTTTCATGATTTGCATAAAATTCTTGAAACTTTGTATAGAGTTGTCAGTTTAACTTGTTAGGAAAACTATCAGAATATTAAATAAATTGTAAGTGATATTCTATTTTTTTTTGCGACACAGTCGGATAGTGTTGTGGGTTAGAATAATGATATTTTTATATTAATAAAGGATTTAAAAGTATTTACAGGAGGTCTTTGTTTTATGGAAAAAAACAAGGCAAACGAGCGTTCGGGTCACCTGATGGTAAGTAATTACCGTCACCCACGACCCCGTGTAACACCAGAGGTGCTCCAGGTGCGTTGCCGGCCTTTAAAGTGGAGATAGACGCGTTTTTTCAAGGTACTCATGTCATATCGATCTGAAACTACTGCCGCAGTCTAAAAATAATATATCTATAAAAAATAACGAATATTTTAATTTTTGGGGTATTTCCATCAGCAAGCTATGTGTTGAAAAGAAACCGGAGAAGAAGCGTTTTCGACATGTACAGAAATATTAAACATATTACATAGATGTATAAACGTTTACAAATGTAAAGACATTATTATTTACTTAATTACAGTTAGTTACGAGTACTGTAGGGGGCCGTTCAAGTATTACGTAAGCACTGTAGGGGGGCGGGGGGTCTTGGGTTTGCTTATTTTTGATGACATGGGGGGTGGGGGGGTCTAGCTAGTAATTACGTAAGCAGAAGTTATTTATTTTTTCATATATATTATGACTATATTTGGTAGACTTATGTATGGTAGACGATATAACTATTAGTTTTATAATCTATATATATATATAAAAGGACATGTACTTGATTGACTGAGGTAAGACACACGCACAGCCGTAACCGCTGATGGTAGAAATGTGGACATCCACTAAGAAGGGATTTTGAGAAATTTTTACTCTAAAGAGATGAAATAGGGGTTGAAACTTTATATGATTTTTTTTTAAATCGGCACCGATTTTTATAAAATTTTGAAATTCAGACTGTTAAAAATATTTTATTGAACATGTGTTTCGTGGTTTTTTTTAGTATTCACCCCTAAAGGTGTAAATAAGCAAGCGAAGCTGCGCTCACCCGCTAGTACCTATAATATATAACTTTATTATATCTATTTAGTGCGAATGGCACATTGTCAAGAGTCTAAATTTCAAATTTTATAAAAATCTGTGGCGATTTAAGGATTTTTTCATACAAACTTTTAATCCCTTATTTGCACCCTTAGGGGGTGAATTAAAATAAACCACATATGTCAATAATTGCAAAAAACCTGCTTACGTAATACTTGAACGGCCCCTAGAGTAGTCAGTAGGTATTTTCAATTTTTACAATTTTACAAAAATATTCTATTTGATACATCGATAAATGAATATCAAAATAACAGGGCGTAATTATTTTTTTATTAATTAATTATATTATCAATATAAAGGACCAGAAGTCTATCTATTAGATTTATGTTTTATAAATATACTAAAACTGTAACTGATTGCTATCTGCCTATGCATGAAAGATAAATGGGAAAATCTATTATTCTATAATATTAAATTATTGAATATTTATCAATGTAATATTAATCAATAATTTTAAAAATAATTGTCTGTTTATATGTTCGCTTGTGCCTGCTTATCTCAATTATAATCGCCTTAACCTATTTAAATGCAATTTACACTACCTATTATATTTTGGCAAGCTTCCCTTAACATTTAGTGTTTTGCTGCCAACTGCCCTCCTCATCTTCTATACAATTTGCGCTCAAACAACGACTTGAGGCGTTTTGTAAATTGTTCATTATCATTATATCTTGTCTCCTCCTTCTCCAAATAAACCTGTAATGAAGATCGAAACAAGTGATGAGCCGCGGGGGCACAGAGTGTGACTCTCAATGCGACTGGTTTGATCCCCACTCGAGGAAATGAAATATTTATTGAAATTTATATTTCCGTTTCTTCGCTCTGGTTTCGAGGCAAAGCGCGGTGTTGAGTTACAACAGGTTGCGTTTACACTCACCACGACTTTTTTTTAGTTTCACGCTTTTTACCGCATGGCAGTGTTAGTTAGTAGAGAGAACTTTGCGTTAACTCACTTCGGTTTTTTCTCGAGAAGTGAAAATAATCACCATCGCGTTTCCCACTGCGCTACGATGGGCTCGTTACTAGATATACTAATTAAATTGAACACAAATATATTATACTTCCAACTAAACACATAAATTCCTTAAAACGTACAGTGGTGAACTAGGTAAAATAATATTTCTGATATCTCTCCAGAAATGCATTGAGATGTAGAAGCTTATATGAAAATTGTATTCCGTGTATCCGAACAACACATATCAACCTAGTTTATATCTGAACCCAAAACGAACAAAGCCAGTATAAGAGCTGTTTTAAATCTGAAAGCTCGTCATAAAACAAGAGTTACTTGGAGTATTAAAGTTGATGTGTATCAGAGTAAATGATGGTAAAATTTTGTGAAACAAAACTAATGTTACGGTTTTTGAAATGGAATGTTGGAATGTTGTTAGTTATTTTGAATACATGGGCTGTTTAGTATATTTTGCTTTTCCTTATTCAGGTGCCCTCTACAAATGAATGCAAAGGATGAACAAAAAAGAATGAAATATACATTCAAAGAGCATTGATTTTTCAAAAACCCTGGCGTCAGTTGCGCAATTACGCACTAACCGATAGAGTCGATGCATTTTTGCAGATTTTCACAGAATAGAAACGTAGAGGACAGTGATAAATTTTATGGTGTCATCAATTTTATGGAGACATACTAGGAAACTTTGACGTGTCCATTCACAGTGGCGCCACTTTAAGAAGGATTTTATTTTAAAGTAAACAAAAGCTCAAGGCAATAATAACTCCCCTAACTCTTTTTCGAGTATCTATTTGGATTTTTTTTCCATTGAGTAATTAATATATATCAAATCAAATCAAATCAGCTTCACGCTGTATCCCGCACACAGCAGGGTAGGCAGAGGAAACCTAGTGTTATGACACTCTGTTCCCCACTTTCTGCCAATTTCTGGATTTATGTTACATTTTATGTGTTTATATAAAATACTTTTACAAGAACACCCACTAATGTATGTAGTTCTGAAATATTATGTTATTTCAATAGCAAACATCTGTCTTCCTGTATTTTATTTTCAAGCAAATTTTAAACGATATTTTATGAAACTTTGTTATACAGGCTGGAAGTGTCAGCGCTCCTTTTACGGGAACAGCATTTAGGGTAAAATATTGGTTACAACCGGCTAAATACATATTATGCAAAACAAAGGCTTTGCTACATTTTGCATAGACTGTAAAGATTATCTCAAAACCTACATATTTATTATTATTTATATTCTCATTATCTGAATAAACATTTACAAGGACTTCATGTAATAATTGCACAAATAAATGAACACATTCATGTACGTTAATAATATCGTAGAATATTCCAATCGAATAATATACTGTTTGTGTAATTCAGAATGCTACGAGCTACGCGTATCAAAGGTACTAATTCGCTACGCCTCGTAGCAAAGCGGTGCGGAGTTGTAGCTCGAATAGTTTCATACGACAATTAATCACGCATTGGAAGCTATATGTATTGGTTAACTTTCTTGAATTTAATGTTACCTTTCTGTTAATTTGTATGTAAGATGATTTTTGTATCCTGTTCTTTTGAAGATGTATCAGTTAATAATACAATCTTAGGAACTTTTCAAAGGCCGTTTTTTAACAAAGCAAATAAGCCTAAAAATAATAACATGACATTATTCGATTACTTACACATTTTTATAGTCGTTTAACTGAACTAAGATATACTTATATACTGCATATTTATTCAAAACTTACCAAAATATCAACTAATCTATTTTACTATTTAGGCAAAGTGTGACGATTGCACAAAAAAAATGTTTTTATGTGCAGCAGAATGAATGCCTCAATTTACTAATTATTACCAAGGAAATTGCCAGTATTCCCCAAAGCGGTATACGAAGCTTGAACTGTCGTATATATTCAAGTACATCTCGTTTAACTATTTTTACGATATTTACAAATAATTCTTAATTCAAAGAATAAATAAATTGGAATGAACCTGAAATATGATAATTAGGTCATTCTGGAGTTAAAACTACGTAGTGATGAACAAAAGCACGTGAAAAAATCCACCGCAAAGCGAAATAGTTCATTCAAATAATATGCTGAAGCAGCGTATAATGTAGCTCGTATTTCTAGGGTAAGTGATATTTTAGCATGAAAAAATTGGAACTGGTATACATTTTCATACATTGGCAACATTCAGATCTCTTGAAATGCCTTGACCTAGTACAGCTTGAAGTAATTGTTCTAGTTCCTAACAAAACAAAGTAAACAATACGTCTACGACGAGGTTGCCAAATAAAAAGAGATTACGTGAGAGGATAAAGATGGGTCAAACTAGATTTCTAAGAAGCGCTCTTGTTAGTTGAATATACTATTGTATAAGAAAATTTGCTTTAAATATTTTAGAATTTCTCATTTATAAATAGCTATTTCTATAGGATTTTTTTATTATTCGTTTAAGAAAAGCTGTATATTTTTTTTACTATGGTTGTTATTGCATTAGTTTGTTTAAAGTCGCTTTATTTTTTGTTAAAAAATATTTTATTTTACGATTTCAAGGGATGGGGTTTAAATTGTTATACGTTCTGGGTTCGATTCCCACTAGGGCATCCAACTTAGAACATGTCGCGATACAGTCGCACGGTTGTGCCCCTGCGTCGCGATTTGCCTCAAGTGCCGAAAATGCGTGAATAAAAGAGAAATACTACTTAATTTATTATTTTCAATTACAGATATTTTCGTTTTTTAATAGTATAAATGTTTTAGCACTCAGCGTTAAAATAGAATAACCTCATTATCTCAGGTAATATAACTTCAGAGAAGTTAAAAACTAAATATAGGTCAGATATCTTTATTAGGTCATAGTCCAAGTATAAGTTGGGCCAAAGTTTGTCAACAATTTCAACGGGCAAAGTATCGAGGGTCATTGGAGATAAACGTTGGCACAAATATTGGTAACTATTTGATAAATTTCGCAATAGAAGAAGTTGGCCACATTTGTCATGCGGAGTTGTCTATATAACTTTGTTACTGACACAACTTGACATTGTGAAGTTATCTACTCTACTAAAAACATTATTATTAATAATAATTGTTAAGATGGTTGAATAAAATGTATTTAAATAAAAATTATATATGGCTATATTTCATGTAATGACTAATTAGTTCTTCCTATCAATATTATTGTTCTTTCTTCTATAATCACGTTTAATTTTTAATTTATACAATTTAAGTAAGTGATACGTAAGTTTTTATATAAAAATATATTTTTTTAATATTTTGATATTTTACATGTGGACGAATTATGAGGATTTTTTTAAACATTTGATTCGGTTGAAATATACTTAGATCCTCTATCCCTACTTTAGTAGTATATGTAGCTACATAATACATAAATACATATAGTATCTTACTTAGTAACACTGTAAAATTTCAATAAAATAACCTGTTTAAAGTATTTTTATAATTAAATTAAACTAAAATCCTATGTAAAATACAAAATAACAAAATTTTATATACATTCTAAATACAATAGTAGCAGCTATCGTAAACGTTTGTAAAAAATGTACTCGTCTTTATTTAACTCTGTCTTAATTTAATTCAATTTTCTAGATTTCCAACAACCCTTTTTATTACGTAATAAGAATTTTATGTAGAGTTTGAAATAAAATAGTCGTTTGTAGTCCGTCTCTCTGTTCTGTAAGTAAAATGTCCAATGTGCCGCGAGACAGTGTCATGCGGGTCAGTGCTGAATTAAGAGGCCCATGCATATGTAATGACATTCAAATTTTTTGCCTCTCGTAGCTATTATTCTTATGCGTATTACAATGAAATTTAAACATTAAAATGTATATAGAAAAAAAAAACTATAAACATCCAATTGAGACGTGTCTGGATGCAAACGATAATTGTGCCTTTAAATCCCATTTAGGAAAATATTACACACGCCATAGAAATAGACCACATATTGTGAAAAAAGTCTTTTGTCTTTTGTTTGTTCTCAATTGGAAATTGAGATGCACATATATTTTAATTTTAATACCCAATAACAGTACGTCAATAAAATATTGTTATTAATTTTCTGAAATTAAAAACGACATAATTAAAAAATTAAAATGATAGTATGAGTAAAGAACTAAAAAAAATATTTATTCAAAGATACAAATTTTGTTAAATTAGAATTTCTGGAATATACACATATACCCATATATTTAGCATTCTAGAGCTACACAGTGTTGCCACAGTAAGATGTGTTGTATCAGCCCTCGCGCCGAGGAGCGGCCGAGAGGCTCTCGGCAGTCGCAACTAGGCCGCCTCACTCCAGCGCGGACAGCCGCGAGAGACCTCTCCGTGAACAATGTCAACATTGCACAATCGAGGACAAGTCCTTACTTATCATATAATTTGCCAAATGAACAGTTTAATTATAAGTATGTACAGCCTTTTAGAAATAGGATTTTTAAATCTTTGGTAGATTTAAATACTTGATAGTAATTTCAGCTTTTTACATCCAAGCAATTTTGAAATAAATGGTCTCAACAGACGCACAGACGTATGACAAAGTGATCCTATAAGGGTTCCGTTTGTACCTTCTGGGGTACGTAACCCTAAAAATTTAATAATAAGATAGTAAAATGACGCAGAAACAATGTTTTATCGTATGAATGTTTATCAATAACAAAGCAGAAAGCTGGCTTACAGGAACTTCTGCTTTTATATAACGTTAGCTTATCACGCAACATGACATAATTATAAAAAAATATACAATAAGGAAATTAAATCGAATATTTCTGTGATAACTTATTAAAGGAGCGACGTTGTATTTGTGTACGACGACGACATGCAAATACGAGTGGTGTAGTCTTCTACTTACTTGTAGCGGGTGTAGTAGTATCTAGTAGTCGCCTCCGGCGCTTCGACCTCGTTGAGGGACGCGGTTTGGGACTAATTTAGTTAATGACTGACACCTACCTGCCTTTAAGGCTTTGGATGTACCTGTTTGCTTAATAGACTTGTTATTTTGTTATCATCGTACGGATTATTTTGTTTTTACCTTAACGCTGTTTCCCATATATAAGAGGGGCAGGTAGAGGAATCGTAGGAACTAAGACACTTCCGTACCCCACTTTCCATCAAGTTCTCGAGGCATTGTGAACACGCAATGCCGCACGCACTCAACAAAGTGAGGGAATTCAACAATGCGCTTTGACTCGTTCACATGGAAAATGAAAATACTTAACGCTTCATTCCCCCGAGTTGGAATCGATCCCACAACCTATCGTGTTTACAGACACACGCTTGTACTCCTGCGCTATGACTGCCTCTAAGGATTATTTATTTTATGCTTATTATAAACAGAAGAAAAACATTGTGTTCTTTAAAAAAATATGTCGGATATTTGGTTCTCAACTGGGATTAAGCACAACAGTAAAAGCTATTTAATTTGTCTAGATTTAGGTTTAAAAGAATACTTTATGTAAATATTTTAAATTTATAAAAAGCCAATTGTAATTGGAAACATAAAAGCTTAAAAATTACAGATTTGCCTCTTTTTCGTGTCGATTGTGTTTCGTGGTTGGCCAAAGTAACAATTTTACTTGGAGATAATTTGAAGTATTATTCGATGAGAAGATCTTAAAAGTTTTACATACGCCATGGTCCATGGGTAACTGTCGAAATCTATTTGTTGTTAATAGGTTAGAGGGAAACTATTAATGTGCTGAACAGAGAAAAAGAACTAAACAGAGATGAGATGTTGATACAATTTCAAAGCACAGCGACCTATCAAGTCCTAACTTTTTAACATTTTTTAAAGTGTTATTTCACATTTAGGAAAGAAAAATAATTATTAAGAAAAAGTATTAAAAAATGTACGTAGCGGGATTTGAACCCGCGCCTAAAAACTGCGACTGTTAAATTATGATTAGTTTTTTACAAAATGTTTTTATGAACGGAAACTTTTTTTTGATGTTTGAATCAATCAATTTGTAAGCTCACGTACTCGTATATGAAACAGGCATGTAACGTGCATATACATTTTAACTCCCAGGGTCTCCTGTCTCTGCGCCGGAACATCTTATTTAAATATCTTGACTAAACTCGTCTGCAGCTTTATTAAATTACCGACTTCGCGGTGTTGATTTCCTTCGCTCCCACCTTTAATAATTTAGCAAATTTCATTTTTAATACTGAGAGAGACTTCCTCGGCGGCTTATTTCGAATGTTATTATGATGTTATTTTAGATCAAAAGCTCTCTGAAATTTTAATAAAATATTTCAGAATAATTGATTTTTTCAATTAACCTTTACTGTGTGTGTAAACATTAGCCGTTATTCTTCATTTTTTTCTAGCTTGACAGTGTATCCCTCACACAGCAGGGTAGGCAGTGTTAACACGCTCCCTTCCCCACTGTCCATCGGGTGGTGCATTGCGTGTTGAGTGACAGAACTAAATCCCGCGCTTTGCCTTGTTACTAAAAAAAAAAATCGGAAAGATATAATGAACAATAATCCATGACTATTGCTGGCTTAATATTCAATTATTAAAATATTGTTTAAAAGTAGTTGTTCAAACTCATGGAATTCCCTTATAAAGTGTGTTGCCTTTGAACTCCTAAGGATATGGCCAGGATACGTAATTAAACCCATGCCGTACATTGTTTCTTGTTTCTAATGAGTTTTCTATGAAAAGGAAACTGTTTAGTTTATAGATTTTACCTAATATCCACTTATCGATTAGTCAAAGTAAGTCCTTGCTACGTGGCTTTTCAATTTCTAAATGAATGCTTAATAGAGTTTGTCTTGGCGCAGTGGCAAAAGCATGTGACTGTAATCGTTTCCACTTGAGAAAATGAAATACGGCGAGGGATTAGTATTTATGATTATTCTAAATCGAACTTGCAGGAGCCTGTTATGAAAAAAATAATCATCAGCTTCACGCTGTATCCCGCACAGAGCAGGGTAGGTAGAGGAAACCTAGTGTTAAAACACTTCGTTCCACTTTCTGCCAAATTCTCGAGGCATTGCGTGTTGAAGCGGGGGCAGAACTCAACCCCGCGCTTATGCCGCGACACCAGAGCGAAGAATATATATATATATATATATATATATATATATATATATATATATATATATATATTCTTCGCTCGCTTCGCTTAGGTCAGGTGACTGGTCCTCTTATTTTCTAACTTGTCTAAGTAAAAATAATGGCTTTATGTTATATACCAACCTTTAATAGCATAAAATTTCAAATTTTATAGTTTATTTTAATTTTCTTGTATGTGTTATCTACACTGCGTTTCTGATCGTATATCGTTCATGTGATCACTGATGTTGGGTCTACAATTATTAACTTTGTAACTATACCTTAGATCTAAGACTTATTGTAAATCTGTTTTGTGATCCTTTTGATTCTAAATAAAAATATATATATATTTTTATATATATATATATATATATATATATATATATATATTTAATTATATATATATATATATATATATATATATATATATATATATATATATATATATATATATATATATAGTAATTTATAATTAAAAATAAAAAAATACTTAAATATATATATATTTAAGTAAATTTGTCCTCGAGTGGGGATCGAACCCACAATTTTTTACACAGTTTTTAAAGTCACACTTTGCGCCCCTGCGCCACGACTGGCCTCAGTCGCAAACCTTGAGGGTTTATTAAATATCGAAGGTCTGGCTATCGGCTCTTAGGTAATAAATATGGAACATTCATTCCATAATCTTTTTCCACTATCAAATTAAAGCAAATGTAAAAACATGAATTTATCTCCATATTCTCCATTCTCCACCTAACCACGTGTGTGGGGCTCGCAGATTACCGTTTTAATTTAAAAGTTAAAACTGACTTAGCCAGTTCCCATCACAGTATCATACACCACTTAAGCGGTGCGCGTCTGCTCTGTACGAACTTGTAATTTCGTCGGACGTCGCATTGCAGTTGTTTGGCAAACGCAGTTTCGAGTTTCATATTATTATTATACTAGGCGACCCGCTCACGGCTTCGCCCGCTTAAACTACTGAATTATTTATTTAACTTAAATAACTAACCTTCGTGTGTACTCTGTTTAAGCTAACTATCCGTCGAAACTACGGTTATTATAAATGTCTTCTTTTATGTAAAATAAATCACCTTATTTAACGTTTCATTTATTATATTGTACACAAAAAAATCATTTGCATATTAAGTTTATTTATTAAAACCATAAAAATCTTTTCAAATGAAAGATTATCTTGTTAATCTCTTTGGCGTGTAATTTACTTTATGTATGCAATATTGACAAATTGATTGTAAAAGATACACTGACTACTACTCTCTACGACACGTTCTGCTGTTTTGCAGTTCCTCTACAATATCTCGCGTATTCCCTCGAAGTGTCCCTGCACTGTTGTTAACTTATATAGCTTGAGTTGTACATTTTTTGCAAAAGGAACCGTTGTGAATCAGTTATTGATTGTGACATTTCTATTTCCCCCATACGGATTGCACTGTGTTGTCTGAAGAAGCAGGAGGCACAAAGCCACGGCACAAGTCTGGTGGGATTTCATATCTATCTTTAATTAAGTTAAAATTATTATATTACTTATTTAGAAAACGTATAAAAATTTGAACGTAGTGGGACTCGAACCCGCGCCTCCTGGAAACCGACCAGGCGCTCTGACCACTAAGCCATACGTTCTCATCGAGCTACGTCGAAATTTTTATACGCTTGTTACAACTTATTTATGTTGTTAGCATCTCTTATACGTGTTCTAAATAAGTATTTTTCTTTCCTAAGTGTGGAATAACACCTTAAAAATATTTTAAAAATATTAAAATTATTAATTGTTTAAAACCCAACGAAACAACGGGCAAAGGTCAAATATCTCAATAACTAAAATACTACCCTGTTCCTTGCATCCATCACTGCAACGATCTCACCGGCAACCGAGTTGGTTTGTGCCGTGCCTCGACACGACCTCCATGTATGGATATCGTCTTTAAAATGATAATGTTATTAGAACACGTAATTAATCCAGTTTAGTAAATAAATAATTGTGTTATTCAAGCGAGTGAGGACGTGAGCGGTCGCTAGTGTTGATATAAAAGTATCTAAAATTGGCTTAGTTGTTTTTATTTAACGTTTATTTTTAATTAATTAATTTAACGTAAATACGACCGTGGTAAGTATTTATTTATATTCTCATAGAAATATGAACGTTTTTCTGTGCACTGTTTATTTTCGAGAATTAATTTTAACACAACACAAGGTTTTACTGAGTGTTAGGTTTGCTGAGTGCTCTGCATTCAATTCAATGAAAAAAATCTTTCAAAATGTCTCTAAACTAACGGGGTTTTATATTTTAAGCTTTGTATTGACAGGAAAATATAACTGTTTTGCATTACAACAAAACAATTATTATGTGTTGGATAAAACACAGTGTTAGAGTGAAGAAGTCATCCGTGATTTTAGTCTATGGTACTACAAACTTACCAATCTGTCCATAGATTATCTACTCTTGGCACCCGCAGGCGCCACCTACCGTGACGGTTGGCGCGAAAACATCTGTCAACTCATAGTCTTCACGTTTCATTCAATCACCAGCAAGTCCTACTTGCTAACACTGTGTTTTATCCAACACATAATAATTGTTTTGTTGTAATGCAAAACAGTTATATTATGTGTCTTCTAAAACACAGTGTTAGAGTGAAGATCTGTTTGTTATCTGCTGGTGTCAAGTAAAAATGCTATGTTGAAAAGAAAAAGCAAATTATTATATAACATTTATTAATTATCATATTAAAAAATTTTGATTCAAATAAAAATACTAATCAAACTTAAAAGTCAGTAATCAAACTTAAAAGTGTATCTGTAGTCAAATCTAGAATAACAAATATAGAATTCTTCTTAAAAAATAATAATAATAACAGTATGTAATCCTCAAAAATTCAACAAAATATTATTGCAGAAATTGCACAAAAATAATAAAACTTTCTCTCATGAGATCCATACCAATAACTTCTTTGTACTAAACTTGCAAATTATTAAAAATAAAAAACAAATAATAAATTAACTAAAAATCAAAAACAGCTCTTGTCATAATTCAATTAAATACTTGAAAAATTATCAAAAAGTAAATCAGCACTTGTATGTCTATCTGCTGATTCTATTTTACGACAGTAAAATTTTCTAAAGGTGTGAAAACTCTTCCAGTTTCCTCTTTTTAAAATTTCTTCTACTGGGTGATTCTCAAACCAGCCCCTAGAGGCAACTGCACTACGTATAATACCAGGAGGTGCACTGATATTTATATCTTTAAAAATACTTTTAATCCAACCACCTATAATTGTTCTAGAAGCCGGTCTTACTGCACCCTTTATAGTAACAAATAAGCTTGTGATGTTGTTCTCTACTAATCGCCTACTGTTAGTCAATTGAATCAGTTGTCTAATATGTTTCACTGGACATATCATGTCATTATCATGTGTTAACAACACCCAGTCTGACTGTCTATGAGTGCTAGTATCAGTCTTAGAACCAAATCTTGGATGCAAAACAATTCTATCATGTTGTTCAGAATAATGTTCATCTGATATATCCAACAGCGTCAAATCATGAATTCTTCGCCCTGAAGCCAGTAATAATATTAAGGCAGTTCTACGAGAAACATCAAATAATGTATTTAAAAATGATCTTTCTTGTAGCCAATCAAACAGAAGTTTAATATCAAAAACTGGTGGCTTTTGTACATGAGGCCTAGCTAGAGAAATAGCTTTTAAAATTTGTTGAACAAAAAAATTTTTTGAAAATGACTCATTTGATGTAGCACAATAAGTTGAAATAGCTGACTTATGGAGTAAAATTGTATTATATGCTAATTTGTCACTTAAATAAAGCTTAGCTAAAAATCTAGCTACACTATTGCCATCTGGTGCCCTAGGGTCTATGCCCTGCTCTACACACCAATCTATCCATCTTTGTATAGGTCTCTTATAAGTCATAAGTGTAGATTCTCGCCAACTCCTCTTTAATAACTTAATCTCTTCTACAGTCCAGTGCGAGACCTGGTGCCCCCACCCCCAACTTTCCATGCCATGAGGCCCAGCTGTTCCACTTGTGGAGGGCACTGACCTGTTGTAATGTCTATTAAATTCTTCCGAATCTTTTCTATTAGAAGCGGTTTCTCCAAAGCTCTGGCTTGCAAGTCCGGAAGCCAGAAACATCTTTTCCATTGAGGGGCTATTAATATGAAGGTTCTCTTGGCCTTGTTTAGATGG
This sequence comes from Heliconius himera, assembly GCA_021202915.1. NCBI lineage: Eukaryota > Metazoa > Arthropoda > Insecta > Lepidoptera > Nymphalidae > Heliconius > Heliconius himera. The sequence continues at coordinate 490,550 of JAJHJA010000155.1, read as the reverse complement.
GACAGTACCTGAGGTATTAAATTGGGAGGTGGGAATAGCCATCCCAATTGACATTCCCATTGACGACTGAAGGCGTCGTAAAAAATTGCGTACCCATCTGTCGAGTCTAGCGTTACATATTTCTCGACGACTGCTGTTGATCTGGACGCGAATAGGTCTACGTCTGGCACGCCCCAAGCTTTGAATATGGCCTCCGTGGCCGGGGGCAACAGATGCCACTCGGGCAGTTCCCGGCCTCTTGAGAGGCGGTCTGCAATCCCGTTTAACCTCCCTGGGAGGTAGCAAGCCGACAGTGTTGTTTGGAGCTGCTCGGTGAGCCTCAAGAGCTTGGTTGTTAATTTTAGAAGGGCAGTTGAACTTTGGGGACTTTGGGTAATTGATATGCCACCCTAAAGTCTCTAGCAAGCTCAGCATTTCCGAAACCTGAGTGTCTAGTCTGGAACGGTCTTGGTTCACCAACAAGAAATCGTCCAAGTAAACCAGTAACCTGAACCCCCTGGTCCTTAGGATTTCCGCAACCCAATTGACCACCGCTGTGAAAATCTGTGGGGCACAGGAAAGACCGAAAGGAAGTGCTGTTAGCTGCAGGACTTCCTGATTGTATACTATCCGCAGAAAACGCCTGTGAGTTTCTGAAATTGGTATATGAAAATAGGCATTCTGAAGGTCGATCTTTGTTAACCAATCGCTTTCTTGTAGGAATTCTGATACCTCTGTCTGAGATATCAGATGAAATTTCTTTGGAGAAATGTAAACATTGAGACCCCTGAGGTCGAATATGGGCCTTAATCCCCCACTGGACTTCTTTATCAAAAACATTCTTGAATGAAAACCGGGATTGAGCACTTTTGGCCTTTCTAATATTCCCTTTTCTTTTAACTCCTTGATCATCTCCGTCATCAGGGGAGTTTCTCTGGTGCGAAATCTCCTTTGGACATTCTTGTAGGGATACTGCATAGGGGGCTTGGACTTGAACGGAATTCTTCCTCTTGAAATTATTTTTAAAATAAATTGAGTCGCACCTTGACTTTGCCATACTGATATATGATCTTTTAAGCAACCCCCCCTGAAGTCCCTTAACTGATAGTCAATCTTGTCTCGTATTGGACTGATTGGAGGTGTTGCTGCGACGAAAGGGCTTCTTATACTTCGACTTCTTGTCTATTTTTTTACCACGATATTGCTGTGGATGTTTTTTCACATCTTGTTTCCTATGTGAGTTCTGGTCGAAAGTATGTCTCTTTTGTTGACCTCTCTTTAAATAACTTGGTGTATTCAGCCATATCTGGGATCCACCTAAAGATTGTATAATGGGTTGTAATGCCTCTTTGCTAAATAAATACTCTGCACTCGGAGGCACACTTCTTAAGGTCATCTGAAGATTCACATTGTCAATCTCCTTAAGTATTCTCTCTCGTCTTATCTCAATGCATTCAGCTCTTTTACCACATATAATCTGCAACATATTATCTGAATTCTTTGCAAAAGATGATGTCGGGCCAAACATAGTAGTGAATTTTTCAAATAATGTATTATTTGAAAAATTCACTACTATGTTTATAATTAACACTAGTATATAATTAACACTAGCAGGCTCCTTTGAGGCCCAATCAACTATAGACTGTAATGATTGCCTTAGAAGATGCCTTTGTTCTAAGGCTACATTAGATAAGCTACTCAATAAAAGCTCTGTTGAAGCCAAATAATCCTTAGACTTATTAAAATGACATAACTCTTAAACCCATAAAACCAGGTTCTGCAATATAGGACTGCATGGCTTTTTTAAATCTTATTCCTTTCCAAGATTGCGAGTTAAACTGTTGTATTTTATTAAGCTCTCGCAACCGTTGCTCGTTAGCCGCAGGTATAATTTTATTACCATCATAATCGATACATACATCACCTAATGTCAATGTATTAATTGTATTACTACTAGGATCTACAAGAAAAGTTTCCTCTCTCATATGTGACCCTATAGGCAAATTATTAGGTCGACTTGTCTGCGGTTGCAATTGATCAGACATATGCGCAACAAAATTGGAAATATAACTTACCTGAGTTATTAAACCATCGACTCTTGGGTCAGAATAAGGTAACGAACGCCTACGTCTTTTGTTTGGAGGTGGAGAGGCACAGTCTTCTTCCTCCGAGGATGAAGACGAGGACGATGTTAAAACGTTACACCGAGCCTGTCCCCCATCCGAGGCGACCTGGCTCGGTGCCGCACTCTCACCTCTTTCAGACTGATTCATTGTAACACTGCACTTTTAAAAAATTGCGTACTTATTTAATTTAAAACACTGTGAGTTATCTTATAAAAGAAAATAACGCATAAAACGATATTTTTCGCAACTTTGTAAACTTTTTGATGCTTAGACTTCAAAAATCACAAATGCTATGAGTTGACAGATGTTTTCGCGCCAACCGTCACGGTAGGTGGCGCCTGCGGGTGCCAAGAGTAGATAATCTATGGACAGATTGGTAAGTTTGTAGTACCATAGACTAAAATCACGGATGACTTCTTCACTCTAACACTGTGTTTTAGAAGACACATAATATATCAATATGACAAGCTGACGTGTGGACGTGTGATGGATGTTTGGCTTAAAGTTATTTTTAACTGGCAAAATAAAAAGATATCTGTTCTAAAATTTACGAGTTTGTCTATTTTTGTCTTTATAGTTATTATAACAATAATTCAAAAATATATTATATTTTAACGGTATAAATTATATAGTTTGATTTAGTTCTCTAGTAGTTTGTTCCAAACATGTCTTGATTTATAAATAAGTTCTCAATTATTTTTTTTAATGGTTAAAACTAAACACAATTGAGTAAGGTGCTCTATTTTTTCTAGCTTCGCGCTCAATCCCGCACATAGCAGGGAAGGTTGTTTTTGGCGGATTCCAACGCCGTGCATTTTCCCGAGTGCGAATTGAGCTCACCACAGTCGCGTTTGTCGTTTAATTTCACTCTATTCTAGAAGCAATTTAATTTAAATGATTACTATATTGTTACATAAATACTTATTAATTTTATTCAAAAACTATTCAGGCTTTAATATGTCTAATCTATCACTGTCCTGATACTGTCTATTTAAATAATCGCCTTTTGCATATCAACTAATATACTACTGTCATGCACATGAATTTTATTATCGACTACTGACTATTATTAATGACTGCTCTACACGTTTAGAAGGCAATTGAAGTATTTTATCAGGTTACGATTTTAACCTCCACTTATAATATTATTTTATTCCTTTTTACGGTTTCTTGCCTCAAAAGGTAAAACGGAACCTTCATAGGATCACTTTGTTGTCCTTCTGTCAAAGCCATTTATCTTGAGATCACGTGTTAAGGAATCAATCAAGCTTAAATTAATATCAGATATTCAGGTCTATGGTCTCTTAAATCACAGAGAATATCAAGCATTTAAGTCAACGGAAACGAAAGATACGAGCAATTTATGCATCGATTTTGCTGCATTTTGTATGAAAATATGATGCGTAATGAGAATTGAGTGTAATGAGATTCCTTTAGAGTACTTCCCGTAGACTTACGGTTGTGAAAATTGGCAAGAAGTTACAGTAAAAATACAAGAAAAAACCGAAAATAAAATAAAATAAAGTGAAGTTAAAATTTATAGATATTTGATAGAAAAAAATCATATGAAACTAATCAGTTTGTCGTAAGTGTCAATATCCTAATTTATATTTGTAGTTAAGTTTGTAAAATTTTATAAGTTCTACCTCTTGTTAACCTACAATTCCGAGTCCGACTCGCACTTAACTGATTTTTTTATTCTACATGCACATATAAATTATAAAGTTTCGTGTTTAATATTATATATAATAAGTATATAGTAATCAGAAGGTGTCATTATACTTACTTTTTACTTATAGAAAATGAAAACAAGTGTGTTTCTACAAACAAGAAAAGGCAATTTACTCCTTTATAGTCTACAAGGCTATAAAGGAGTAAATTGCCTTTTCTATTTCCTTTCGAAGAAAAAGAGTGTACACGACTTATATAATTCTAAATATCCTAATATTATACGGAATCGATAATGATAAAAACGTCTGTGTTTTACATTTAATTAAAACCTGAAAGAATCTTAGTATTCCTAGATCATTATCAGTAGGTATTAATTGCTATGTAAATCATCGGACCTGGGTAAAGTATTTGGGACCCTTGTTAACGTAACTTTGGGTTGTATAACTTTGCTCTTTACCAGGTAAAGAACTAAATAATAAAGCTTTGTAAGTGATAGAATATCACACTTAACTTTAGAAATTTACTTTAGAATAGAGTGCGCAGAGGACACTTACTGCTAAGATAGTATCTATTCCCCACATTCCGCCCAATTTTCAAAACATTGCGGAACTTTAACAGAGCGAGACAACAAAAACAATTGATTGCGCCGAATGGAAATCTAACCGCACACAGCAGGGTAGGCCGAGGGAACCTAGTGTTAAGACACTCCGTTCCCTACTTTCTGCCGAATTCTGGAGACACTGCGTGCTGAGTGGCAGAAATCAACACCGCACTTAGCCTCGACACCAGAGCGAAGAAATGGAAATATAAATTTAAGTAAATATTTCATCTCCTCGAGTGGGGATCGAACTCACCACCTGTTTCTACACTGTTTTCTTTCTATACTGTTTCCTTGCAAGTTTTTTCATCAATTTTTTTAGTATTAAATTTGAACCTGCACCACTCACAACAAGTTGTGGTAGAAGTGAGCGGATGGCGTCAATTAATTAGGTACAACAGTAACATACTATTAACTATAAATCTTGATTAGAACATGGTCTATATATAACATATGTGTGACATACACAATATCGATTACTCAAAGTTTGATTTATATAATTACTAAATGGACAAGTCCAGAAATGTACTGTACATTTCTTTTTTTCAAAAAACACGCTTTGCCTCTACACTAGAGCGAAGGATTTCCTCGATTGATAATTGAACCCACTACCTGTCGCTTTCGTAATCACACGCTTGTGCCCCTGCGCCACGACCGGCCTCACTAGAATTTTGTTAATTACACTAGAATTTTTTAAACGTGATGTTTGTGAATGTGACTCTAATTTAAGGGAATTAATTTAGTTTTGTTATTAGGAAGTACCATTTTATTAATTCTCTCTGCCTACTCTGCTATATTCATTAAGAGGGACGCATCATTAATTTAAAAAAAATGCTTACAATGTATCTTCTATCTCAGAAAAAAAAACTTTTCTCGCTAAGTTCTCTAACCTTCAACGAAATTTGTAGCAACAGAGAGAAGCTTTTAAAAGTGGGACACGAAGTTGGCTCTGATTTTAGGGTTTAAATTTTCTATTACATCAGAGTTTATAAGTAGTGATGTAATATTTGGTATATCATATATTATGAACATAAGTACCGATGTGTAATATAAGCAAGTATTTATTTTTATGAACGATTTCTTTAAATGTACATAGTAAAAATATAAAATATGATCTTTTTTGCCTTGTGAGGGTTAAATTATGCCCTTAAAGTATTTCGAGGAAGCGAATCCTTCCATTTTTTAACAAATTCAGAATAAATTAAATTTAATTTATATACTACAGGTAGGTACTGTACATACCGTGTATTTGAACGAATCTTTACTTTTTGTTTAAATTTGGAACTCAGTTCATCAATGTGTAAAATGATAACTAAATATTTATTATTCACCCGTTTCAATAAAAGCAAAAATATAAAAGCCCGGCATTCTGTCTGTTAATAAAATGCACAAGTACAAAAACATGACAATACGTATTAAAATAAATATTCATTCTATCAAATAATAATTGTTTGGTTCAGTGGTAGGACATTCCAATTGTAATATATGAAAAAAAAAATCTGAATTCGATTACTTGGAATATATATGATACTTCTAACATACAGCCTAAGTTAACGTGCTATCTCTATATTAAAGAAATTGTCACGATTATAATTTCAAATGTATGTTTTTATAAATTTATATAAAATATCTCACATTAGGACATTTGTAAAAAATAAATTTATATTCGTAAAATAATTTTCATTTTGTACTATCTCTTAAAAGTATTTTAAAATATTGTCTTACAATTGTGTATATGTTAGTGGCAACACCAACGCCCCACGTGTTTCCGCGCGATTGCGCGCCTTTTTGCTTTTTGTTTCTCCTTTTTACTCCAACGCCGTAGCAAAGACACAAAGTTTAAAGCTTTATCCGCTGCGTTGAGATTTACATTTTACACTATGTTAAATTTAGTATGTATAAAATGTAGATATAAAGGAAAGCTCGTTTCGGTTTATTTTTAATTTTCTTCTGTCTCCAGTTCCAATTAAAATATTATGAAAAATATCATTGAACACTCGACGCTGTCGTGGCGCAGAGGTACAAGCGTGTGTCTGTAAGGCGACCGTTGTGGGTTCGATTGCCACTAGCAGTAAGGAATTATAATTTATTAATATTTTCACTTCTCCGCTCTGCTGCCAAGGAAAAGCGCGGCGTTGAATTCTGTCATTCAACAGGCAATGCCCTGAAAAATCCACCGATAGTGGGGAACAAAGTATCTTATCACTTTTACGTTTACTTTGCCTACCCTGCTATATGCGGGATACAGCGTGAAGCTGAAAAAATATCATATTTTTTTAAAATTGAACTGAATTGGCCCAACTGTTACAATTATGCATTGCACAAATTTTCTAGCAACGTCCTTGTAAAAGCTCGTTTCTTTTATTTTAAACTTGCTTTTTCATCAACGTAAATTGTCTGAACTTCTAAAGTAAAATATAAAATGTAGCATAGAGGCTGAACAAGGTAAAATCAGAGGAGCGCTATTATGGTGCAGGCTTTGTGTGGCTTAACTATCACGTTGAGACTGGGCTGTTCTATACACGATAGGTATTAAACCAGGGCTGTAGTACTAGCCGAGGATCGCAATGGACGGAGAATATAGTCAGTGTGATCTGTATATAGTGCAGATATATGTTTGGTAGAAATAATAAGGGTGTTGTAAACTTGATATATACCTATTTGAAATTTAATAATTTTTCGCTTCACGCTGTATCCCGCATGTAGCAAGATGGGCAGACAGAGAGTTTAGTGCTCAGACTCCGCTTCCCAATTTCCGCCGAGTTCTAGAGGCATTGCGACTTGAGTGGTGTAATTCAACGCCGTACTTTGCCTTGATACCAAAGCGAAGATATGAAAATATTAAATATTTTATTTCCTCGAATGGGGATCGAACTTACTACTTGTCGCGTTTACACGCTTATGCTATTGCGCCATGCTCCTAACCTCGGATTTCTTTGATTTTTTGTGTAAAAAAAACTATTATCTCAATGCCTAATGTTAAAGTGTATGTTGATACTCAGTTTAAATCACTTGTAATATCTATTTATTGCACAAATGCATTCGGAGCAAAAAAAAAAAAAACATTTTAATTATAGAAGTTTTAAAATATTTTATAGTTTATGTAATTTCTTATTATACTGTTAGGCATTCTTCAATAAGCTATAGTTATATTAGAAATGATCACTTTATTTATTAATAAATACTTAATTATAGAACAAATTAATTTATTATCTATATCTCGAGTAGGATCCAAATAATATACTAACTACCGCTAAACGACTTATTAGGCGCTTGCTTCTAGCTTAAAAGTACACGTTGCACTTAAAACATTTGTATACTTACTGTCGTAACTCGTACGCTGTACAGCGCGGTGCCAAGGAAAGTCACTCAAACGAATCTTCTAAGGTAGTACCAGAAGGATTTTCTGATTTCGCTAAGAAACACATAAAAGAAACTCAGCTTTTATACTCGGAATACGAAACAAATCTGTTCACTGCTTGCTTACTTTCAAACTAACAAAAAAAAATAAACTTAGTAGCATTAACAACAACATTAACGTAATAGCATTTAAAAGGATTTACTTTTAAATATACAAATTTAAGTGAACTTTCCTACTGCAAGCTTGTTTATTTACCTGTATTATATAACACTGGTCGTCTCCAACTTTGTTGGCGTGAACTTTAATAAGTTATATGAAAGTCTCGTTTTCTCTCATTCCTCTAGGAATTGTGAGGCCGTCGTGGCACAGGAGCACAAGTATGTGGCTGTAACTTAGCTAACTGGCAGTGGATTCGCTTCCCACTCGAGGGAATGAAATATTATTTTTATTTCTTGGGTCTGGACCAACCATGACAAAAAACCGCAGCGACAATTCGGCGGAAAAGTGGAATATGGAGTGTCAAAACACTACGTTCCCTCTGCCCTATTTTATTCTACTCTGCTATATGCGGAATACGGCATGAAGCTGTATACTCTTAGAATTTAGAGAAATCCTTCCTTTGTGCTCCCCTAATCCAAACCCACTTGAGATATTCCAATTTTCAAAGTTTAGTAGTTTCATCTGTGCGTTGTCTGTTCGTCACACAGTAACAGAAGATTTTTATATAAATAATATTTTTTTATATTATACAATTCCTAATTCATATCATCAATTTAATTGTAAATGTAAAATTTATATTTGACTTTTAAATATTATTTGTGAAACACTAATGAACTATAAACTATATATAGGTATTCATCAACTAATGAGTTGTACAATTTTACCAAGCAGTAATATCATTAAAATATTCAATAAAAATTTATATAGATAGAGGGCGGAAGTGTCAGCGCTCGTTTTACGGGAACAGCATATAGGGTAAAATATTTTAAACCCATACCTAAAGAAATTAATCAAGATACCTCAATAGTTTAGATGTAGGATTTTTTTTCATTTCACGATGTTTATCCATACCTGTATTTCGTGTGACGCAGTTACGCACATACTACTACAAAAATATTACTAAAGGTTAATCAACTTTGAACTTTGCCGCCAATACCTACGGCTCGATTTGGGAATGAGGCGTATGCGGCGGTTCCCCTTTGATAGGTTTATGTGTGTGTGCGTTGTTCTTGACAAAAGCGTTTTATATTACAACAAAAAAAACACTTTTTCATTCTTGAAAAAAAATAACGCTAAAGGCTTTTATATAGTAGTTAAAACTGTGGTTTCATTTAAAGTGATACTGACACCTCCATCCTGTATATAATATAGATATATCTATATGTACAGATTGCGAATTAAGATTGAAGCTCCAGTTTTGTGGTTCAGAGGTGATGTGACTTGACTAAAGGTTATGAATACTACCGAAACGATAAATAAGAGATCGGTCTTGGCGTGTGACTGTTAACGCGCTATGCCTGGCCACAGAGCGAAGAAATGAAAATAACAAATATTTCACCCGAGTGAGGATCGAACTCACAACCATCACAACCATTGCGTTTCAAGTCACACTTTTGTGCCCCGGCGTCACAAGATCCCTCTTTTTAGAGTTCCGTACCTCTTAAAAAAGGAACTCTTATAAGATCACTTTGTTGCCCGTTCTTCTGTCTGTCTGTCTGTCTGTTTGTCAAGAGCCTTTATCTCAGGCATGCTTGGAGATATCGAGTTAAAATTCCAGCTGGTTTCCTGAAAAATCGTATTTCTACATTTACTTAAAAAAAGATATGGCCGTTTATATCGCAAAAAACTACTTCCGTACTTCCGGTTGACCTAGAATTATGAAATTTTGCAGCTAGCATCTATAGCTAGTAGTAATTTAAAACAACATTTGTGGTAAAATCCTAAAAAAATATAGTCTTAAAAGGAGGGAAAAAATTGGTATTAAAGCCGCTTAGTTCAATTGAGGTATTAGATAAAAGGCTTGGTGTGCATGTTCCAATAGATATTTTATTCATTTTTTTGGACGCACTAATTGTACGGAACCTTCGGTGGGCTTGTTCGCGCTTCTCCAGTTTTTTTTGCTAGTTACTTTGATTTAAATGATTTTAAATAAAAATAAAATTTTAAAACTAAAAGAGAATACTATTTATATAAATATATTGATATAAAGATCTTGATCTTATTCAAAAAGTGTGAAAACATCAAAAGATAATTATTTGTTGACCTACTTCGCAAACATTACTCTTATAGTTCAGAGTGATGGGGAAAGAGTAAAAAATAATATTTCATCAAAGTTTGATCGTAAATCAATGTACAGCAATATTATATAAACACTCAGATCCGTTTACACAGTAAATACAACACTTCTGGTAGTAAGGGCTCTCGAAATAAAAGTATCTTAAGAACGAAGACTTCTTACTTTCATACAGATTACACATTATATATATTTGTTTTGTGGCACTAGTAAATAGAACTGGCATTAACTTGCAGGTGCCAATTGCGATTCAAGTTACGTTAAATCAGTATAATTCTTATAATAGCCCGCAAATATACTAGTAAAATCTAAGAATTATCTATTGATAATTTTTGTATATTGGTAATTGTTAGCGTTTACTAGTAATTCTTAGGAGTTTCCAACATGAGTTAGTAAGTTTGTCCATTAATTTGAAGCGCCAAACTTAAATCGTTAAATCCAAGAAATAAAAATAAATGATGAAAGATGTTTGCGGAATACACCGTGACGCTAAAAAAAAGTATACTTTCAACACTTTACTTTTTTTCTCGGTTCTGCTATAATATTTTATATATCCACATAAGCTGTAGGGTATGTGTGCCTCTCATGTGGTTTAACGGAATGCTTTCATATCGCTGCACTCGACGGAGATGACACTAAATAGTTTGTTGAGTAATTAATCAACGTCAAAGTTGAGAGTCGTATATAATATTTTTATAATATTACAGAAAATTCAACTATATGCATATAATTAACATAAGTAGAAATTACATCTTAAAATAATGCATTTTTTATAAATTTACAGTTAGACACAAAATGAAAAGTTGACGTACATCCCTTTATAATATTATCAAGATACAGAATTATTTTCTCACATTGGCATCGCACAAAGAAACAGCAAATTACCTGCAATAGAAAGTTCATTAGTTCATTATAAGTTTGATTATAATAAGATTGATGGCAAAAAGGGCTTGAAGGTCTGTAAGGAACTATCCCGAACCAAATAAATAAGACAGTGCGTGAGGAGCCTGGAGCTGATGATGCTGACCTCGGGGTGGTGAGTAGAATTTTTCACCTTCCTTGTATCCCGTTATAAATAAAATGAATTTCTTTTATTATAACGTAGTCTGATTTTCTTAATATTTCGAATCAAAATCTTTGAAATATTATAATTAAGTAGTAGGTTTAATTTTATTATTTCAAATCAATATCTTTGAAATATTATAGTTAAGTAATTATGTTTAATTTTATTATTTCGAATCCAAATCTTTGAAATATAACGTTTGATTAATACTACTGTGTATTTTATTTAAATTTTAAATAATTAAAATACTTATTATATTTGTGGTAACGTATTGTTAAGAATCAATTTCTTTATTTTATTCCTATTGTAAGATTTTATATAAAATAAAAAAAAAAAATGGAACATATAGCTCTAATTCCCACTGAAATTTTAAAATTAATTCCACTTTTTGGTGGCGACAAACGCCAATTAAATTTATTTTTACGGAAATGTGAATATGTAATTGATAAATTTCAAGGCAGTGATGCACAAAATGTGTACATAATGCATGCTATTACTAGTCGCTTAGTAGACAGGGCCGCTGCGCTTATCGGCGAGCGTGAGGATATTGTTACATGGTCGGAATTTAAAGATTTATTAATTCAACATTTTGGAGACCCGCGTAGTGAGGAATGTATTGCTATAGAGTTAGAGAATTTAAAAATAAAAACAGGAGAGAGTTATCTTGATTTTTGTAATAGGGTACAATCGGTACGTTCGGTACTTTTATCAAAGGTCAATCATATTGTAAACGAAGAAATAAGACAAAGTAAAATTATTATTTATAATAACACTTCTTTAAATGTGTTTTTATATAATTTACCAGAAAATCTAGTGCGAATAGTTAGGTTGAAAACTCCCAAAAGTTTAGAATCAGCTTTAAGTGTAGTTTTAGAGGAAATGAATTTCCAGGAGCAATATAATCAACGAAATAAATATATTTTAAAACAGAATAATCCTTCCACGCAGATTACACAGTTTAAATCACAGAATCATTTAGATTTTCATGCGAAGCCCGGTTATTTTAATAATAAAGTTTTGTATCAATCAAATCAACAGCCACAGTTTAAATTCGGCATACCACAAGCATCGAATAACCCTCCCGTTGGATTTAGGCCAAACTTATCCCCATATAAATTCGGTATTCCTAAGGCACCGCATATACCACCGCCAAGAGTTAACCCCTACTATGGGCACCGTCCATTTCAGCAGGTAGGTTATCGTCCACCGTTTAATGCAAATAATTATAACGGACACCCAACGCAATTTGGATATAAACCTAATTTTAATAAAAGCACACCCAATCAAAATGATGTCTCTATGAGAAGTGCTTTACCTAATAAACCAAATTTACCCTTAAATGAAATGTACACGTATGATATCGACTACGACAATGACTACGACAATAACGAAAATATGTGTTCTCCAGAACATGTATATGACCCCGAATATAATCTCTATTACCATCCAAACATTTCAGACCATTACGACTTTCCAAATGACTCGAATGAAGAGGAAAAAGCCGATAACATTGAGCAACCTAATAAAACAGAAAATTTTTGCATACGAGCCTCAAACCTAGAGAATGTATAGAGTTAAATTGTGATAAAAATTTAAAGTTGCCTTATGTGTATATTCCCGAAATAGATGCCAAATTTATGATCGATACCGGAATCACACGATCGTTTTTAAGCCCTGAAAAGGCATATTATTACTTTGAAAATTATATTACCTATGAACCTTTTCAAGTTACAAGCACACATGCTACCAGTTTACATGGTGAAGTAGTTAAAACCCCCCTTATGCCTACATTTAATTGTAATAATATACAAAAATTTTACGTATATAATGTGGATTCAAAATATGACGGATTAATTGGTAACGATCTTTTGAAACAATTAGAAGCTGTAATTGATTTAAAATATAAAGTACTTAAAACAAAATACTCAAAAATTCCCATAATATATAACGATTCAGAATATATTTTAGTTTTACCCCCGCGTTCTGAAATAAGAGTATCCTTACCAACGAATCAACATTCTGGGGATGCAATCCTTAATTTTACTGAATTTTGCAAGGGCGTAAGAATGCCAAGTGCAGTAGTGAGGTGCGTGAATGGTTATGCGAAAACTATTATACAAAATACATTGTATAAACAAATGGAGCTTAGTATAAAGTCGCCGTTTGAAGTGGAAATGTATGAAATATCTGAGTGCAAGGTTAATTTTATGAAAGATATGAGGGAAATAGAAAAAGAAGAGTTATTAATTAAAAATTTAGAGAAATTAAGGTTAGAACACATTAATGAAATAGAGAAAAATAAAATTTTTACTTTATGTCATGAATATAAAGACATATTTTATTGTGACCAACTACCATTGACATTCACTAACGATGTTAAGCACTTTATTAGAACTAAAAATGAGGACCCCATATATATAAAACCCTATAGACAAGCACCTGTTCAAAGTGAAGAGATTAAACGACAAGTAGAGAAACTTTTGACTGACAATGTTATACAAGAATCTTACTCACCTTGGAGCGCTCCAGTTCATCTCGTCCCTAAAAAGATGGATGCTTCAGGAGAAGTTAAGTACAGAATGGTTGTAGACTATAGACGACTCAATGAAATTACTATTGATGACAAATATCCCCTTCCCAATATCACTGACCGAAAATAATCTCTATTACCATCCAAACATTTCAGACCATTACGACTTTCCAAATGACTCGAATGAAGAGGAAAAAGCCGATAACATTGAGCAACCTAATAAAACAGAAAATTTTTGCATACGAGCCTCAAACCTAGAGAATGTATAGAGTTAAATTGTGATAAAAATTTAAAGTTGCCTTATGTGTATATTCCCGAAATAGATGCCAAATTTATGATCGATACCGGAAGCACACGATCGTTTTTAAGCCCTGAAAAGGCATATTATTACTTTGAAAATTATATTACCTATGAACCTTTTCAAGTTACAAGCACACATGCTACCAGTTAGGGAAAAGAAATTAGGGAAAAGCACGTATTTTACGACATTAGATTTAGCTAGCGGATATCACCAAATAGAAATTAATGAATCAGACCGTCAAAAAACTGCATTTAGTACTCAGACAGGACATTTTGAATTTTTAAGAATGCCCTTTGGACTAAAAACTGCCCCAGCTACTTTCCAAAGAACGATGGACAACGTCTTGAGAGGACTACAAGGTATACATTGCATGGTTTATCTAGACGACATAATTATATTCTCCCCTAGTTTAGAAGAGCACATTAAAAGTCTCAGAATTGTATTTGACAGATTACGTAGGACTAACTTAAAAGTACAACTTGACAAATCAGAATTTTTACGCAAAGAGGTTTTATACTTAGGACATATGATTACTAAAGACGGACTCAAACCCAATGACGTCAAAATAAAAGCTGTTTTAGATTTCCCTTTACCAAAAACCACCAAAGAAATTAAAAGCTTTCTAGGTTTAATAGGATACTACAGACGTTTTATAAGAGATTTTGCTCGAATTACACAACCCTTGACCGCTTGCTTAAAGAAACGAAATACATTAATAATTGACGAAAAATATATAGAAGCATTTCAGAAATGTAAGGAATTATTAACGAATGCCCCCCTTTTACAATACCCTGACTATGACAAGCCATTCATTTTGACAACTGACGCTTCAGCCCAAGCTTTAGGAGCCGTATTATCACAAGGACCTATTGGTAGCGATCGTCCTATTGCCTATGCTAGCCGAACTCTTAGTGATACAGAAGTACGGTATAGTACGATAGAGCGTGAGTTACTAGGGATACTTTGGGCCGTTAAACATTTTAGACCCTATTTATATGGTCGAAAATTTATCATTTACACTGACCATCGTCCCTTAGCTTGGTTATATTCTCTTAAGGAGCCTAATAGTAAGCTTACACGTTGGCGATTACGTTTACAAGAATATGATTCTGAGGTAATCTACAAAAAAGGCAAACAAAACACAAACGCCGACGCACTTTCACGAATAAAGATAAATGCTATAGAATTGGATGATAACGCTTCTCTCGTAGTTAATGTTGATCAAAAAGAATGCCGACTTCAAGAGCATTTGTGTGACGTTACAAAAGAAATTGTAAAACTATATACAAGACATAGCTCTGACGAATCTAGGACTATTACCATATCTGACTCTGAAGCAACAATATCAGCTAGTTCTAGAGATTTATCGGAAAAAGAATATCCTATTCCTTCCATTACTTCAAGTTCTGCCACTGAAACAGTTCATTCAAATGTTCAATGCGATACATCAGGCATTCCCATTTTACATGAGGCGATTGATACAAAACCGAATCAAATATTAGTATTTACCTGGCAAAAAAATGACTTACATGTTAAAGATTTATCTAGGCCAAAAGAGAAAATTCTTGAAGTATTTTTACCTTTAAATAATTTAGAGTTAGTTAAACAATTTCTTAAAGAATATATTCGCCCAAAGATTAAATACTTTATATATTTTGAAAATCCTCAACATAGAAGAGATTTTGCAAATACAATTATAGCTTTATTTAAAAAAGACACCATAAATATTAAAGAATGTACAGAAAGGGTAGTTTTTATAGAGAATGAGGGAGAACAAAAATCAATTATATTAAAATATCACCAGGGTAAGACGTGTCACAGAGGTATTAAAGAAACTATGACTAGAATAAAACGTAACTATTTTTGGCATAACATGCAGGAAACTATTTCAGCCGTAATAAATGCTTGTGAATCTTGTCGAAAGATGAAATATGATAGAAAACCAATTAAACCAGTTTTGCAATTAACTCAAACTCAAGACGCCCCTTTCCAAGAAGTATTCATAGATATTTTTAGCATAGAAGGAAAGTATTATTTAACTATAGTAGATGCTTTTAGCAAATTAGGAAGTAGTCCGTGCTTTAATTAAATTCTTCTCTATGTATGGGATTCCTAGAAAAATTACCGCAGATCCAGGGACAGAATTTAATAATGAATTAATGAGAGAATTAGCAGACATGTATAAAATAACTCTTCATATCACTACTCCTAATAATCCTAATTCAACAGGTATTGTAGAAAGATTTCATTCTACAATTATAGAAATTTACAGATTAGCAAAATATGAGCATAAATTTACGGACGCAGCTTCTGTTATGACCTATTCTATTATGGCTTATAATCACACTATACATAGCGCTACTGGCTTAACGCCATTTGAACTAGTTTTCGGTCATACTGACTCTAATGACGTGTTTAATATAGAATTTAAAAAGAATTATATACAACAATTACTCAAAGATCATGTTAAACGTACGAAGTATTTATATCAGTATATCTCTAATAAATTACGCGAGAATAAAGAAGAATTAATAAAAAAAAGTAATGGTGAGCAAGATATAGAGTTAGGGTTAGGGAAAACTATTTTCACAAAACCAGTTAACACTAGGAGGAGTAAGGATAAGTCTCCTTTTCAAAAAGCGTGTGTTAGCGGGGAAATTACTAAAAACATAATACCCATAAAAATTGGGGATCGTCAAACAAAAGTACCCATTAAAAATGTAAAACGACCTCCACAGGTGGTGCTTGATCGTTCTCGCGATGACGACGAAAAACATCCAATCCCTTCGACTTCAAAAAATTGAAGGTAACCCGGGATTATTGCCGGTAAGGCAAGGTCAGGCTTATAAACAAGAGAATAAGTGGATTATTATTAAAGTATTAGATTTAAGTATATTTTTTAGGGATTTAGAATTTAATATAAACCGATATAATGAGTTTGATAAATTAATTAATGTTAATAAGCCTTATTTACTTGAATTCACTAATATGAAAATTTAAGTAGAATATTTGATAAATAATACAATTGAAAAAGTAAGGCAAATAGCACCAGTGAAAAGATTTAAAAGAGGTTTAATTAATCCGTTAGGTTAATTTATAAAAGCAATATCAGGTAATTTAGATAATAATGATGCAATTCGATACGATACTCTCATTAATAAGTTAAATGACAAAGAAAGTCTAATTGAAAGTAAAATAACATTGGTTTCCAAAATGATGGATTATAATATTAATAGTAAGTACGGAAATTTTATATAACAATTCAATTATTATGAGTGAGCGCCTAAAACGCGTAGAACAAATGTTAAATGATATAGCCGCGAAAGAGAATAATTCTATTTATTCAACTTATGTTCTAGGTATCTACAGTACATTTATTAATAATTTTCGTTCAATATATATAAAATTAAATGAAATTGAGACTTCTTTAGCTTTTGGTAAAATTTCTGTACTACATCAATCGATAATAAATTCGACAGAATTGTTATATATATTATTAGGTATAGAAAAATTTAAAATAAATAAAATTAAATTAGCTTCACGCTGTATCCCGCACACAGCAGGGTAGGCAGAGGGAACCTAGTGTAACACACTCCGTTCCCCACTTTCTGCCGAATTCTGGAAGCATTGCGTGTTGAGGGGCAGAACTCAACGCCGCGCTTAACCTCGACACCAGAGCGAGGAAATGGAAATATAAATTTAATTAAATATTTCATCTCCTCGAGTGGGAATCGAACCCAGAACCAGTCGGTTTTGCAGTCACACCTCGTGCCGCTGCGCCACGACCGGCCTCATATAAGAATTTCTCATAGAAAAATTTCATAGTTTAATATATCCTGTAACAGAAAGTAACTTAGTTAAAATAGAGCAAACATTTCTTATTAAAGCATATGTAAAAGGAAATCAGATTACATTCATAATGGAAGTACCTCTCACAGATAATAATACATATAATTATTATAAGATTTATTCATTACCTATTTTTAATACATTTAGAAATGAAACTTCCATTGTTATCCCCGAATAACCCTTCCTTATGGTGAAAGGTTCTAAATACTTGTCGCTCGTGGCGCCGTGTCAGCAACTTTCCGGTGATAACCAGTACTTATGCACTGAACATGAGATAGTGCCATATGCTACTACAACGTGTACGCAACAGTTAATGCAGTTTCAAGAAAACTTATCACGCTGTATACGTCGTGTTATACAAATTGAGGAAGTTAAAGCGCAACGTCTATCACCCGCTCGTTGGATAATATATGCACAGAATGAAATGGTAATGACCTATAATTGTAAAGAAGATATTTCAAAAACAACTATATCTGGGACCTATCTGTTAACAATTGACCCTAACTGTGAAATGGTACTTGGTAACCTTCATCTAATATATTTTCGCCATTTAATGGAAAGTTATGCATATAAGGTCACACCTGTTATAAAGTTACCTGAGATTAACCAAAACTATTCTACAATTTCCTCCCCAATTGACATTAAAGGAATAAACCTGGATGATGTGAAATATTTGTCAGCAGCTCTAAAGACAAAAAGTGTTAGTGAAAGTGAAAGTGAAAATGAGCCAATTATAAAAGTCAATAGTGTCAGTGTCGGTACCTTAGTTTTATATTTAATATTAATTATTATAATTATAATTTTGATTGTTAATAGATTTAAAACCAAAATTTTTACTTTTAATCGAAACCCTCAGAATCCAAAATCTTCCGATGGTTTCGAACTTAAGGAGGGAGGAGTTATGTTGGCTCATGGCATGAGAACGGTACAGGTAAATGCTTAATCAGCATTCTAAGTATGGTAACGCGAATCCTCTCAAGCCATGGGAAACATTCTTATGTATTTTTAATATTAATTTTTCTTGAGATAGTTTTTTAATCGACAAGATCATGCGCTTCTGCTTGGTCGTTTCAGTATTTTAAGTCTTTAGTAATTAATTATATAAGAACATGAAATTCTGTTCAATACATAATTAAAATAAATTCAAATTAAAGTTTTATTACTTTTTAAAAAGCCCACTCGCGCTCCCGTAAACTTGTCTACTTATTCTATTGTGTTTTGTTTTAAGGCTACATAACATATGAGAAGCTACGTTTTATATTAAAATAAAAATAACATTTCGTAGTATTTTAATATTTCTTCTAATAAAATTGATATCGATACTTTAGTACTTCTATATATTTCCGTCACCGAGCTCTAAGCCTTCCGTCTTTCAACATACTTGCACTATCTTACTTTAACCTAGTGATTTCACGAACAGTAAAACTTCTGCTAAACCCTGAGCCAGAGCCTGAGCCAAGCTGATTATGCTAATGCCGTAAAGGAAACCGAGACCGCCTTGTTCGACGAAATTTAGTGAATAAAATTATTATATTTAATTTTTGACTTCGGTACTTCTTATTCATATAGTGAATTCTTGTTTTCTTTATTATGTGTAAATTGCACCCCTTAATACACTTCCGTTCTCCTACTGTTCGCCGAATTCTGGGGGCGTTGCCTGTTCAATATCGGAATTGTGGAGGTTTGTGGAATCGCTTTTGTCTACTACCAGATCGAAGAAATGAAAATACTAAATATTTAATTTACTCGAATGAGAATCAAACCACAACCTGTTCCGTTTACGCAAGCTTTGTACCCCTGCGCCACACCAGACCTCGATTAGGCCTTAGGTCATAATATCCTGTTATTTTTGATTGAATACTTAGAAAATAGAGTAAGACGCTCGGACATACTTAAAGCGGATTTTTAATGCGGATTTCAAAATAAATATAACATTTCGTTTTATTTTTAAAGAAGTTCTTACGTCTTTCAGAGCGACTTAATGCCTTTTGTTCGACGAATTTAGTGAATAGAATTATTATATATTAGGTACTTTTTAATTCTTTATGATGTTTTAAAAGATTTTACCAAATATTACTTTAGTATAGTATGTTTTTTTATTATGTATGCCAAAATATTGTTCAAAACGTAACCAACCTTTTGTACGAATAACTTAGCTTATAAGTGTAGATTCAAATCAGTAAGATAAAAAAATAAGTTTATGTTGACGCAAAAAGTATTAATTTTACTCACAAACAGTTTGTTATGGTCGTCAGACAGATCATTTGTGAGATCAAACGACATCTTTAAGGGAATTATTATATCTTATTTTTTCCACTTTGAAATAGATAAAGCGCGACGTTAAGTTCCACCATTCTACTTGCTGCGTCTTGAAAATTGGGCGAAAAGTGGGGAACAGAGTATCCTTAAACTAGGTTCCCTCTGCCTATCCTGCTATGCGGGAAAAAGAACAAGACAAAAAATATTTTCTTAAAATGATTTGTCGTCAACACTTCTCTTGAGAAAAAAATATATTAAGAAATTGATGAGAGCTCAATGGGATGTTTTCTCTTTATTAAAAGCGTTGAGGCCAGTCATGGCGCAGAGGCACAAGCGTATAATTGTAAACACGTCCGGTTGTGGGTTCAATTCCCACTCGAGGACATAAATAAAATAAAATAAATCAGCTTCACGCTGTATCCCGCACACACCAGTGTAGACAGAGGGAACCTAGTGTTAAGACACTCCGTTCTCCACTTTCTGACGAATTCTGGAGGCATTGCGTGATGAATGGCAGAATTCAACGCCGCGCTTAACCTCGACACCAGAGCGAAGAAATGGAAATATAAATTTAAGTAAATATTTCATCAATTATGGACACGAAACATTTAATAATATCATGTCTTTGCTCTGGTGTCAAGGCTATGCGCGTCATTGAATTTTATCACTCAACACGCAATGCCTTCAGTATTCGGCGTAAAATAGGGAACGCAGTGTCTTCACACTAGGTTCCCTCTGCCTACTCTGTTATATGCGGAATACAGCGTGATGCTGAAAAAAACATTTTAATTAATAATTATTATTCAATGGCTTGTTAAATCTGAATTTATTTACACAGCCCTCATCCCACTTCAACGTCTACTTGTTCTAATTTCGTTCCGCCGTTCACTCGCTGTTTGCCGCTCTTAGTAAGTTGATAGCTTTCAGGGGCTTGTGAAGGTATGTTAACTTAGCTTTTCAATTTGCGCCAATTGTGGACTTTTTAATTATTTATTTCTCGTTTTACTTTGGTTTTTGAGAGGACCAGAGATGCATCTCGTAAGTCTAGCTTAGAATGTTAGATGCTGGAGATGCTTGGTTTCCCGCACAGTTAGGCAGAGGAAACGTAATGTTTTTTTATTTAGTTCAGCAATACAGATATTTAGACATTATTATATCAAATTTTCTGATCACATATATTAATTACATTATTGCTTTAAATACATACGATCAACCCATTATAAGAAAATATTAATTTTATCTTTACATTATTGTATAAAATTTAACTTAAGCTTATTCTAAGTTTATAAGCGAGTATTTATACAATTTTATATATTACAATATATAATAATTTCACAATTATTTTACGTATACATTATATAATTTATATATCTAATTTAGTGTGCAGCATTAATGTGCTTTAAGGCACATGGCCTGCGGGAGCCCGGACTCGAGCATTATCCTTATAGGTCCTGAGCTAGCTGTTAAGTCGGAAAAGTTCTGGTACCTTGGAGGCATCGATCACGATGTCCATGGCCAGATAAGCGCTGCCTGGGCCAAATGGCGGGAGGTCACTGGTGTGGTCTGCAGCTGCGGAATACCGCCCAAGCTCAAGGGGTTGACATACATAAGAGCATCATCCGACCGGTTAATTTATACGGCAGCGAATGTTGGCTATCACTATCTCGGCACACTCAGGAGTTCATATCACGGAAATGAAGATGCTGAGGTGCATGTGCGGCGTAACGCGATCTGACCGCAAACGTAAATTATTCGAGGTAGTCTTGGGGTCCGTGACGTAGCGGATAAGCTCCAAGACCGTCGCCTGAGATGATATGTCCACGTTACGCGCCAGCCTAGGAACTATGTTGGATGGAAGTGCCTTGCTATGTCTGTCTTTGGAGCTAGACCGTCTGGACGCTCAAGGAAGCGCTGGTTGGATGTCGTGATGCAGGACATATGAGCCAATGGTCTAACCACCCAGGACGTTACAGATCGTGCAAAGTGGAGTTAGATTAAGCTGGAATGGAGATCCTGGTAACATACGTCGGTATTAATGCCACAGGGAGGAGATTAGTGTGAGTTAACAAACTTTAACTTATTATAAATAATCTTAAAACAAAGCAATGAAAAGAAAATGTACTACAAAGCCTATTGAATACACAGTCAAAGCATTTATAAAAGTACCAATTAATATCATGAAAGTCAAAGAACTTTTTCTGCACCATGTTTCTAAAAGCTCCTTTTAGTTCGTTCTTTTTACTAGTAGTGTACTGGACCATGAGAATATCTTTCACCTAACAGCAACTTTAACAGTTTTATTTAAAACGGAACTTCTTGTTGAATTTTTATTATAATCCGAATAATGAACAAAAAGTGAGGTGAAATTTTTGACCTCTTTATTCATAGTTTCAGTAGCTTTTTTAATGAATAAGTAATATTCTTCTTTCAATGCATACTCTGGGTGTTACCAAATATGCGGTTTGATATTCTGCTCGCTATATTTCACATTTTTATGCGATTATTCTAACTAGGTTCCCAGATTTCCCCCAGATATATGCATGGGGAATACAGCATGAAGATAATGAAAATATGTGTTAGGCGAACCAACAAATCAGACACAAAATCCAGCTTTTACAATAAATATATTTACACTTGTTATATACACATATACTCTTGTAGTCACAATATTGAAATATGAATTATAATGACAAGTTGTCTTGACAATATCTTAGAACGTAATGAACACGAGTGCCGTGTCGTTTGTGCTTATATTGGAAATCTACCGGAAAAGACGCAGCACACTACCGCCACTTAATACAATCGATAATGGAAACAATATCAAATGACGTACTCGTAATTACAGTGACACCTATTACTACATTATAAGTAACTTATGTTAACAGCTCGGCCATCCTGCTAATCGCGAGTCCCTTCGCGATTTAAGAATAGTTCACAATTTTTAAATGTCCTAATTTACATAGCTTTAGTTTTGTGCCAACAGTTACAAAATATAATTATATTTTAGTACAAGTGAGGATATTTACAAAAACTATTAAATTAGATATTCACATGTCATAATATGTAAATTATACAATTTGAAATACATTATCTTAATTAGTAATTTTTAAAATCAAAATAATTATTACATAAAACTAGACTCATGTGATGTCCGTAAAAGAGTCCTGTTATTCTTTAACTAAAATTAAATAAAATAAATCTTAACTACACTGAATTCATTACGCCATTAAATTGATTATACAAAATACTTATAAATTATGTTTTACATTGCAAACATTTTTTGGATTTAGACATTTCTAGTTTTTTGATTTTAGATTTATACAACAATTATATAATTATGTATATTACATTATATATAATTATGTAGATTTATACAATTTCAATAATTCTCATTAACACAATGAGCCATCAGTGTTCATATACATTCATGTTATAATTTAATTATTATATATTATTATTTTTTTTTATTACAAGAATTTGGCTAAACAACACCAACAACGCTACATGGAATATTCCTTTTTCATATCGAACACTTATTTTAGAACATTAAAAGAGCATGTTATTATTAAATTCGTAAACTGAGCAGATTCATTAACTTAAAATAAAATAAATCAGTTTCACGCTGTATCCCCGTACACTGCAGGGTACGCAGAGTGAACCTAGTGTTCAAGACATTCAGTTCCCCACTTTATGCCGAATTCTGGAGGCACTGCGTGTTGAGTGGCAGAACTCAATGCCGCGCTTAGCTTCGACCGATACCAGAGCGAAAAAATGGAAATATAAATTTAAGTAAATATTTCATCTCCTCGAATGGGGATCGAACCCACAACCAGTCGGTTTTACAGTCACACTTTGTGCTCTTGCGCCACGACTGGTCTCATTCATTAACTTTTATATAGTTTATAAGCTTAACATACAAAAAGTACTGCTAAATAGCACCAGCAAAATTGTATAGAATTATTCTGTTTCCTATTGAAGTCCCATATGTATTATCAAAGTTATTTCAATTCAACCACAGTTAATAATTAATGACACACATTTACTTTATACATTGTACAAATCTTACATATAAAAGCAGCTCATTTGAAAAAAATGTTCAACACAATTTGTGACATGATCAGTCAAATACAATAAAAGAACGTGACACCGCTCGCCTCATTACTCCCATATTGAAACCACATTATCACAACCATAATGACTGCCATCTTCACCACCATAATCTGCATCCTCACCATGATCCTCATCTTTTAAATGATCCTCAACATCACAATGATCCTCATCATCACAATGATCCTCATCATCACAATGATCCTCATCATCACAATGATCCTCATCATCACAATGATCCTCATCATGACCATAATCCTCATTATGACCATGATCCTCATCACCACGATCCATTTCATCACTATGGTCCTCATAACCATGATCCTCATCACCATGATTATTAGCCTGTCCTCGTCCATTACTGGACAAAGGTCTCTTCAATGATATGCCGCGAAGATTGACCATCAGCTCTTACGTATAGCCGTTGCCAGTCACATGTAAAAAATAATAAGTGCTTAATATCTGCAAACGCTTATGCATTAAGTCCTGTCCTTACGTACGTCTGTCTGTCTATCTGTCTCTCAGGACTAATTATCTAAAGAAGACATGGAAATATCAAGCTAAAATTAATATGAAACATCCCAATTTTTTTTTTGTTTACTTCTACTTTCCTTAACAAATGTCAGCTGTACGCGTAATCTAATAATTTGAAAATCTACTTGTAATAAACAAGAAATTAATAATATACAAAAACAAACAAATACCAACAAGTTGATATGATATAACATAGGCATACATTATACTAAATTTCCATGTTCGTATGCATTATAAAATTCAACAATTTTCAATTACTAGGCAAAGCTTGTATCTTATACTACTATAACGATATTAATATATGGACTTAAAGGATGTCGATGTTAAAACTGGAAAGTAACGATTATTGTACTTTTATTGTAAATTTTATCTTCACATACTGTTTTCTTGAGTATTTTGCCGGCTCTCCTCAGCCAAAATAAATCTAAATATATTTCTGAGCCAATGGTAAGACTTACATCATAGATTCACTAGACATTTTTTTTTGTAATTTTGCTACAAAAATAAAAATAAAAAGAATAATTTGAATTCGATTCACTTCATTCAGCTATACATTGTATTTTTTTATAGTTACCATTATTATTATTTTCCCCTTTATATATGTTTTTTTTTATTTTCAGATCAAAAATATTTCAAACATTTTTTTAGGATTCATAAATACCTACCTACCTACGTATGTCTCTATTTGTATCTATTGCTACACCGTGATCATTTCCACCATTTACCAACCAATAGCCATTATTTCCCACCGATTTAAAAGTTTTATTTTATAAGAATTTTGGTTCGTGTCTCATCGTAAACACATTTATACTAATATTTGTTAAAATGACTATAACCATTCTCGTTTGGGAACGACTCGCTATGAATTTATTCCATCCCGGTCAATTACAACAAGTTAAGAAATACTTTAATATCAATTCAAATTTCGAAAAATCAATCAATTTTTATTCATCCTTTTCTTTAATGAGCTCAAAAATGACTTCACTAACCTGATTCTCAAGCTCCCTTTATCCTTAAACTCGAGTATTTTGCATCCATTACCCTTAACCTCTGGTATTATCCATCCATTATCATTAACCACTTGTAACATCCATCCATTATCCTTAACCTGAAATGTTATCTATCCATTGCCCTTAACCTCGGGTATCATCCATCCATTATCCTTAACCTGAAATATAATCCATCCATCACCCTTAACCTCGGGTATAATCCATCCATTATCCTTAACCTGAAATATAATCCATCCATCACCCTTAACCTCGGGTATAATCCATCCATTATCCTTAACCTGAAATATAATCCATCCATCACCCTTAACCTCGGGTATAATCCATCCATTATCCTTAACCTGAAATATAATCCATCCATCACCCTTAACCTCGGGTATAATCCATCCATTACCCTTAACCTCGGGTATAATCCATCCATCACCCTTAACCTCGGGTATAATCCATCCATCACCCTTAACCTCGGGTATAATCCATCCATTACCCTTAACCTCGGGTACGATTAAAATGATTAAAGACGAATGATATGGGACGAATGATGAGGGACGAATGATGAGGGATGAATGACGAGGGACGAATGATGAAGGATGAATGCTTAACTCCTTAACCTCGGGTGGCATCCATCCTTAAATCCATCATCATCCCTAAACCCTATCCTCGGACATCACTTAACCCCAAACCCTATCCTCGTTCACCATCCGCCCCATAAACCCTATCCTCGGGCATCATCATCCCAAACCCTATCCTCGGGCATCATTCATTCTCAAGCCCTATCCTCGGGCATCATTCAATCTCAAGCCCTATCCTCGGGCAATATTATTTTCCATGTTCCTGAAACTCAAACAATATAAGCTTAGACTTGCACACATCATAATAATTTTTTTATCAACCTAATTACATTAACATAAAATTCCTTCAAATTTATGAATCTGAAAATCTATTCAAATAACTTTGACATTCGAAATTCATAAAAATTAATAAGTTAACCGATACTGTACAATCTGGCCATAAATGCACATAAATGATATTTTATCTTTACAATTACACGACTTTTAATCGTTATAAATCAAAAATAACCAAGAATATTAACGCTCCAGAGAAAATTTCAAATCAAAACACTCAATCGCCAATAATGGACCAATAAACAAATAAAATCTAGATTTGTCTACATTTACGTGAAACAGGGCCAATACTTTGACATCATGTTAACAACAAACAAATAGCAAACGGAAAAGAAAGTCAATTGAACAAATAATGAATGCCATCAAAGTTCCCTAAGCTGGCTGGTCCTCCGGGATAAAGAGAATTATACTGTAATATCTACATTAACAACAATTATCCAAAACCAGGAATAATTATCAAATCACAATATATTTATCCCGTAAAAGAAAGGAATTTTTACCATATGTCATAACACAAATAAAATGAAATGCTAATAAATTGAGATAAGAACACATGTACTTTAATTTCATTGGAATATTAGATCCCATAGCTATTACGAATATATTTTCTATGTTTGTGTCTATTATACGTGTTAATAAATTCGTATACCATAGAACAATCTAATTCAAAAATAATACATTCAAAAGAGACTATTACATTACGAGAATAGCTTTATAACTCTTACAGAAATAGGAAACGACAAGACGACAGTTCTCAATAAAGTGACAAAGCCGGAAGTAAAAACCAATGAACATATTTACAAATTTCAATTCAGATAATTCATCAATTCTAAACATACTACACATAAAGAACATATGTAGAACAATTTTGCATGATAAAACAAAATCAAATTGACTTTGTTAAGACAACAAAAAAGTTACTTCACTAATATTATATTCTAATATCATTTATAGTTAACCAATAGATAGCGAAATACAATATCCTCTATACGATGTAAAAGCTTTCCAAAGAATGGCCAAAAACAACGAAAGAAATATTCCAGATATGTAATAAATAAATTTGAATATACCCATTATAAATATTTCAAAATAAGTATTCCAGAAAGTCTTGATAACTGAAATTATTCATGACCAATGAATGTCATATATCTTTAAACGTGTGAAATATCATGGTGTCAAATATCTTTAAATTTTCACCCGTATAAGTAAATACTCTATTGAAAGAACTAATATCCTATCGATCACGTCTACCAACGTAAATGCTATAAGAAATTGTATACTTCTTTTAAAGTATATCTTAAACAATCTCAAATTCTAAATTTATCAACTACCCTCAAAACTGAAACGTTACGCAAGTACTATAAAATGGAAAATGTTTAGGTATGCACATCATCCAGTGTATTCTCAAATTATCCAACCTTCCAAATTTATCCAATAATTCCCTTCATAAAAAAAACCACTCTGGCTGTTATAAAGGTTATCAATCACCACACAACGAAAAGTTCGAAGTACAAGATTTCTATGTATCAGTAAACTTTTATTTGAATTTGAATTTAACTGTTAAAACTATTTATTAAATTTCCATTGACGATCCTTAATTTATCCGTTTGTTGTTTGTTTGATGTAAAAGAAATAAGAGTAACTAAAAACTATAATTAGAACAGCAACACTCTGCTTATATTCAGAATAGAAAAATTAAAAATTATAGAGAACTCAATTTACATACAAATTATTCAGCTAATCTTTAAGGAATAAGAAAAATGAAAGAAAAGAAAAAAAAATGAATATATATATGGTCTACTTACACTTTATGAGCGTGGCAGGAAATTTTGTATATCCTTTCGTAATCCCGCTTCTGAACTGTTAGGCGAACCAACAAATCAGACACAAAATCCAGCTTTTACAATAAATATATTTACACTTGTTATATACACATATACTCTTGTAGTCACAATATTGAAATATGAATTATAATGACAAGTTGTCTTGACAATATCTTAGAACGTAATGAACACGAGTGCCGTGTCGTTTGTGCTTATATTGGAAATCTACCGGAAAAGACGCAGCACACTACCGCCACTTAATACAATCGATAATGGAAACAATATCAAATGACGTACTCGTAATTACAGTGACACCTATTACTACATTATAAGTAACTTATGCTAACATATGTATAATACATATTTTCATTATCTTCATGCTGTATAAGAAAAAGTCAAACTGGTTTTAAACATTTAAATATACTCGTCAGCCCGTTTACACTTCTTAATTTTATATAACTACTAACTTGTAGCTTATGTTTTATACCTATTAATGTATAAAGCTAGTTTACTGTAAAATTGCATTTCGCTCCGTTCAGTAGTATTTGTAATGTGAAAGTGGAACAAACTTCCATCCTCACAAACTTTCACATTTATAATATTAGTAGGATTATCAACTCGATAAATATTTTAATGTAAGTAAAATACTTACTCATTTCGGAAATGTTCCGGAAATGCTTTATGTAAGCATAATGTGGATCATTAGACCAAGACCTTATTGTCATTCGGGTGAGTGATCTTACGAAAGGCCAACTACTACTACTATAACAGCTAGAACCTTCTGCGGCCTCGTAAAGATTCATAGCGCTTAGGAAGTAAAATCCACGTTCACGGCCGTTAACTGCCTATATTCTCTTTATTGTAGAATCCAGTGGGGACAGCTTTCTTTGTAAATTTCAATATTTTTTTCCTTTTCCTTGTTTTATTTATTATACACACATTTTATGGATAAAGTTAGAGATAAACCGTTCCACAATTTTCCCTCATAAATTTTGATGTTTTGTCAATTTTTATTATGAATTCCGTTTTGTGTTTCTGTTTTTGTTGATATTTTTAAGTTACGGTTATTGGAACGGCTGTACTGAATTATTGCTATTCCTTATACTTATATATCTAAATGAAGGCATTTTGAATAGATAGCTACGAGTATGTATACTTAAAGATTTATTTTTTTATATTAACTTTGGCGGGCTGAAATCATGAAGTCTTTCGTAGACTACATGATTTAAATCAATTTGTATATAAAATATTATTTTTATTTGTTTTACAGTGGTCGATCGGGCAACTGTAGTCAGATGTCGAGTTAATAAAATTCTGCATAATATTGTTAATTGTTAGTCATATTATGTGCAATATACCAAGTATTTGCAGCACATCATTTTATTAGCTAGGTAGAGTGTTCCGACACGCTGCTGTTAAGTGCCGGAGCTCAACACCGCGCTTACACCAGAGCTAAGAAATAAAAATATTAAAGTCAACAAATACTTAGCTAGTACTAAAAAACTATATGCCCTAAACAGCACACCTTACAACTATAATAAAAAATGTAACATCTGTTCATTTTCGTGAATGCTGCTCTATATCTTCTCTCTTTAGTAACAAGTTGAAATAACTTCCCGTAAGTTTGCAAATGAAGAACACAAGTCTATTCATTCTACGATGTTACAATTTTAAGCGAGTAGCCTTTTCTTTCATTGAAACTTAACTTTTTGCCGTCTGCGCTAGTTTCAAGGTATTCTGACTTTTTATATTATGAAATTAAATAAAATATTCGTTAGTACTAATTTACAGTATTTACATTTCTCTTTTCAGCTACACGTTGTATTCCGCAAATACTCGTAGGAGGGTAGGCAGAGCCTGGTGACCTAATGTTGTATGAGCGTGAATCAAACCCACAACCTGTTATTGTGTGAGTTTTAAGTGGCGGAACACAACGGCGCTCTTTGCCTCGACACCAGAGCGCAGAAATGAAAATACAAATGTAAATAAATGTTTCATTTCTTCGAGTAGAGATCGAATCTACAAGCAGTCGATTATACAGTCACACGCTTGTGCCCCTCATGTTTGGGAAGCGTGACGCTAAGAACGACTATATTTTATGACTGGTTATTCAAGAGACATTGTTTATCGAGTGGCGCAACTCAACGCTGTCGCATTTTAGCTAGAACAATCGGGTAGATGAAAATAATTTAAAATGATCGACCCACCACCACGACACAATTTAGATACTGTCCTGAAATGGTGTCATGTTTATTCGCATACATAGTTATTTTTTTACATGTCATGATTACGAGGGCATGAAAGGATTTGTTCGAAACAAAAGTAAATGAAACAAAAGTTAAAAACGTTACCATTGAATACATTTATGTTTGTGTGTATTTGGTTCCAATTCAATGCAGATATTTGATTGAAAACTGACGCACGTGATAACCACACGTTAAGCTGACGACGAGATAACCCCGCTGTGGTATTTGAATTCTATTTGTGGCTTTTAAAAATTTGTTTGTATTAATTGTAATTGCAAACTAAAGCTTTCGCCAATTTAGTAAAATAATTATTTAGTAGCAAATTTAGTAAACCAATTATTTTCATATAACTTTTTATTTGTGAACCGATTTAAATAAAAGAAATACTAAATGTTAAGGAAAGTTTACCAAAATACAATAGCGAAAACTGTAAAGCCTTTGTTAAATCGGCAAACCGTTTCAAAGTTTTATTTATTTGCACAGATAATTAAATAAAAAATCAAATAAATCAGCTTCACGCTGTATCCTGCGGGATAGGCAGGGGGAATCTAGTGTTAAGACACTCCGATCTCCACTTTCCGTCAAGTTCTGGAGGCATTGCGTGTTGAGTGGCAGTACTCAACGCCACGCTTTGCCTCGACATCAGAGCGAAGAAATGAAAATATAAATTCAAATAAATATTTCATTTCCTCGAGTGACGATTGAATCCACAACCAGTCGATCTTACAGTAACACTCCAGTGCCCATGCCCCACGACTGGAGAGAATAAATAAATATAGATAATATTATCGATGTATAAAGTTGTTGACAACGTAGCGCTCGCCATACGGCTTAACTCTGATAGCGAGCGACTGAATCGCAAATATTGATATAGTCGAACGTGAAATACTTTAGGAGGCTTATGTTTCAATAGCTTACAATGTATGAATATTTACCTCTTTTTTTATTTAAGGTCAGGGCAAAAGTATTTTCGTATTGTATATATAAAGGAAAATATTTTTTTAGATATGATTTTTTAATTGTTTATAATATTGTTTCCATCTTATACGTTGTGCCATGACCCCATTCCTGTAGAAATTTTGAGATCTTTCACAGAGTTCTTTTGAGGTTAGCTTTATGCTTCCTAAAAAGTTCTGCCATGACTGAAACTGGTGGAAATCTAATGAAGAAAGGTCAAGGCTATACGGAGGATGTATCAACATACTTATCCCAACCAAGTCTCAATTTGTGCCGCGTGGCTATAAATGAGTGCAGTTAGGCGGTGTCATGGTGGATCACGACCATTCCTATTCACCAGCTCCGGCCGGTTTTTCTCAATAGTTTTTTTTAATCTCATCTGTATGTATATTTATACGAATATATTTATTTATATACGTTGTATGCAGGTTGGAAGTGTCAACACCACTTTAAATGAAACCACAGTTTTAACTACTCTATAAATGCCTAATACAATTAACAAATATATTTTATTCGCTAAAATGAGAAAGTGATTTTTTCAAATAAAATAAATAATAAAATTATTGTTATACACACATAAACCTATCAAACCTATATATGTTTGTATACTGATATTTTTATATGTGTATAATATATCTATATATATAAAAGGACTTGTGCTGACTGACTGAGGTAAGACGCACGCAGAGCCGTAACCGCTGATGGTAGAAACGTGAAATTTGGGCAGATGTTTATTTTCATATTCTGGACATCCACTAAGAAGGGAATTTGAAAAATTTTAACCCTAAAGGGATGAAATAGGGGTTGAAAGTTTGTATGGAAAAATTTTTTAATCTGCACTGATTTTTATAAAATTTGAAATTGAGACTCTTAAAAATATTTCATTGAACACGTGTTTCATGGTTTTTAAAAAGTCACCCCCTAAGGGTTCAAATAAGGGGTTGAAAGTTTATATGGAAAAATCTTTAAATTGCCACCGATTTTTATAAAAATTTAAATTCAGACTGTTAAAAATATTTTATTGAACACGTGTTTCGTGGTTTTTTTAGAACTCACTCCTAATAAGCGGGCGAAGCCGCGCGCGCCCTCTAGTTTATTATATTGTAACAGTACTTTTTATATTGTGTGTTATGTATTAATTACATTCTTATTTATTTCATAACCTTAAATTTATTATTTGCACCCAACCCTTATCTTAATTTGCTATTTCCTCTGCCTTAAGGTTATCTGGCAGAGATTGCTATTAAGCAATAAGGTCGCCTTTTGTACATTTATATATATTTATTGTCTTTTCAAGCTGAATCCTGTACATAACAAGGTTGGCAGACGGAACCTGGGAACCTAGTATTATGACATTCAGTTTCCATTAAGACAATTCTATTCCCCAGTTTCTGCCGAATTCTGAAGGCATTGCATGTTACTCAACGCCGAGCCATGCTTCGTTACCAGAGCGAAAATATCAAGAAAAATTAAATTTAATTTCCACGACTGGATACCGAACCAGCAACCTATTGTGCTTACAGTCGCACGCTTGTGTTGCTGCACCACGCCTGGTCTTACAGAAACAACTTTAATTTAGAAAAATAATTATTTTATATTAAATTCTACTTAAAGTGAAGTTTTTTCTTTCCGATTGACAGCCACTTATAGACGCGCCCAAAGCCATTTGGAGTGACAACATGCCTTAATATGATGGATAACGTTTCCTCCTTGTTATAACTTTGACGCACAACGCCTATATTGCGTTTCTAATAAAAAGTAAACATCGGTCGTAGCGCAGGGGCACAAGCGTGTGGTTGTAAATGCGACATGTGGATTCGATTCCCACTTAAGGCAATGAAATTTTTAATATTTTCAATTTGTGGCTCTGGTCTTAAATAAGACTTATTATTCAATACTTCATGGCTTAATTTTAAACAAAAGTAAAATGTTAATTACATTTACATAAAGCCTATAATCCAACAAACGTTGCGCATAGAGCAAATAATGAGTTGTATATTAAAAATTCAACACTGCAGTCAAAGGAAACGAAAACGTTTTGGGACTTACGGAGGTTTAAAAATGAAATAAATGAAATAATAAATTTGGTCTATTGTAATTTGGTCGTTACAGCTTGTTAAGAGACAATGCAGTTTTGGAATAATACTGTCGTGATTTGTAGAGTCGTTATCTACATAATACTCACGGAGCTGTACGTTGCGGTTGTCATATAATTTAGATCTCTTTATTGTATATGAAAACGGTAAGCCCTTAGTTTATATTTTTTTAGTTTAACGCACGCACAGGTTATGAACTCGATCCCCAACCGTGACAATTAACTTTGACTTTGAACACTAACATTTGGTTCTCTCTATTTATCTTGTTATATGGACTAAAGAGTAAAATATTACAATATAATTTTGTAATACATTTTTAAATGTTAACTTCTATAATTAAGGTAAGTAAAAAGAAAACATATAAATAGTTAAAGTTCCACACGACAAAGAAAAATATTGCAAAAGCTACCTTTGAGGTAAAACCGTTGCTTTTCTTAGGAAATATTCTTACAATTTTTTGTACCATTTTCTGCAAGAAAGAAATTACTTCCCCCAAAGTTAATGTATTTTATTAACATGCCACCCGAACTCTTGTTTTTTAATAACTTAATTTATTATTTTTTGTTTTTCCTTTATCCCGGTTTATAGCAGTATGGGAAGCAGTTTCTGCCGTAATTCGAGATATTCCGTGTTGAGTGTCGGAACTTAACGCCGCGCTTTTTGGTATAAAATATTAAAATACGATATAAAATATTAAAACATTAACGAATTCTTCTATTGAAAAATTTTGACCTGAACTGATTTGAATGACCAAAATTTGCATGCGACTAACGAACGTTTTGTTAAAAATTCATAAATTACAAAGATTTTCATTATGTTCATATATACTATACTATTTTATAACAGAAATGTTTTTTAAAATGATTATAACGATAATGACAAATTTTTTAAATTATTGGAAAAATAACGTTAAGCTCAACTAATTACGGTTAAATTAAACATATTTTGAGGCCTTCGTGGCGCAGAGGACAACGTAGTGGGTTCAATTTACATTCAGAGGAATGGAATATACAAATATTTTCATTTTCTCGCTGTGGTAAAAAAGCAAAAGCACGGCATTGAATTCCGCCACTTAACACACTATAGCTCAAGAATTCAGCAGAAACGGAAGTGTTTTAATGGGAACGGGGTGTCTTAATATTAGGTTCCCACGTTCCTTCTTTCTACTCCGTTATGTGCGGGATACAGCTTGAAGCTATAAGAAGCTAAATTTCTTGTCATTGAACAATAATTAGGTATATATGTGTGTAAAAGTATACACATTTTTTTTTCTACATTCTGAATAAATGGATGGATGAAATGAAGTCTTATTTATTTTGAATTAAAAACCAACGTCCTATAAAATGTGTAACAGTATGTACGTATGGTATAAGTTAAAAATAAATAAATAAATAAAATAAAATATGCATGGCAATATACATAAATAACATAGTTAAATATGAATAATAAAAACTATATATTTTAAATATCATATTAATCGAGACGCGTTCGTGTATTCTCGTCCCGAGTGTCGCGACCGTCGTTCCGTATATATAGGTGGTGGTGATGCTCGGAAGGCAGCGGTCGAGTCGAACTCTTAAGTACTACGGTACTAATAAATATGATGCACATAAAGACTCGTACCAAGTAGGGGAGAGGGGGGCACATTCGAACGATTTTTAAACTTTATGTCATATCTAAAAATTCTACAGTTTTTAACTTCTTTACTATTTCACAATGCTTAGTCCAACTATTGTGCCACACAATCGTAGCATCATATGTAGAAAAATATATAAGGTAAAGGTGCAATATCAACTTCAGTAGCAGTAGTGAAATGTTCAAAGCTGCCCCCCTTGCGGGGTAGCTTTGAACATATACGGGGCAGTTTTGAACTATCATCGAATTCAATGAAATTAAAAAGCTTTTAAGTAATTTTATCAATAAACTTAACATTAGAAACGATGGAGATCAAATATCAGTACCATGTTAACTGAAAAAAATAATATACCTAGTTTAATATTGCGATTGTATTAGTACTAATGTTAAATAACTTTAATATTATTAATAGACTTTAAAAAAACTAAAAAGTAGCTTTGGCTTCGTAGAAGTAATTAACATTATGGGATCAATCATAGAATAAATCTAATATTATAAAAATAAAACATAATATTTTTTAAATAAACAGCTTACTACCTTAATTTGAACTTAGAAAAATTAAATTTAAAGGAAAACATGAATGTAGTACGTGACGTAACCAGCAACTGAAATTGGGGGAAGTAGTCTACGTAAGAAATAAAAATTAGCTTTACGTTTTATCCCGCACACAGCACGGCAGGCAGAGGGAACCTAGTGTTAAGACACTCCGTTCCCCACTTTCTGCCGAATTCTGGAGGCATTGCGTGTTGAGTGGCAGAACTCAACGCCGCGCTTAACCTCGACACCAAAGCGAAGAAATGGAAATATAAATTTAAGTAAATATTTCATCTCCTCGAGCGGGGATCGAACCCACAACCAGTCAGGATCAATCATAGAATAAACCTAATATTATTAAAAAAAACAAAATATTTTTTAATAAACAGCTTATTACCCTAATTTGAACTTAGAGAAATTAAATTTAAGGGAACATGGATATAGTATAGTGACGTAAGGAAAAAAATTGTACAAGCTACATTTTTACTATTCATAGATGATGAAACATTCGCTAAAATGGAGTCTCCAATATTTATTAAGTGGTAGTCTAATTCCATTACATAGTCTTCATACGTCAGTTTCTTGTAAAGAAAAGTTCAGTTTTGTTTTGTTTTTCTTTTGCGGTATTTTCGGTTGCGTTTCGGTGCGGTAAAAGAGGAAAAAGTAAAACCATATACCATGAATTGGATCCCTGCGATCCTTACGCATTTATTTAAAAATGTATAAAATTTTACTCAAAATCAAACACTCCTCGTAACTCAACCACGGGCTCTCATATATCAGCAGTGACAAGTGACACGTGTGCAGGTTAGTGCTGCCACTACTCAAAAAAAATCTAACAAAATTTCTTTTTAAAATAGCTCTGTTAACACATATTTTCAAAGGTGCCCCTGTTCTAAGCTGCCCCCCTCTCCCCTATATAATAAATATAATGTGATAATTCGAAGTCTATCATGGCACGATCTTTTAGGATCGAATTTCTTATAAAGGCAATATATGTGTAGGAGCGACACATATTGTAGATCCAAGTGATCTTTGACCAATATTATAATATTGAATGTTGCTTGACGTCGCCGAAGCTGACGTGATGGGCTTATGCGAACTGTTATAGCGACATTAACTATGTCGTGGCTGACGCCGTCTCGCAGTACGCTCGCGGTACGTAAGCAATGCCTGTAAGGCGTTGGTCATTGACATATTTTATACCACGTCTATGACTTGGTATACGACTAGTAGGTGTGTGGTGCTGTTATGTCCCAGCTCCGGTGTATGTAGTAGTGTCCGCCTGTCTCATACGGGTGTGTGGTGCTATTTTATGTCCTGGAACTCTGGTGTATGTAGTAGTGTCCGCCTACGGTTCGAGACACGACTGTGGGGTGTGTGCCGTGCGTTTATTTAACATATCGGCCGCCTTGCGGTAGTGCGTTCGTTCCAACGACTTATCTCACAAATCAATCAACATCACGAATCACTATTCTAATAGAATCTTAATATTTACAAGCGTAACAAGTACCTTCGGAAAGATCACACACAAACGTCTCGGAGGGTTCAACGATGACTGTAAAGCCACGGTCTGGTCGGAATCCACGGTGTAGGGGCGGGGCGGTGCCCGTACTCTTTCTTCCTTTTATTATAACTAGTTCGCAGTTATAGTGGAGAGGAAGATAGGACGCGCTCTTGGCTTATCTTCGGACGAGCTTCGAGTTATGACAATGTTATATTGTCGAGTCAGCAGTTATCTAAATAACTGACACAAGAACAACTTCTGATGGCAAATATCTTATTAAAGCGATACCTTCTAATGGCATAATATGAAATTCTTAACACTTTTTCCTCTGAATCTCTAAAAGATTTTGGGTTCTTCACGATCACAACTATAAAGAGTACTAACCACTAGACACACCACGAGCCAAGGCATTATTTATTAAATAATATTTTAAAAGGTGTTTGGGATATCAGTTACAATTGGTAATGGTGGATTGAGATATAATTCAGTATATTTGGTGCAAAACGAACTAGAACTAGCCGGTTATTACAGGCTTTCAGTACATATTTATCAATTTCAGTCATTATATGTAATTTATTGAGCTATTTATGGTCATGGATGACTAAGGTTTATAGATTAAGGTGTAATAAAATGTGGTGTGGTGTGACAAAATGTATTTTTCCGGAATACGGTTACTTTCAAACTGAGTGATAAAGTGCGGTGTTAAATTTCGCCGCTCAACATATACAAACTGTTGCGTCTACAGACACACGCTTGCGTCCCTCTATCTCCTCTATGGAACGGTAATGATTCATTATGAACGACAAATGAGCGGGCGTTTTATATTTAGCACTATATTTGATTGCGACGAGCGCTGTGTAATAAATATGCCTATAGAAGTAGATTACGATTTTACTGATATTATTCGAAAGCAGTCAAGTGTGAGTCGGACTCTCCCACCGAGAGTTCCGTCCCAATCTCAGGATTGTAGTTTAACCTAAAAAAATTGACTACCTTCACTATGAGGGACTATGTATGCACTCATTTTGTATTAAATTAACTAGAAATATAAGTTTTAGCTTAGGTTAGGCTGGTTTCTATGGAATACCTATAAATTTTCGCATTTTTTTCATTATTTATATTATATGTTTTCACTTCGAGCCAAATTTCATAACCGTAGGTCCAATGCAAGTACCATATATTGTGATTATGCGTCGAATTTCAAAAAACATGCAGCAAATACGATATATAAATCTACATATCTTTTAATTGGCAAACGTCGGTGTTGAGATCCGCCACTAAACACGTAATGCGTGAAGCTCCAAAAAAATTAAATAATGTCGACTAAGACCTTGTAGGTTACCTAAATGTTACCTAAATGAAATTTTCAAGGATGCTCCGTTATCTAACGTCCTCGTTTGTCACGTACACTCACATAAAGTTGGTCACCAATTCGAGAGTGCGCTGCTTTCAAATAATATACTGACAATGTGACAATAGCGTTTTCGTTAATGTGCAAAGTTACGAAGTTGTTCTTGAAATACGAGTAGAGTATCGCTTAGGATTGGTGTCGAATGTTAGTAGTAGTGTATTTGAAAATAAGATTTTGCGGTAATAAAATAACATTAAAATTTTGTAAAAATAGTTTTTGTAATAAACTTTTATATTTACTTTTATGTTATAAAATACCAGTGACATTGCCTTTTCTAAATTCCCTTTATAGTCTAAGGGGTTTCTTTTTCTGTAGATATGGATAATATTCAGGTAAATAATTTACTTCATAATTTACTGATGTAGGCCTAGATGCGTGTTAAAGATTAATGAACAAAGGATCAAGTTAATCACCCGGATCATCCGCGAATGAAAGACACCTTAATTATATGAGAATTTTTAATAAATTTTTATATTTTCATTTCTTCGTTCTG
This sequence comes from Heliconius himera, assembly GCA_021202915.1. Taxonomy (NCBI): domain Eukaryota; kingdom Metazoa; phylum Arthropoda; class Insecta; order Lepidoptera; family Nymphalidae; genus Heliconius; species Heliconius himera. Next base: position 451,268 of record JAJHJA010000155.1, on the reverse strand, counting down.
GTGTCGAGTCTAGCGCGGGATTGAGTTACGCCACTCAACATGCTATACTTCCAGAATTCCCCCCTCCTATCCCCTCTGCCTACGATGCTATATGAAAAAAAAGGGCAGCGTAATACTCCGTTACTCTATAGTCAATACGCAATTACTTTACTAAAATGTATAAATTACATCTACGTGATTTTAGTTATGTTGTCTTCGCATACCTGAATAAAAAAATATGTATGAAAAAAGTCCAATTACCTAATTAGATTTGAATACTGTGAACAGCAATCTTTTGGACACATGAGATTTTGTAATAAAAATATATTTTATAAAAAAGAACGTATACGTTTTTTAAATATATTAAAAAAAATTGCATTCTCTCTTGCCAAATGATAACTCGAAGGAATTATCTTGGAGTAGCGGAAATTTGTAAAAAAAATCTCCCTATAGAAATGCTAACAACATAAATCAGTCGTAACTAGCATATTAGAATTTCGACATAGCTCGAGGAGTAGGTACGTATGGCCTAGAAGTCAGAGCGCTCAGACGGTTTGCAAAGAGGCGCGGGTTTAAATTCCGCTACGTTAATTAGGGTTCCGTACCTTTTTAAGAAAAAAAATCTTTATAAGATGACGGACAATAAAGTATGGTCCGTCATTTTGTTTATCTGTCTGTCTGTCTATCTATGTGTCTGTCTGTCTGTCAAGACCCTTTATCTCAGGAACGCTCGCAGATATTGAGTTGAAATTCAAACAATGTTTTCAGATGTACGGATTCCTAATAAAAAACCTATTTCTATATTTTCTTAAAAAAAAGATATGGCCGTTTGTATCGCAAAAACGCGTATTTCGACAATATCAAGTTGACCTAGAATTATGAAATTTGGCAACTACCATCTACTGGTAGTAAGTACTAGTTTAGAAAAAAATCTGAATACTAATGTATAGTTGTGTGTTGTGGTTAAATCCAAAAAAATAAAAGGCTTAAAAAGGAGGAAAATGTGGTATTAAAGCCGCAAGTTCAAGTGAGGTATCAAATGAAAGGGCCTTGGCTAGGCTAAGCCTGAATTTCAGAAAAAGACCTCCAATTTTATACGGAACCCTCGGGGGTCAAGCCCGAGCCCTTGTGCTAAGTGTAGAATAACACTTTAAAAATTTCAAAAATAGTTTTCAACATATTATTCAATAGAATAACAATACGAATCCATAATACAAAATATTATTAAGCCTGTCCATAATGTACCTTTATAAGTACCTATAACAAATGCCTCACTACAGTACTCGAGGTAGCGACGCTGCACAGTACTGAGATATTAATGGAATATCGATGTTCTCAGAAACTACTTCTGAAACAATATTCTGAACTGAGTGTCCATAATTGATGGCGTTCCAAAGAAATCACAATTTCAACGGCTGAATAGACCTTATACTCTATATAGTGGAAACCGGTCATGCTAGGATAAAATTGCTTTATCTTAATAAACTTAGGTAGATTACTATGTTTCGTTATGAGCTTACCAATGTTAAATTTTCTTTCTTATAAATACTATAAAGTTGGAAAACGTAGTGGTGTTCCTTGGAAGCGACGTTTTCTTTAAACATATAAAATCAATTAGAGGGTGGCGCCATAAGAGCGGTCACAGGTCTTGAAGTCGCACACTTCAGAACTACCTCGACAAAGTGGTTTTCTCTTTAGTGTGGGATAGATAACGCTTTTAACGAGATAATATGAGGAAATTGGAAGAAAAAGACTGACGAAATAAAAAAAAATATATATTATTTTAATTTCCAACATCTTTATACTTGTGTTTATAAAAAAAATAGTTTAATTGGTTTACAGTTTGGACATTTTTCTAAGACCTTTTACTGTATGACATTTTTATTACTTTAATGAATATGCTATTAATACCAATTGTTATTTTATTAGAACACGTTGTGATTGTCTTTAATTGGTAAAACATTTAGTCTGTAAATAGAACTCGATGTGATTTGACCATGTTGTAATGTCTCTTCTGTTGACGATCCTAAATAAATAAACTCTTTTCCTTATGGATGAGGAGTCAAATTAAGCCAGTCGGGACGAATAGTTATACAAACTGAAAGTTCCTGTGTTCCATATTCATAATTTTCGATAACGAAACAAAAATCTGGCTGTCATCGGCTCCTCCTCTATTACTTTCAAGACACATCTTCACACAGCGATTTGAGTTGTGGACATCAAGGCCGCTATTTGTCTAATAAAGCGGAGAAAAGAAAATAATTTAAATCCAACGCAGTTATTATTACTCATGTATAGCGTGATAAAAAATAGAAACTGTTTTTATTTTATAATTATTTCCCCGAGATAAATGTACCTAAAATAAAAATTAGCGGGCGAGAGCAGAATGCTTTAAAACTTTTTCTCTGCTCCTGCCAAATGTGAATAAAATAAAAAATCCCCGAGATGGTATCAAGCCCACGACCATCGCGTTAACAGTCAGACCCTGTCACACTGCGCTATGACGGCCGAAGTAATAAATAATAGTAATACATGTAGTTATTATTTAATACTGTTATAAATGAAATATTTATTATTCGGGTAACGTTCACAAATAAAATGACATACAGTTAACCAATCAGTGTGTGTTGTCTGTCACGCCTACTCACGTTTTATTACTATTTAATGACTGTCATTTACAGTGATGTTTGTATTTAAAGGATTTTTTATGTATCCGTATCCGTAACCGTTTTAATGTATATCGTGTAATTGACATGGTATAATTTTTTTTAAAAGCTAAGCTAAATCTGGTGAGTTAGTCTTATCTATAATCTATTCGGGGAGCCGTTATTTTATAGGGAAAATAATTATGAAAGTAATACGCTGATAGCACTGTAAATAATACTATATGTATAAACAAAGGTTTGTAGAATTTATACAGACCTTTAAGACTTATTAAAAATCGAATAATTATGTCTTTGTCTCATGTCCAAATGAATAGAATGTAGTGAACCATTTCAACAGATTTTCAAAGAGTGTTTATTTTATATTCTTGCATCATTTTTATTTGTACTCTCAACACGCAATGCCTCGAGAAAGCGGCAGAAAGTGGAGAACTGAAGTGTCTTAATGGAACGCTTAACCCCAGGTTCCCTCTGCCTATTCTGCTATGTGCTGGATAAATAAAAATGTCTCTAAAATAAATTTGTGGCTGTCTCTCCTGTTCCGTTTTTGAAATATCCGGTCTCCGCATGTTATAATTTTTTAAGTCGTTTATTTTATCAGAGTTTTAAATATTTTAAATATTCAATATAAATGATAGAGAATGAGCTTGTCCAGTATATATACTGAAAATAAATTTTCACTAAATAAAAATTTGTAACTGTATTTTATTTACAAAATTGGATATTTTCAAGAAAATTGCATCTAAATTGTATGTAAAAATTGCCTATAAAAGTAGTTACTGGCGTGTCCTGTAGACACTGTAACGTTACTTTATTTACATCGAGATAAGAAACGCTTGGGGTTATTCTTATCTTCAAATTAATCAATCAAAATATGACAACAAGAAATTCTTGTTGCCATATTGGATGCATGTAAATATCAATCAGTACAGTGCACTGGTTTGTGAATGAACGTGCCTTGGACACAAATATTAAATGAATTCAAATCAGCTTCACGCTGTATCCCACTTTATAACCATATATTCCCCACTTTCCTCCAAGTTCTGTAGGCATTGTGTGTTGAGTGGCGGAACTCAACGCCGCGCTTTGCCTCGACACCAGAGCGAAGAAATGAAAATATAAATATTTCTTTTCCTCCAGTGGGGTTCGAACCCACAACCAGTCGATTCAGACATCCAGTCACACTTTGTGCCCCTGCGCCACGACTGGCCTCAAATATAAATGCAGTAATCTGCAATTAAAATGTTAATAAGTTATATTATTTGAGGTCAGTCGTGGCGCAGGGGCACAAATGTGCTGCTGTACACATTACAGGTTGAGAGTTTGATTCCTACTCGAGAAAATTAAATATTGTCATTTTCCGTTAGTCAATACTAGCGTTTACAGTCGTAAGCTTTCTCCACTGCCAACTAATATTTACTTATAGACCCCGTTCTCCATTAAAAATATATAATCTATCGATTTAATTTATATATATGTAAGTAAAAATAAAAAAGATTAAATTTAAATTCTAACATTTAGTGTTAGGCTTCGTGAACTGTGATGCGACGTGAGTTTATACAGCGGCCGCTCGGTTACAACTCCTTTGTTAACACAACCTGAATTTGAATGACCTACATACAAAAATCATGTTGAAATATCCTGTGAAATTATATATTTTTTATGTTCAATGGCGGAGACTAAAATGATCACTTAAAAAAACCGATTATAATATTTAGAATATCTAGCTAAATATACACACTGCAGTGTTTTAATAAAGCAAAATAAAAAAAAATGCTCTTAAAATCATTTTAATTTTACTGTAGCCGTTTTTAATATATAATGAACACATAATAACGTACGGAGAAGGCAACGTGCGATATAAAGTTACAAGATATGCGACGTCAATTTACTCTTCGCACATGATTTAATTCACTGTCGCGATACACAGAATTATGACAGTGAGTGTCTCTACATACATAGAGGCCCGTAGTGGCCTGGTGGTACATAGTGTGACCGTGAGGTACTGTGAGCGTCATTTCTGATAGCTTTCGTGTCGACTCTTTCACTTCACTCATGATCAAAAGAGTACTGTAGCAAGCACAGCCTGGCTATCAACTAGTAACTGCTTCTGGTATTTTCCGTTACGTTTTTATGTCATTTTCTGCTGTTTCATCAAAATAACAGTGTCTCAACATTAGATTCCCTCTGCCTAGTCTACTTAATGCGGGATACAACGTGAAGCTAAAAAAATATTCATAGAAGACATACTCTGAGCACATTTGGTTAAGTCGCCTGAAATGAGATTTGGTCGACAATTTAGCTTTACCTCCACGTGGGTGACCTGACGCTAACGAAATTAAATCTGTGTTTCATATTAACGTTTGAGCACGGATAAGGGGCAGTTTGAACATACTCGTATAGGGCCAAGCGATGATAGTAGATTAATTCTGTTTTAATACAACATTTGTAGTATTTGGAGGGAGTCTTTCAACTGTCAACGCGACAGGTTGTGGGTTCGATTCCCACTCAAGGAAATGCTGTATTTAATATTTCCATTTCCTTAACACGCAATGTATCCAGAATTCCGGAACGCATCGGGGAACGGTATGGTCTTATTGGAAACTACTATGTGCAGGATACAACGTGAAACAAAAAAAAATGTATACTTAATTTGCTCAGTGTGGGTGCATAAAGTACAGAATTGGTATCTGTCCCAGATTGCAATGTATTACAGTAGAATTATCACTGGAACTCCTCTACCTATACAGGAAAATGCGTAAATTCCAATATTATAAATGCCAAACCTTCGACCTTCGCTATCTGGTTCTCAATTATGTAGAGTGCTGAATGTGTTTGAATGAATGTATATTGATATTGTATATACATATGTTTTGGCCAGTATTAAACAGAGACCAGTCGTGGCGCAGGGGTACAAGTGTGTGACTGTAAACGCGACTGGTTGTGGGCTATTTAAATTCATATTTTAATTTTTTTGCGGCGTTGAATTCCGGCACTCAACATACAATGCCTGCAGAATTCCGCAGAAAATGGGGAACGGCGTGTCTTAACACCAAGTTCCAGAGGGAACCTACAGGGTAGATAAAAGTTACGCGATCATCAATACTAGACACTAAAATCCAGCGGAAACACTTCGTCACATTGAGTTATCATGACATGTCTTACGCAAAAAACTTCAACAAACATGTGATAACTTGGATTCATATTATTTATTATTATTATTATTATTCATACATAAAATGTTTAGCCTTCACCTTATAGGATGATGTGACACAACGAAAGTTATCACTTATACAAATTTTAATATGTAGGTAATTGGAAAATCTATGCGCGTAAAAACTTAAATGTACATGTTTTTGTCGATGTTTTTAAATTACGGCTTATTGGAACGGTTGTACTGAATTATTGCTATTCCTTATACATGTATGTCTAAATGAATTTCGAATAGATAGCAACAAGTATGTATACAATTAAAGATTTAAATTTTTATATCATGAAGTCTTTCGTAGACTACATGATTTAAATCAATTTGTATATAAAATATTATTTTTATTTGTTTTACAGTGGTCGATCGGGCAACTGTAGTCAGATGTCGAGTTAATAAAATTCTGCATAATATTGTTAATTGTTAGTCATATTATGTGCAATATACCAAGTACTTGCAGCACATCATTTTAATAGCTAGGTAGGGTGTTACGACACACTGTGTGTTAAGTGGCGGAACTCAACACCGCGCTTACACCAGAGCTAATATATAAATATATTAAAGCCAACAAATACTTAGTTAGTACCAAAAAACTATATGCCCCAAACAGCACACCTTACAACCATAATAAAAAATTTAACATCTGTTCATTTTCGTGAATGCTGCTCTATATCTTTTCTCTTTAGTAACAAGTTGAAATAACGTTCCGTAAGTTTGCAAATGAAAAACACAAGTCTATTCATTCTACGATGTTACAATTTTAAGCGAGTAACCTTTTCTTTCACTGAAACTTAACTTTTTGCCATCTGCGCTAGTTTCAAGGTATTCAGACTTTTCATGTTATGAAATTAATTAAATTATTCGTTAGTACTAATTTACAGTATTTACATTTCTCTTTTCAGCGTAACGTTGTATGAAGCATATACTCGTAGGAGGGTAGGCAGAGCTTGGAGACCTAATGTTAAGACACTCCCTTTCCATTAAGACACTTCCGCTGTCCGTGTCCACTGTCCGTGGCAGAATTCAACGCCGCATTTTATCTCGGTATGAGAGCGACGAAATTAAAATATTAAATAGTAAATTTCAAATGGATGTTTCTTGTGTGCTATTAACATTGGGGGTAATTTGTGGTGTTTGTTATTTACAAGAAATTCTAAGCTTTACTGTAATTTAACGTTCATTGTTTATGTTATTATATTGTATTCAATTCGGACCAAATAATAACAATAAATAACGTTGATTGTAACACGTCAAAGTACAAAGCCATAAAACACATGCTTTTTCAAAACACAAAATCTTGGTAAAAATGTTTAATGAGAACCGATCGATCGACGATCATTTTATTGTAAATGATAGTTAAAAGTCATAAAGTTAAAATTTATTACAAATTTTTACCGCATATAATGTTTTGTTTTGGCTAAACACAGATTGTTATTTGTAATGTAACAAATGATTGTATTTAATTTGAATAAAGATCTAGGCATTATTTTTAAATATGCCTTTTTTAATAAAAAACGTCAATTTTATTACACTTAAGTGTATCACGCAATTTTAGCACATTTAAAAAAAAAATCTCACATAAAAAAATCCGAGTAGACAGATAAGTAGGTACAATAATTACCCAAGTACAGTATAATCACAATAGAACATATTTACGAATGCTAAAGGTTAATACTAGGTTCCTAGGTTCCCCCTGCTTTTTCAGCGCTGCTTTTTGCGTTTTTCAGCGTCACGCTTCCCAAACATAGCAGGGTATGCTATGTTTGGGAAGCGTGACGCTGAAAAACGACTATATTTTATGAATGATTATTCAAGAGACATTGATTATCGACTGGCGCAACTCAACGCTGTCGAGTTTTGTCTAGTAAAATCGGGTAGATGAAAATAATTAAAAATGATCGACCCACTACCACCACGACACAATTTAGATACTTTTCTGCAATGGTATCACGTTTATTCGTATACATAATTATCTTTTTACATATCGTATCTACTTTGCGAGAGCATGAATGGATTTGTTCGAAAACAAAAGTAAATGAAACAAAAGTTAAAAACGTTACCATTGAATACATTTATTCTTGTGTGTATTTGGTTCCGATTCAATGCAAATATTTGATTGAAAACTGACGCACGTGATGACGACACGGTAAGCTGACGACGAGATAACCCCGCTGTGGTATTTGAATTCTTTTTGTGGCTTCTATATTTTTGTTTGTGTACCAAAATTTTATCATAATATCATCATAGACAATCTTACCTACCTTTAAAGATATTTTCTAAAAACTCAATTACTATACGTATGCTTTGCGAAAACCGTAGCGTTTGACGCTTTGTTTTCTCTGGCTAAATGTGAAGCTGAGAAAAAACATGCTATTTTTCTATATGTGGCTAATGCTTAAAGAAATCTCTAAAAAAACGCCGCGCTTTGCCTCGACATAAGAGCGAAGAAGTGAAAATATAAATATAAATAAATATTTCATTTCCTCGAGTGGGGATTGAACTCACAACCAGTCAATTTTACAGTCATACTCCTGTGCCCCTGCCCCACGATTGGAGAGAATAAATATATATAGATAGTATTATCGATGTATAAAGTTGTTGTCAACGCAGCGCGCGCCATACGGCTTAACTCTGATAGCGAGCGACTGAATCGCAAATATTGATATAGTCGAACGTGAAATACTTTAGGAGGCTTATGTTTCAGTAGCTTATAATGTATGGATATTTACCTCTTTTTTTTAAGGTCAGGGCAAAAGTATTTTCGTATTGTTCATACAAAGGAAAATATTTTTTTAAGTATTTATTTATTTATAAAATGTATGTGCCGTTTTGATCCCTTCTTGTGACAACGTGTCAGTACCGCTGTTAATATGCAACGTGAAGGGTCACGACAAGCGTTTCATTACACCCCCTACAAGTGGCTAATCGACAAAAATGGCCGCTGGTTAATGTAATTCTCTACAACATTTCAGTACGGACGAATAATTTAATTTACAAAAGGTTGATAAAACATTAGCAAATGTACATACAGACGTGATGTCCCTGCAAAAAATTAATTTATTAAAATTCTGTGGGATTCGGTCTCGCACACTACACTGGCTTTTGTACCAATTTCAATATCGTAGGTCATAGGGAAGTACTTATTATATAAAATTTGACAAACTTAAGTTTGTGACCATATGCACTCATTTTGTTTGAAATAAATTATAATTATAATTTTGGAATATTTTTTCTATGAAACCTCTATCATTTTCCACTTTTTGTATTTTTTCCTTCATTTGTATCAGATCTGATAACTGTAGATGTGTAGGGAATTTCATACAAAATGCAGCAAAATCGACGCGTAAAAACTCGTATTTTTTGATTGCGTTCATTCAGAAGCTAGATATTTTTCGAAATATTTTTAACGCCATCTCGAGACAAATGGTCTTCTTGACAGACGGACAGGCAGAAAACAATATTCCGTTTTTATCTTTGAGGTTAATATATAAATTTTACATTTAAATTACAAAAAAAAATTACATTTATAGAATTACTACAAAAATAAAGAGTGAGAACGAATGACGTAATATTACCTTAAAACTTGACGCACAACGCCTATATTGCTTTTCTAATAAAAAGTAAACAACTTAAGCTGAGCCGGCCGTAGTGCAGGGGCACGAGCGTGTGGTTGTAAACGCGACAGGTGGATTCGATTCCCATTCCCATTCGATTCCCTTGAGGCAATGAAACTTTTAATATTTTCAGTTTGTGGCTCTGGATAAGACTTTTTATGCAGTACTTCGTGGCTTAACTTTGAACAAAAGTAAAATCTTAATAACATTTACATAAAGCCTATAATCCACCAAATGTTGCGCACAGACCAAATAATGAGTTACATATTAAAAATTCAACACCGCAGTTAAAGGAAACGTGAACGTTTTGGGACTTTCGGAGGTTTATAAATTAAATAAATTTGATCTACTGTAATGTGGTCGTTACAGCTTGTTAAGAGACAATGCAGTTTTGGAATAATACTGTCGTGATTTGTAGAGTCGTTATCTACATAATACTCGCGGAGCTGTATATTGCGGTTGTCATATAATTTAGATCTCTTTATTGTATATGGAAAACGGAACTGGTTTAAGACTTTCGATTCTATCTTTGATTTTAACTTTGACTGTATAGTTGTAGACTGGAGATGTTTATTAGTTGGCTATTTCTTTCTTATCCATATTCTATCAGTCAGTTTCTTGAGTGGGGATCGAACCCACAACCAGTCGGTTTTACAGTTACACTTTGTGCCGCTGCGCCACGACTGGCTCAATAATGGTTTGACAAATAAATGTTTTTAAAACCATTGTGGCGCAGTGGATAGTATCTAGTTTAACGCACAGGTTATGAACTCGATCCCCAACCGTGAGAATTAACTTTGACTTTGAACACTAAAATTTGGTTCTCTCTATCTATCTTGTTATATGGACTAAACATCTTTAAATGTTGTAAAAATAAAACGTATACATATAAGTAGTTAATGTTCCACACGACAAAGAGAAATATTGCAAAAGCTACCTTTGAGGTAAAACCGTTGCTTTTCTTAGGATATTTTCTTACTATTTTTTGTACCATTTTCTGCAAGAAAGAAATTACTGCTACTAAAGTGAATGTATTTTATTAACATGCCACCCAAACTCTTTTTTTTTTAATAACCTAATTTGTTATTTTTTATGTTTTTCCTTTATCCCGCTTTATAGCAGTTTGAGAACCGTCGCGTTGAGAACTTAGTATTTAGACATCCTGGTGTTCTCTTTCTGCCGGAATTCGAGATATTCCGTGTTGAGTGTTGGAACTTAACGCCGCGCATTTTGGTATAAAATATTAAAATACAGTACATATATATTATGTGTCGATATGAAATATTAAAACAAAACATATGAAATATTAAAACATTAACGAATTCTACCAATGGAAAGTTTTTACCTGAACTGAGAATTTTTGAATGACCAAAATTTACATGCGACTAACGAACGTTTTGTTAAAAATTCATAAATTACAACGATTTTCATTACGTACGTATAATATATACTATACGATTTTATTACAGAAATGTTTTTTAAAATTATGATTACTATAATGACAAATTTTAAAAATAATTGGAAAAGTAACATGAAACTCAACTAATTATGATTAAATTAAACATATCCATATGGGGACAACATTATGGGTTCAATTCCCATTCAGAGAAATGGAATATAAAAATATTTTCATTTTCTCGCTCTGGAAAAAAAGCAAACGGCATTGAATTCTGCCACTCAACACTCTAGCCTCAAGAATTCAGCGGAAACGGAAGTGTTTTAATGGGAACACAGTGTCTTAACATTAGGTTTCCACGTTCCTTCTTCCTACTCCGTTTTGTGCGGGATACAGCGTGAAGCTAAAAGAACTCAAACATAAATTCTTCTTGTCATTGAACAACAATTAGGTATAAATTGTGTTTAAAAGTATACACATTTTTTTTCTGTACATTCTTAACAAATGAATGGATGAAATGAAGTCTTATTTATTTTGAATTTAAGACCAACGGCCTATAAAATGGTAATGGTGGATTGAGATATAATTCGGTATATTTGTTGCATAACTAACTATAACTAACCGGTTATTACAGGCTTTCAGTACATATTTTCCAATTTCAGTCATTATATGTAATTTATTGAGCTATTAATGGTCATGGGTGACTAAGGGTTACAGATTAAGGTGTAATAAATTGTGGTGGACAAAATGTATTTTTCCGGAATACGGCTACTTTCAAACTGAGTTATAAAATGCGGTGTTAAATTTCGCCGCTCAACATCCACAAACTGTTGCGTTTACAGTCACATGCTTGCGTCCCTCTATCTTCTCTATGGAACGATAATGATTCATTATGAACGACAAATGAGCGGGCGTTTTATATTAAGCACTATATTTGATTGCGACGAGCGCTGTATAATAAATATGCCTATAGACGTAGATTACCATTTTACTGATATTATTCAAAACCGTTCAAGTGTGAGTCGGACTTTCGAACCGATGGTTCCGTTCCAATCTCAAGATTGTAGTTCAACTTGAAAAACTTGACTACCTTCACTTTGAGGGCGTATGCACCCATTTTTTATTAAATTAAGTAGGAATGTATGTTTTAGTATAGTAGTTTATTAATTATATTTTTCTATGGAATACCTATAAATTTTAACTTTTCATATTTTTTTCATTATTTATATTATCAACTTTCACTTCCAGCCAAATTTCATAACTGTAGGACCAAGGCGAGTACCCTATATTGTGATTATGCGTCGATTTTCATAAAACATGCAGCAAAAACGATATATAAAGCTACATATTTTTTAATTGCGTTGACTTAGAAGCTTGTGTTTCTGTGCTCCAAAGGACCGTAGACCTTAATATTTGACAGACGGACAACTAAGTGATCCTATCAAAAATCGGTACCAATTACGTCTGTAAATTAGTACCGATTTAATGACTTTTTAATCTTATTGATATTTTTAATTCTTTGCTCTAGTGACAAGGCAAACGTCGGTGTTGAGATCCGCCACTAAACACGTAATGCGTGAAGCTACAAAAATATTTAATAATGTCGACTTAGTCCTTGTAGGTTACCTAAATGTTATCTAAATTAAATTTTCAAGGATGCTCCATTATCTAACGTCCTCGTTTGTCACGTACACTCACATAAAGTTTGTCACCAATTCGAGAGTGCGCTGCTTTCAAATAATATACTGACAATGTGACGATAGCGTTTTCGTTAATGTGCAAAGTTACGAAGTTATTCTTGAAATACGAGTAGAGTATCGCTTAGGATTGGTTTCAAATGTTAAAATTGTAGTAGTGTGTTTGGAAATTCGATTTTGCGGTAATAAAACAACATAAAAATTTTGTGTTTACTTTTATGTAATAAAATAGCAGTGACATAGCCTTTTCTAAATTCCCTTTATAGTCTAAGGGGTAATAGTCTAAGTTCATTTTTCTGTAGATATTGATTCTTTTTATAAGATCTTCAAGTAAATAATTTATTTCACAATTTACTGCTGTAGGCTTAGATACGTGTTACGGATTAATGAACAAAGGATCAAGTTAATCACCCGGATCATCCGCGAATGAAAGATACTTTAATTATACGAGAATTTTTAATTAACTTTTATATTTTCATTTCTTCGTTCTGGTGTCGAGTCTAGCGCGGGGTTGAGTTACGCCACTCAACGCGCTATACCTCCAGAATTCCCCCCTCCTGCTCCCTCTGCCTACAATGCTATATGAAAAAAAGGGCGGCGTAATACTCCGTTACTGTATAGTCAATACGCAATGACTTTACTAAAATTTATAAATGACATCTACGTGATTTGAGTTATGTTGTCTTCGCATACCTGAATATAAAATATATATATGAAAAAAGTCCAATTACCTAATTAGAATTGGATACTGTGAACAGCAATCTTTTGAACACATGAGATTTTGTACTAAAAATATATTATACAAAAAAAAAAACGTTTTCTAAATATATTAAAAAAAATATCATTCTCTCTTGCCAAATGATAATTCGAAGGAATTATTTTAGGGTAGCGGAAATTTGTAAAAAAAAAGTCCCTACAGAAATGCTAACAACATCATCAGTTGTAACGGACGGACGGACGGTTTTCAAAGAGACGCGGGTTCAAATCCCGCTACTGTAATTAGGGTTGCGTACCTTTTTAAGGAAAAAAAGAATCCTTATAAGATCACGGACAATAAAGTATTGTTCGTCATTCTGTCTATCTATGTGTCTGTCAAGACCCTTTATCTCATGAACGCTCGCAGCTATCGAGTTGAAATTCAATCAATATATTCAGATCTACGGCTCCATGATGTCCTGATAAAAAATATATTCTTATATTTTCTTAGAAAAAGATATGTCTGTTTGTATTGTAATAACACGTATTTCGACACTATCAAGGGGATCAAAATTCATAGGGCTCTTTCGGTCGACCTAGAATTATGAAATTTGGCAGCTAACATCTACAGGTAGTACTAGTTTAGAGAAAAATCTGAAAACTAATATATAGTTGTGTGTTGTGATTAAATAAAAAAAATAAAAGGCTTAAAAAGGAAGAAAAATGTGGTATTAAAGCCGCAAGCTCAAGTGAGGTGAAAGGGCTTTGGCTAAGCTAAAAATGAATTTCAAAAAGTGCTCAAGACCTCAAATTTTATTATTAGTCAATATTAGCGTTGACAGTCGCAAGCTTGAGCCACTGCCCCACGACTGGCCTCAATTTCTAAATGTGGATATTTTTTTAAACACTGACCATTTACTGCCTTTTTCTGGAGAATGTAGAAAAACATATATTTACTTCTCCATTAAAAATATATAATCTTTCGATTTAATTTATATTTATGTAAGTAAACATATAAAAGATTTAATTTTAATTCTAATATTTAGAGTTTAAATTTTAATTCTAATATTTAGAGTGTTAGGCTTCGTGACCTGTGATGCGACGTGAGTTTACACAGCGGCCGCTCGGTTACAATTCCTTTGTTAACGCAACCTGAATTTGAATGACTTACATACAAAAATCATGCCGAAATATCCTATAAAATTATATATTTTTATGTTCAATGGTGGAGACTAAAATGATCACTTAAAAAACCGATTATAATATTTAGAATATCTAGCTAAATATACGCACTGCAGTGTTTTAATAAAGCGAAATAAAAAAAAATGCTCTTAAAATCATTTTAATTTTACTGTAGCCGTTTTTAATATAATGAACACATATAATAACGTACCGAGAAGGCAACGTGCGATATAAAGTTACAAGATATACGACGTCAATTTACTCTTCGCACATAATTTAATTCACTCTCGCGATACACAGAATTATGACAGTGATTGTCTATACATATATATAGAGGCCAGTAGTGGCCTGGTGGTACATAGTGTGACCGTGAGGTACTGTGAGCGTCACTTCTGATAGCTTTCGTGTCGACTCTTTCACTTCACTTATGATCAAATGAGTACTGTAGCAAGCACAGCCTGGCTATCAACTAGTAATTGCTTCTGGTATTTTCTGTTACGTTTTTATGTCATTTTCTGCTGTTTGATAAAAATAACAGTGTCTCAACATTAGATTCCCTCTGCCTACTGTACTAAATGCGGGATACAACGTGAAGCTAAAAAAATATTTATACAAGATATACTCAGAGCACATCTGGTTAAGTCGCCTGAAATGAGATTTGGTCGACAGTGGGTAGTCTCGAAATTAATTTAGCTTTACCTCCACGTGACTCCAACTGACGCTAACGAAATTAAATCTGTGTTTCATATTAACGTTTGAGCACGGGTAAAGCGCAGTTTGAACGCACTCGTATAGGGTCAAGCGATGATAGTAGATTAATTCTGTTTTAATAAAGCATTTGTAGTATTTGAAGGCAGTTGTGATGTAGTGGAAGCGTTCAACTGTCAACACGACAAGTTGTGGGTTCGATTCCCACTCAATAAAATGCAGTATTTAATATTTTCATTTCCTCAACACGCAATGTGTTCAGAATTCGGTGGGGAAAGGTATGGTCTTAAAGGGAAACTATAAAAAAATGTACTTATACTTAATTTGCTCAATGTGGGTGCATAAAGTACCGAAATGACTTCTGTCTCAGATTGCAATGTACTACAGTAGACTTATCATTAGAACTCCTCTACCTATACAGGAAAATGTGTAAATTCCAATAATGTTAAAATGTCAAACCTTCGCTATCTGGTCCTCAATTACGTAGAGTGCTGAATGTATTTAAATGAACGAATATTGTATATATATATATTTCTTAGCCAGTATTAAACAGACACTATTCGTGGCACAGAGACCATTCGTGGTACAAGTGTGTGACTGTAAATGCAAAATTTTGGTTGTGGGCTATTTAAATTCATATTTTCATATATGAGGCCAGTCGTGGCGCAGCGGCACGAGGTGTGACTGCAAAATCGACTGGTTGTGGGTTCGATCCCCACTCGAGGAGATGAAATATTTACTTAAATTTATATTTCCATTTCTTCGCTCTGGTGTCGAGGTTAAGCGCGGCGTTGAGTTCTGCCCCTCAACACGCAATGCCTCCAGAATTCGGCAGAAAGTGGGGAACGGAGTGTCTTAACACTAAGTTCCCTCTGCCTACCCTGCTGTGTGCGGGATACAGCGTGAAGCTGATTTAATTTAATTTAATTTTCATATCTCTGTGGCGTTGAATTCCGCCACTCAACACACAAAGCCTCCAGAATTCCGCGGAAAATGGGAAACGGCGTGTCTTAACACTAGATTCCGGAGGGAACCTACAGGGTAGATAGAGGTTACGCGATCCATCAATACTAGACACTAAAATCCAGCGGAAACACTTCGTCATTGAGTTACCATGAGATGTCTTGCGCATAAAACTTCAACAAACATGTGACTTATACATATAAATGTTTATATAAACTTCACCTCATAACACAACGATCTCTTATACAACATTTTATATGTAGGTAATTGGAAAATCAATGCGAGGAAAACTTAAATATACAATATATATATATATATTAAATTAAATAATACTCGACTTTTGTTTTTATATCGGATCCTATTATATAGGTACCTAGTACACAGAAAACAGACTATCTAAAATTTTGAAATGTTATTTACCTTTCTTTTTTTTATACCTTCGCTTCGCTATGCTACGCAGCTACGCTGTATTCCGTACATAGAAGGGATGGCAAAGTGATCCCGGGAATCTAGTATCCGGCGATTTCTCGATACTCTACGCGTTGAGTGGCTGAACTCAAGACCGCTCTTTGCCAGAGCGAGGAAATAAAAATATTACATATTGTATTTCCCCGAAATGATCCATTCATTTGTCTGTAGTAACATTAATATCGTGTATGTGTGAATTAAACATTTTTCAGAAAATAGTCTAAATACTCTATAAAAATCTTTACAGTAAAGTATATTTTCCATTAGAAATAAACATAAAAAGAAAATGCAGGTAATGCATTGTCTATATAGTCGATTAAAAACCTATTTCAGCTTCGGAGTTCCTTTGTTCCATTGTGCAGATAACAAGACTGTTCGATGCAAAGTTTGCTTTCCAAGATATAGAAAGAGGTCCAATTGCATAGTTGGAACCGAGAATATAAGAGATGTTTAGTTTATTCTAAAACTAATGAAGAGTTGTGATTAATATATAATTTTGGTAGTATATTGTTATCGAATGATAGCTGAGTCGTCTTAACCTAAGGGTTAACCTTAAAGGCTGTATGGATGTATCGACACCCATAATAGTCATAGTGTCCTATTGATTAACAACGTTAGTGTTGATCTTTCTTATGATTTTTATTGAATTACGCATGGAACGGATGGAGATTAGTGACTAGTATCTATGAAAATGTAATATCAAAGCTGTACTAGCATTTGCCTACGTGCCGTTATTAGATTAGATAATTTATTAAAAGAAGATATTCATCAAGATTAGAAGGTTAAACATGTAAGGGGCTATCTCATGAAACAAAAAATACAAAACATATATGAAAATATCGATGAATTCGATGGTTGTTATTTTAAATCCCTGATGTTAAAATTTTACATATTACCGAAAGTAATGTGTAAAAAATAATAATTTATTGTTAATTTTCACACACTGTTTTTATAGATAAATAAATATATAAAAAGCTATGTAGGTAAATATGGGGAAAAATACAAAAATAACAAATTTTCCCATAATATTGTAGGTATTGGCTACTTTACATGGAAACGTTGTTGTAGTCTTAATATTCACGTCTAATTTACTTCTAATAAATAATAAGAAAATAAATAAAAAAGATATAACCAAAAAAATGCTATGTACGTTTTGCGTCAATAACAATAAAATGATCACAAATATCATTCTATATGCATTATATGATAAACTTTTCAAAGCACGTCACCACACCGCGGTGGTGGCGACTGACAACATCCAGTTATGAGCGAAGTTGCGGAGTTTTCAGCACGACCAAGATTATCTCTCGTATTAACATAATTTCACTGTTTAAAACTGCTCTAATTGTTCCAACAGAGATTTTTTTTAATTATTCGAGTAATTCATTATTTTGTCTGCTAAGGTAGTCCTGCCACAGCGTCTGACTGTAAGCGCTACGGTTGTGGGTTTGATTCTCATTCAGAGAAATTAATGATTATCATTTCCTTGCTCTGGTAACACGACCAAGTGTGGCGTTGATTTCTCCCACAATGTCTTGAAAATTGGGCGGAATGTGAAATTCTAATCACACCTAGTACCTTGCTGCATCCGGGACACAGCGTGAAACTTATAAATAAATGAAATAAATCAGCTTCACGCTGTATCCCGCACACGGCAGGATAGGCAGAGGGAACTTAGTGTTAAGACAGTCCGTTCCCCAATTTCTGCCGAATTTTTCGAGGATATGCGTGTATGCGTTATGAAAATATATATTCAATTCTATTTAATTTATTTTATGAGCATATAAGATATGAAAAGTCTTTAAAAGAAATAAATTATTATAAGAATATTGTTTTTTTTATTATAAAATTAATCTTATTCATTTTATTTCAGGTAACAACTATTGATATTTCAACATTACAAGTAAGTAAGAGGAAGAATGTTGCATCAAGATCAATGAAAAATGTCTTTGTCTAATAACTATCATAGAATGTCTATACTTATAATATAATCGTAACTAATCGGACTCTGTACATGAAAAATATACTAATATATCGCGTTTACAGCCAGACGCTGCCATACAGCGCTACGTTGACTTAACTTCTTTAATAAAATTCATGTGGCTTTTATTGCATTTTCACTACCTTTAAATGACTTTCCAATACTTTAAAGTATTGGAAAGTCTTAAAATTAATTAACAAGTTTCCAGAATGCTGTCTTAATTTAAGAGTAAGAAAACTGTTTTAACTAAGTACCTATTGTTGCCTATACTTTACAAATTTTGCCTGGTTCAAATCTACAATAAAAAATAGAGTCGTGACGTGGTTGTGGGTTCGATTGCCATTCGGGGGAATGAATTATTATTTATTAATATTTTAATTTTTTCGCTCTGGTCGTTTAGTTAAACCACTCAACAGGGAAATCCTCCAGAATTCTTTGGAAAGTCGGGAGTAGAGTGTCTTAACACTAAGCTCCCTCTACCTACCCTGCCACAAGCGGAATACAGCGTAAAAGTACAAAAAAATATTGCCAGTTGTCACTTACATTAATATCTCATATCCACTGAACATAAACATTTAAAATTAAAAGCTCATTTTATAAGCTTGTGCGTTAAATTAAAAGCTTAAAATTTAATCTCAGCAACGATATTAGAATACCAATTTTAATTAATAACAAAATATGGTAAAATGTTAGTACATTCGACGCCGCACGTATTTCATTACAAACAATGCTAGACGTTGTAATTAAATAATAAAATAAATCAACGGAACGCAGTGAGGAATTACGCTCCAGTATAAAATGGACGTTTCCCTTTGTTCTTTCTGTATAACATCTTGAAAATATAGCTTAAAAAAAACAGTCATCAGAATTGCAAAATACTTACAAAAAAGGTCCCTTTGCGTGTTTTTCGTTAATTAATTTGTTTGACTAACGAATTCTATAGACCTCACTGTAACTGTGAGGCTGCAGTAGAAATAAG
Source organism: Heliconius himera (assembly GCA_021202915.1). Taxonomy (NCBI): domain Eukaryota; kingdom Metazoa; phylum Arthropoda; class Insecta; order Lepidoptera; family Nymphalidae; genus Heliconius; species Heliconius himera. The sequence goes on along the minus strand of JAJHJA010000155.1, from coordinate 431,737 downwards.
GCTTGTATAATTATAGATTAACTTTAACAATTTTGGAAAAAATCCCTTTTGTTTAAATTGTATTAAGTTTTTATGGAGTAGTTAAAACTGTGATTCATTTAAAATGCTGGTGACAAAAACACTCTGTATAATAAAAGAAATAAAAAGCCTAAATATAACATAAGCAGCATATAATTTAAGTTATAAAATTATAAAACAGAAAATCATAAATATTTCAGGCATGAATATATCATATGAGATTTGCAACAACACTATAAAATAAATCTGGTCGTAACACGCTAGGAATTTTTAATATTAGAATGTTTCGAAGAAAAATGTTAGACTCTACGATTTGTGAAGTTCTGAAATGTTATTTATATAAGACTAAAAAAGCTACGGTTACTACATACCTCTTTCAGCTCGTCCACAGTCATCAACCTCTTCATACATGCCCATGCCTTCATAATTAAACAAAAAAAAAAATAAACAAAATATCAAGAGAACATTAAATTATCTACAATCACTATATTTAAATAGATCATCACAGTTCAATTACTGTTTTTTAAACAATATTCCTAATAATCAAATCAATACTCAACAATTGCACTCATATAAATAGCCTATTTTATGTGGAATAGTAAAATCGTGATATTGTCATACTGAATCCGTAGAATATCGCCTTATTGAAAATTGATATGAGTTACAATATACTACTACTATTACTAACTTCACGCTTTATCCTTAGCGGGGTAGTCAGAGAGAATGGAGCGCCAAACGCTACGGTCTCTACATACCTCTTTCGCCTCGTCCACTGTCATCAACCTCTTCATACATGTCCTCCGGGGGTCCTCATGTCTTGTACGTGACCTTCCTCCAGTACCTAGTAATTCCTTCCAGTCCTTCGATACTGTGCTTTCGAAGGTCAACCGAGGTCTCTCCCTACCTCTCTTACCGCTCACTTTTCCATCATAAATCTTTTTTGCCATTCTTTCATCACTCATTCGTTCGACGTTCCCAAACCGGCTGAGCACGTTCTTCTTCATTCTCACCGTGACATCCTCGAAAAAATCAAGAGAACCTTCTCTTGATTTTTTGTTTAATTTATAAAGGTACAATTTTAGACACTATAAAACACGTTTTAAACGAAAGAGAAACAAAACAATTATACTTTAAGAAAAAGGAAAAAAATAATTTCATTATTACAAGAAGCGCTTCAAGAATCTGATAAAAATAAATTACACCCTTAAATAGGTCGCCTAATGCCATTCAAACGGAGTTATGGTGGAAAAAAGTTTAATTGCTTCAGTCTGAAAGAAAAATGTAGCAAGTAGTAAAGCTGCCGCGACTCCGCTACAAGTAGCTGCTCGCAGGTGTACCTTTGTTACAGTTATAAACCTTGTTGTTTAATTTCCTTTAGCAATTAGAGCAAGTTCCTGTAGACACTTGCAGCTGACGTCATTAGGTGTTTGAGTAGTCGTTTAAGCACTGAGGGAAATTACATTATTATGTACATCATATGCGAGAGTATTTAGTGATGTGAATGTAATTTACTGAATCAATTCGCACGTCGATTATTCCATTTCTTGCTAGATTTGTGAAATGATTGTTATAGATAAAGTAAAATACGGTTTTAGAAATGAGAAAATGTTAATAATGTGTCGACATACAAAACAGTACAATCCTCGATATCTAAGCTGAGCTAAACTCACACGAATGCAAAGTTCGGCTTAAGCCTCGCGAACTGTACGCGTTTAGAAATAATATTCATAAATGCAAAATCGAATATTGGTTACTGGATGTTTAGAAATAAATAATTATGTAAATATGAGAAGATTAAAGAGATAAGATATACATATATTTGATTCCATAAGACTAAACTTATCTAAGTATTCGAGTGTATTTGAAGTGTGGACACATGTTGCTGGCTGTTGGATAAAACATCCAACAGCCAGCAACATGTGTCCCACTTTGAAGAAGATCAAGGAAGCAAAACTCTTGTGAAACTGTTGCCCTAGTTATCTACATACTTGTATATCCCTTTCCTACTAACTGCGGAGTAAGGACTCCGCTTATTGTTGCCTTTTAACGTCCGCTGTCTCACACTGAATGTATCTTGTGAGTCACGAAGACGACTCAAAGAGTTATGCTTCACTTTTAACATGTATAAGAGATTTGGAAGAATAAAAGCTAGTTTTTTTAATTAAATGAAATTAAATTTCATTCGAGGCAGCCAAGTTTTCGTTTTCATCATTTTGAAATTATCAAAAAACAACTGTGTAAAATAAAATGTATGTAAAACAATAGGGCTCAGATTTATATGTATATTTGTACCACGTTTTATCTAGACAATAAATAAATCTTGATTTTTATACATTTCCCAAAGGTACATATTATAAATATACACTGTCAAAACTGGACAGTTGCAATTTAATGTAACAGATTCTACAGATACACCAAGAGATAAATGGAATTAGTACAAACATTAAAATATAAATATATTTGCATCCATTTTATACAAATATTTATTTACGGTCTCTGATTTCGATAAATCATTATATTTCGTAACCATCACATTTCCCACAACGAATTGCAAATGAAGCGAATAACTTCATACAGAGAGCTGTGAGACTGACGCGCGAACAAACAAGACGAACTGGGTACGAATGAGTGAACTGCGATATGAAAACCAGATATATTAATTATTTCACCGTATTTACAGTTGTTATTTACAAAATAAAGTTAAGAGGAATCCATTTGTGATTTATTTTATTAGCTAAATATGAACGTACGTTACTGATTTTAAATTTGAATTATGTGCGGGTACACAACTAACAAGTTGTGTTTTTATTCATTTCTACAAAAATACAAAGAAGATAAAATCAGTTGTTTCAATATATAAATACCTTATATGATATCATATACCTATATAGGTATTCATTGCCTATCACAAAATCATTTAAATAATTAAATATTACCTTAAAATAAACTGATAAATGAACTAAATTATCATTTTAAATCGTATAAAAATAAGTGATTTTCGTATTTCACGAACCATTAGTCCCTCGGGGGAGAAGTTCGGTGTCAAGAGTTACTATTTGCATTGCAGATTTCTGCAAAGTGGCGACTTCAGTTTTTGTTAAGATTCGTAGTATGTAGTAAAGCAGTTGTTGAAGTGTTGTATCGATTTAGTAAGCCTACTTTACATGACAGGTATATGAAGTTTAATTCTTACTTTTATCTTTGATATTGAGATATATTATAGGTGCGATAGATTATAGGTTCGATTCCTACACGAGGAAAAAAACATTTAATTTCCTAGCTCAAGTAATGAGGATAAGTGTGGCGTTGTGTAGTGGTAGTTCCGCCACTCAACACGCAATGCCTCCAGAACTCAGCGGAAAGTGTGGCGTGAAAGTGCGGAATTTATTACTCAAAACATCATTTAAATTAACAAAGAACTCTTAAAAAATCTAGTAGTAGTTTATACTTTGAAAAAAGTAAACATTAATTTAAAAGTCACGCTGTATAAAACCAACCACCAAGACAAAATCCACAATAGGATTTGACATTAAAAATGGTTTCACAAAAGAATTTTATTTAACTTAACTTCAGGCATTATCCAGCGGGGTAGTCAGAGAGAACGGAGCGTCAAATGCTACGGTCTCTACATACCTCTTTCGCCTTGTCCATCGTCATCTACCTCTTCATACATTCCCTCCGGAGGGTCCTCATGCTTTTTACGTGACCTTCCTCCAGTATCTTTGATACTGTGTTTTCGAAGGTCAATCGAGGTCTCCCCCTACCTCTCTTACCACTTCACTTTCACTTTTCCATTATAAATCTTTTTTGTGCCATTCTTATATCACTAATTCGTTCGACGTGTCCAAACCAGCTGAGCACGTTCTTCTTTATTCTCTCCTATTCTGTGTATCTCTTTATTGCGGATTCGATCAGCTAAGTGGCCTTCGCATATCGCATCCGTATAAGATCGCATCTTCACAGTATTCATCTTTTTTCATTCTTCTTCTGTAATACCTAAGTTTCGCTGTCGTATAACAGTGTCGGTATCAACACTGCATTGTCTACGGCGATTAATGCAGCTAAGGTTCCGTTAACCCTGCTACCGGCAACAATACGCCTTTCCACATCTATCTCGCATCTACCATCTCTACTGAACATACTTCCCAAATATATCACTTCATTCACTTGTTCTTATATCTTGCCATTTACACTGATCTTGCATTCTCTCCTTTCTGCCCTCCTTTCTGCCGACGGACGACGGAGCTACAAAAGAAATTTCTTTTACTAAAAAGATAAATAAATGCTCATACGATTTGTTTGTATAAAGAAAACATAAATTTTATTTTAACAGTTCCAAATCAAAAACGACCTTTATTAACCCTGTCCCAGCAATAACTAAAATTAAATAAATAATAAATAAAAACATCCCTAAGCGTGCACATAACACAAGGGATAAAGACATACATTCAAAATAAACAATTCAGATATAAAATTACTTGAGAAAAGTTATAAGATACGCGAGATTTTATCTACCAAAAATTTATGGATCTATGAATAATAAGCCCCCATTGAATTATTTAACAGAAGATGCCTTGCTTTGCAAGCGTCGCGTGGTTTTAATAAAACTTATTGAGTAATATGTACTGTGTTATAATCTAATTATGGACACTCAACACCTCGAAAAATTCGGCGCAAAGTGGGGAACTGGGTACCGCAGAGTTAAATATTAAGTAGATACGAAGAGTTTATTATTAAATATATTTTTGCTTTCTATTATTCTTTTTAAGTGTCCCTCTATCCATTCAGTCAAAATTACTAAATGTACAGACAAAATGTTTTTATTTTACTGTCTTATTATATATAGAGATAGAGATAATAAAGGAAAAAAAAAATATAAATAAACTTTAAATAGAAATTTATATAGATAGTTATTTTATAGAAAAAAAATTAAAAACTCACATTTTCTAGTTAATTTCATACAAAATTAATGCATATGCTCACACACTTAAATCTGTCAACTTTTACACGTTGTACTTCCCGTTGACCTACAATCCTGAAATTGGTACGAAAGCCTCGGTGGGCGAGTCCGACTCGTATTTGAGTAGTTTTTTATTTCTCAATTAAGAATATCTATTAGAACGTTCGAAATCATTTTACTATAATAGTGACCTAATCAAGCGTGGCTGTGGCTTAATCTATCAATTGACGCGCTGGCTGGTGGCGAGTCACAGCGCGCCGGTAATGCTTATATATACTTGGTATTTTCACTAAGCCGTATTAATTACAGTGGTGGACGGTTGCAGTACAGACATAATTTAATGATAAATATTTTAATTTTAATAAAGTAGAAATCACGTATATTTGCATTTTTGTAAAAATATAATATTCGACTTACAGGGATTGATGGTACATATTATTACATGCGAATGGAGGCCGTCGTGACGCAGGGGCACACCCGTGCGACTGTCAACGTAATGGTGGTGGGTTCCAGTCCCATTCCGGGAAGAAATATTTTATATTTACATTTCCTCTCTCCTGTAACAAGACAAATTAGAAAAAAAAATAATTCGGCGGAAAGTTAAGAACGGTGGTGAAACACTTAGGTTCCCTCTGATTACTCTTCTCTTTGTTGGATACATTATAAAATCAAAAACACATTTTGTCACTATTACGCAATTTTTAATTATGGATTTTTTTTGCCCGCAATCTGGGTACTATTTATTTTTTTATTACAGAGATGTATTTGAGATATAAAATTAAAGAAAAAAACCCTTTTTAAGAAAAAGCTTTTATTGTTTGTTAATAAAATGAACTAAAATATTAAAATTTAATTAACTCTAATAAGAAATATAACACATAATAAATAATAAAAGCGTGTTACATGTTGATAAGGAGAGAATAAGAATTTGTTGAATATTCTTAATTATACCGTCAAACAGGGTGGAACAGCAAGCAGAAGGGTGGCGTCCCAGGGGTCACAAGTGTGCGACTGTAAAAGTGATGACTGTGGATTCAATTTTCACTCGGGGAATGAAATATTAAACCGAATTTCTTAACCCTAGGGTCCGAAGTTCCTTTTGTCTACCCTGTCATGTGTAGGATACAGTGTTAAGCAAAAACAAACGAGCCCATAACTTTACGTGCGTAACAAAAATATTCATCAAAGAATGTGAAATATGAAAAAAATATAATTTAATTGTACTCAAATGTTAAAATTAATTTGCGAGTTCAAATTAAAACATCAACGATCGTAAATGAAATGTGAACTATAAACACAGCGTTAATTGAAAAGCGACGTTGTAATCGGTATAATATTCCCACTCGGTTACCTACGAACATTACGTCAGCGACGTCGGAAATCCCTTTGGCTTGTCAAGTGAAACTTCTCATCCTCACTATCTATCTATCTATCGAGTGGCTCGAGACTTTAAGTATATTTAAATTTTACACAGGTGTAGTTTTAGCTTCACGTTGTGTCCCGTACATAGCAGGGTCGGTAATGTTAGGACACTCCGTTTCCTATTTTCTGTTAAAATTTGAAGACGTCGTTGTTGGCAGTTTTGAGTAGAGGAACTTAAAGCCACGCTTTGTATTGTACATAGCAAGCAAGAAAATAAAAATATTAGGTATAAAATTCATTCCCCCGAGTGGCAATCAAACCCACAACCGTCGCGTGTACTAGTTACAGTCAAGTTGTTACTGAATAAATAATGCTTAAAATTTCATTTAAAAATAATTAATGGTAATATAAAAAATATGTGATTTTTTAAGTATACTTTATTTATTATTATCTCATTTTCTCTATATTTATTTAAGGAACAAATTAATGTGATATATAATACACAAATATTTATTCATATAAATATTAAATGTGTAGTCATATACAATTATTATTTTAACAAATAATTTTATTGGAGTTTCTACAAAATAATCCATTGATTTGCTTAAATATTTAAAATGTCAATAACTTTGTCTTATCTGTGACTGTAATTCACAATTCAGTAGGTCATTCGGCTTTTCAAGAGATTTATGAACTCGCGAACGTCGTATTCCGGAACTTCCGAACGCAGGGGATTTCCCGCTTGTGATCGAATGAAGGGTTCTGCAGTACTTTGAATTAATGTACGTGGAAATTTGAAATATTATATCAGTTATCAAACAATTTCTTCTCGATAGGTAAAACTTTAAGTTCACTCGAATCGATCTAGTAGATAAATAAATTTATTTCTTAAACTTAGTCTTTATGGTATTGAAAAACTTTTTATTAAATTTTGAAATCAAAAAGAGTTTTGTTAAGAATCTGAAGGCTTTTAAATAATTATAATGAGAAGAAAGAAAGTATTTAAGAAAATTACTTTTTCGAAGTCGCTGAAAAATTATAAAAGGGTATTAAGTATTATTCAAGAAATTCTCATTATTCATCTTATCTATATAACATTGTGACAATTTTTTTTAAGTAACGTCATCTTTTTTAATCCAGGCTAAATAGAAACGATTCTAACGGATAGAAAATGTCTTTTCTGAATATAATGATATTTTTTTTCAGGTTCACGCTGCTTTGCTCATGTAGCAGGGTAGCCTAGTGTTCAGACACTCCGCTCCTCGCCAAATGCACCGCGTGCTGAGCAGCGGAGCTCAACGTCTCGCTTTTTACCTTACCAGAGCGAAGAAATAAAAATATTGAATAATTATTCACGCTGCATCCGAGCATCCGGCAGAAAAAACCTAGTATCTGAAACTAGTTTACCACAAACTTTCTTAGTTTTCGCCGAATTCTGTACTGCGTGTTGAATGGCGAAACTCAACGCCGCGCTTTGCCTCGATACCAGAGCCAAGAAATGAAATGAGTGGAATTCGAACCCACAACCAGTCTTGTCTACAATCACACGTGCCCCTGCGCCACGACTTCCTTTATGGCCGGTACGAAACTTAACCGAGCTTCTTGTTTGTCATTTAAATTATTGAACCATTAGTAAGGCCTTGGTGACTTTGTACAAACACATTGCACTTTGTTGATCATTGAGATTTAATGGAGGTAATGGCTCTATAGGCGTTGTGTCTATCTGTGGGGAGTAATTGGGGCTTCGTGATTAGTGAAGATGAGGTGATATCGAGTGAAATATTAATTATTTGAGAATCAGTATTACTTATATCTATGAAGGATAGTTGTAAACAGAAATAATTGTTTAAAAAACATTATTACTGTATTCTATATTACTGAATTCTTGTGACTGGGATTAAACATTTCTATTGCACCAGTGCATTGGTCCACTACACTTATATATGTATTCTCAAACAAGGAGAATTTAATACATTTTTTAAATACTTTGGAAGGAAAAGTACTTTTTTTTTAAATAATCTCCCTGAACACTATCCTTAGGATCTACGTATAACGTAGAACAGATGAGAGGCGTGGGTTTAAATGTCGCTACGTTCTAAATTTTATACGTTTTAAAAACTTATTTAAGAAACTTTTTATTTGTTAACATTAACTTTTAAACATTAAAAAATTGTAACAAATTTACTTAAGCATTTAAATATTTAATCTGTCACAACAAAAACCATCAGACTAGTGCGGTCCACGATCCATCTAGATCCGTCGCGTGTTGCCTATTATAATTAAACTTTAAATAGCACTAATGTATTCAGTTCCTTGGTGGGACCGTTAGTTAGCCGATAATGTCATACATAAACCGCGGTAGGTATAAATACTTCCTGGGCTTGTTTAGATCTAACAAGGTTAATAGATTTATAGTTCACAAGCAGTTTATGAATATTCTATTTATATTAAAGTAAGTTTCGCATTGACGCTAAATTGCTGCTAAGTTAAAATTCATTATACTTGGTGCTATATACTTTAAACGTTGCGAATAAGCCCAGTCGTGGCACAGGAGTACAAGCTCACAACCTGTCGCGTTTATACCGTGTGACTATAAACGCGACAGGTTGTGGGTTCAATTCCTACTCGAGGCAATGAAATATTTAATATTTTCATTTATTCGCTCTGGTTGTCCATACCAGAACTAAAATGTGTAGGTAAATAATATAATTGATTAAAGGAAAAATAATTTATAAAAAAAAAATATTTAATTTATAGCTTAAAGAAGAATAATACAATCTTATAAATAAATTGAAGATAAATACAATCTTATAAATAATAGTTTTGTCCAGTTCTTTAATTACGCGTTCCGTTCACAATAATATTAAAGTGACGTAATATACCGTAGGTAAAACACGCAGACATAATATATATTTATGAAAAATAATTTAATAATTATATTTAACCTTTATTTAATTTAAAATAAATAATAACATAATTAATATTTTAATTATTGTAAAATATCATGTTGGCTGAATAAACTACTGTCAACGTCAAAGTCAAGAAAAAAGAAAAAAAAAGAAGGGAGATGGCGGCCGCGTCTGGTGAAGGATAGTAATTCAAAATGTTTGGAGAAGTTTTAATTTATAATTATTATATATTTAGTTACATCTTATATGTAAAAGGCATGTGAGTTAGTACATGTTATAGTGATATAAGTATTCGAGGCTGCTAAGATAAGTTATAAGTGCTTATTACGTATTTACGGTTGTTTGTTTCGGAATACTTCGTCGGTAAGTTTTTAATAGCTTATTATTAAAACAAAGAAGAGTGATATTAATGCATATAATGCCATCAATATCCAGAGAAATATTATTTCTGTAGTAAATGGAAATAAATACATTATTATGTTTTTATGAGGTATGTAAAATAACAATTATATTAAAATACGCAGAATGCTTTCCGCCATCTTTGTCAGATGCTTGTATGTGAATTGTGAAATGAGAGTTAAATAGATTTGGTGAATTATAATTACTTATGAATGTAATGTCTATATATTATATTAGTAAATATTTAACATGTTACTATAAAAGGAAATATAAATATAATAGTAGATATCATTTATAATATGATATAAAACTATTATATCAAAATACGTATTAACAATTTATAATTATTACTAGCGACCCGCTCGCGGCTTCGCCCGCTTAACTACGGAATTATTCACGTAATATACCTATGTTTGCAAAACACTTAAGATTACTAATGTGAAAATTATTTAAACCTTAATTCAACCCGCGTTTTCGTAGTTCCAATAAGGATGTTTCAATTGTTTGAAAAAACTCACTTAAACAAATGACACAAACAATAGAAAACTTTAACGAAAGAAATTATAAACAACAGACTACCTACTATTCTCTTACCCAAAAATACTTAAACGAAAGATGTAACCAACACATACACAACACATACATTATAATTATTGGATAACCCCAAAATACGTGCAATCGCTTCTAAATTAACTTTGCTATAGAGCCAGGTGCAGAATTTAAGCATTCTCGGGCCCATCTCCGTAGTAGCTCCGAACGACATCTGGGCGTTGACACAGTATGAAATTGGAAGGATTAACAAATGCCATTTAGGCGGTCAACTCAGTCAGGAGAGACCCTCGGTTTCCTGAGAGAGGCCCATCTTAAACGACCAAGGTTCAATGCCAGGCTCATGAGTCGGATTTGGAGGAAAATAGAAAGTCCCTCGGAAGTAGTTTTACGTCTTACCTCGGCCGGCCGGGTATGCCACGGAGTGCTGCTCCTTAGGTGCAGGTGACCGGATACATTGGCGCAGCGGAATGCGTTGGACGCGAGACGACCAATGTGTACCTCCAGGCTTTCTATTTTTAAGTTGCGGTGATGCGTGGTGTTTCTCACGTAGTATGGCGCCTGCGTCACTCGACGGAGGATGAGGTTCTGGACCACCTGCAGGATTTCTCTTTGAGTGATACTCGCTAGGGCGATGTGATGTCATCAGTGTATAGTGCGTAGAGAGCAGGTGACAAAATGCTGCCCTGGGGAACAAAGGCAACGATCGAGTCGCTGCTATACCTCGAACTCTTAACTCTCAAGGGAAAATATCCTGTTACTGAGGCAGGGAGGCAAAGACATGCGCGACGTGCTGGGGGGTGCCGGCTCTGAGCACTTAATGAAGTAGGTCCGGGTGCCAGACGTGGTCGAATACGCGTACTACGTCGAAGAAGACTGCTATTGCTCTCTCCTTTCGGTTGATCGCTGTTACGGCGTAGTGTAACCAGAGTAGTATACCCGCTCGCCAAACTGCTCGCTTCATGGGTGGATGTGCGCCTGGAGAAGTGAGAGGAATAACTTCTCGGACAGCTTGGAGACCGCGCAAAGGAGGGTTATAGATCGGTACCCCTCAGGCTGCTATGGGCTCTTCCCAGCCTTGGGCAACATGATGAGCAGGCCCTCCTTCCATGCCCGGGGGAAGCTAGGCGGGTGCGGCGGATCCATTTTTGTGAGCAAAATGTCGAGGGCGCGGGGGGAAGCGTGGAGGTCGGCGAGCCGTTACACAGCAAGAATTTTTTAGTATCGTAATTTCAAATCTGTGCTATTAATCAACATTTTGATCTACATTAAATGGCCAAGATAACTAATATACTTATTTATAGTCGATATAGCTTTTCTCTTAAACTATTTGTAATTTCGAAATATTGTAAAAAGCAAAATTTATCTTTGTTTAACGTAGAGAATTAATAACTTATTTAAAAGGGTAAAAGGGTAAGAATTAATATCATTATTGACACACATCCCTCTCAATAAGTAAATATATTTAAATTACTATCTAATTTCCGTCTCATATACGCTTTCATTACTAAGATTTAAACGATTTTTATTTGCATTTCTTGTTCTACGACCTATATTTGAACGACTTTGTCGTGGTATAATTAAATTAAAAACATTTCCTATGTTTAAAAGGTAAAGAAAATAATAAAAGAACAGAAGAAGAGTAAACAAAATAAACAACAGGATACTTAAACGCAAGAAATGATAAACAAAAGCCTACCTACTGTTCTCTTAAACTAAAATACTTATACGGAAGAAATTATGAACAAAAGACTACCTACTATTCTATTAATCAAAATAGACGAAACTAAATATATTAAACTCCAATTATCCAATACGTACAATCGCATCTACATCTACTTTTCTACAGTACAGAGGCAGGCGGGCGGGCGCGGCGGACGCGCTTCTATAAGCAAAACGTCGCGGGGCGCGGGGGGGACGCATGGCGTGTGGCGAGCCGTTTCAAAGCAAGGATTTTTTGATATTGTAACAACTTCTAAAGTACTTATTAAAATGAAAAACAGTAAAAGACAGTTTTGATCTACATTAAATGGCCAACGTAACTAATATACTTATTTATATGCTGAGAGTAAGGTAATAAATGAAACTTGCGCCAAAACTGCGGTTTATAGCCGGCGTGATGTGTCAACAATTAAATGCGTTTTTCTCTAAAACTATTCGTAATTTCAAATTAGTGTAAAGAGCAAATTTTATCTTCGTTTAACGTAGAAAATTAATAAAGTATTTAAAAGGATAAGGATTGATACCATTATGGACAAACATCCCTCAAAATAAAAAATATGTTCAAATTACTATTTTTAGTCAGAAATATGCTCACTGTATGTTATCCTTAGAAGATACGAATATGCTGTCGCTGACTTTTTTGTAGATCTTATTAAGAGGAATAATACTCTAGTACATTATTTTCATGTAGGACTTACCATTAAAGCAGCGCACGCGTGAAAGTGTCTGAACGGGTAGGACTTTATACACATTTATCATATTTATGTCAAATTACAATAAAATATACATATAATAAACCATATATAATCCTTCCCTGAGAAATACTCTACATAATAGTGAAAACCGCATCAAAATCCGTTGGGTGGTTTAGAAGAAGATAACGTAGAAAGGCCAGACAGAGAAAAAAATCGTTCTTATTTTATAAGATATAGAGATAGAGATATAATATTATTATTTCATGTCCTACAATAAAGGTAATCTGTTAAGATATTTAATGAATTATCATAAAGATTAGACAGTAACAAAATATTAATTATAAGCTATTTGTACGATTGTCGGAGTTCATTGACCCTATGTTTTACTAATAAATGATATTGGCGTCACAACCGACTGCTGCTCCGCGTCGCTATTACGAATGTGCTTGGTTAGGAAAATTGCTATGGCCTTTTATTGTTAAACTGCCATCGACGTTGTCTCGCGGTGTGCTTACGATGCATGAGCGATGCTTGTATGGTATTGGACATACGGAGACTCCTTTATCGTTAAAGCTGCTGTACTTTGGAATGCGCTTCCGCGTGATATACGAGCGGCTAAGTCTGTTAGCATATTTAAGCGTCGCGTCAAAAACTATTTCCTTTCTCTATAATATTTACTTGTATGTATGTAATTATTGTTTATGTAAGTTTATATTTTAATTATTTATTATTATTATTTTTTTCTTATGTATTTATTATATACCTATATAAGTAAATTATTATGTAACATATAGCATGTAACTTTTAAGTAAGTCTATTATAGATAATTAGTTCATTTGTACACCAACCTAAAATCCTGTGTTCTATGATCTTTTTACTGTAGGGGTTGCCTGGAAGAGATCACCTGCGGTGATAAGGCCGCCCTTACACCAATGTTTTTCTGTGTGATTGTTTTTGTTCTTTTGTAATTGTTCTTGTTGGTGTAATAAAGTGTTAAATAAATAAATAAATACATCTATGTAAAACAATATCTACAGTTGTTCTATAACTCGTTGTATGATGAGTAGGTGTGTGGTGCTATTTTATGTCCTGGAACTCCGGTATATATAATTATTTAAATTATAACAAGATCTCATATCGTCTTAGGCATGAGTACTGAGAAGTGTCGTAATTGAACAAATCACTTTACCCTTTATATGATAACTAGCGGCTTCGCCCGCTGAAATTACACATTTATTTTTTTTAAGTATCCCTATATCCATTTCAGTCAAGATTATTAAATGTACACACAAAATATTTTTACTGTCTTATTATATATAGAGATAATCAGTAAGCTGGTCTAATATTATCTTTTATCGAATAATCTATTTCTATATTATATAATTATAATATATCTTCCAAGTCTTCCAGAGAGATTAAATTTTAAATATAAAACGAGGAGCACACGTAAACAAAATAAATTGTGTTGTTCGAAAACCTCCCGCCTCGCGAGCTGGCCTCGCCAAGTGCTAGCTTGTATTAATTACGCGGCCGGTACTTTGAGATTTCGTTAACATTTCTATAACTCTACGTTTATACCTATAGCTGAAACAAACTTCTAATATTAAAAGTTTGGCCTTAACATTTTAGGTTTTTTTAAAAAAAATACCATTTTGTTTTTAATGAAAAAATAAATAGTTCTACTAATCTTGTTGTATTAGTTATATATATAATATAAATCCCGCCCTTGACCTCATTATTTCATATTTAGTTTCGATCATTACGCGTGACAATCTTAGTCAGACTGCTAAATAAATATTTAAAATTTTGACTAGCTACCATATTATTTCGTTTCCAGTAAATTTTGGAAACGAAATAATATATTGCGTGTCGAATGGCGAAACTCAACATCTCGCACATTGTTACTATTAAATAAAGGCTAGGAAATAAATACGTTATAAATAAAAAATATAGGAAATAAAGATACATTAAATATAATATTCCGTTTCTTCGAGTGGGAATCGAACCCACTACCTAATGCGTTTAGAGTCGTACGCTTCTGCCCCTGCGCCACGACCGTCCTCCTTATACGTATGTAAACATAAAGATAAATATAATTTAAAATAAACAAAATTACGATTTACATAAATATTCATTTTAGTATTTGTACCTTTGTTGTATATAATAAATATATGTTCACAAAGCCCTCACAGCGCCCCTGATCCGATAGTGAACTAAAAGCAAACTATTTTGCGGTCGTATGATCCGATTATGCATGTTTAAATACAGCGATATGATACTTTTGAGGTTACATTTTCAATTTGTAAATTTATTTATAGTTATACAAAAAATATGCGTAATACTAACTTACAACTAACTTACTTCGCGAGCGGAAATCTAGTTATTTAATACAAATAAATAAATTAAGTCATAGCATTGGTAAGTACTTGCTTTGAAAGCGTATTAATTATATATTTTAATTATATTAATCGATATATTTACACCTTGACCGACGTAATCCCTTTAACTCATTATCTAACCGTAACCGTGAGTTCGTAATGTAACTAAGTGAGGAAGCCTATTGCTGTGATGGTTGTTTGTATTAAGAAACATGTTTATCGCATTATGGATCCCAGTGCTTAAGTAGTCATTTATAATAAGTAATTTTATTTATTAAAACTTAAAACAGTTTTTTTTATTTCCCTTATTGATTAATGGTTTAAATTTTTTTATTATACATTATATATGATTATGCACTTAAACGAGAACAGATAAAACATTATTACTCTATAAACTAATTATTACTTAAAGATCTAAATATTTGTAGGTAGGTACATACATAATACAGAAGTAGTTTGAATTGAAAATTACTTTAACTTACTTAAATACTTGATTTTCTTATTTTCGAGACATTGTGTGTTGAGAGGTAGAACTCAACGCCGCGCTTTGTCTTAATTTTCTCAAGTGGGAATTAAACCCAAAACCGTCGCGTTTGAAGTCGACAGTCGTGTCAATGTGCCACATTTTACTTACTTGTTATTCATAATTTCATACATTTTTTTCTAGTGTTAAGACACTCCCCACTTTCCGCCGAAACATTGCGTGTTGAGTGGCTGAACTCAACACTTTGCCTTGCTATCAGAGCGAATAAATGTAAATATAAATAAATAATAATTAATTCCCGTTAGTGAGAATTGAACTCACAACCGTCGCGTTTACCCACTACCAAGGCAAAACGCGCTACTTCACATTTACAATGTTACCACAGCTATAAGAGTTCACCTACTCTGTAATCAATTAACCTGTTTGTTAGTTTGTTCAGTATTCACACTGTATTGTTCAGGAAATAGTCCGATAGAGCACCTCTCTAGTCGATTTCCTGCTCTTAACGATTTCACTCACGTTTCTATTTTCTTTCCTTCCCCTCCTTGCCTCTTGTACATCAGTATTAGTAGTTGAGATTTAGTTACGAAACTGTATATATTAAAGGTGTTTTTAGTGGTTTTTATTTAGAAAAAAGGATATTGGGTAAAATAATATAAAGATAGAGTAAGTGACTATGAACGCAACAGATTGTGTGTTCGATTGCTACTTAAGTAAATGAAATATTTAATATTTTATTTTTTTCGCTTTGATATGGAGTCAAAGCACGGCGTCGAGATCCGCCATTCAACACGTAATGCCTCCAGAATTCGGTGGACAGCGCGGAACGGAGTACCTTAACACTAGGCTCCCTCTGTCTCTCCTGCTACATGTGAGATACAGTTTGAAGTTGAAAAAAGTATAATTAATACAGATATATTTTAACCTATTTTTAGCTAGTATTTCTGAAACGTTTCTTTTGTAATATATCTTAAGAGATGTAATCCAATATAAATATAATATTTCTAAAGAAACAAGTTATAATATGATAATAAAAAAAAAAAAAAAAAAATTAGCTTCACGCTGTATCCCGCACACAGCAGGGTAGGCAGAGGGAACCTAGTGTTAAGACACTCCGTTCCCCACTTTCTGCCGAATTCTGGAGGCATTGCGTGTTGAGTGGCAGAACTCAACGCCGCGCTTAACCTCGGCACCAGAGCGAAGAAATGGAAATATAAATTTAAGTAAACCTCATTAAATTATGCGGGGTTCCTGGTAAAGATTTTATTGATTGAAGAATTACTTAAAGGCCCCGACTGTTAATCCTAATAAACTATTGGGCTTGTTTATTTTCTATTTAGTTTGATGCAGTCGGGGTTTTTGTTTTTACAAATATTTTTTTATTTTTCATTTTTTTCTTAGAATTTATTATGGTAATGATAATCATGATATACCTTTTTGAAATCCTGAAATTGAGCTCTTGAGTTTGATACCCATATTGTAGTATTCGAACCAAAAATATTTTTTTTCACTAAGTCCAATGGCGTACCACAGCCGCCATGATATTTTTTAGTAACGTGACCTATCTAAGAACACTTGGGCTGCTAATACGAATCTAACGATACCTCAAATATGTAAATCCGTTCAGCGGTTCTGGAGATACGAGGTAATAAAGAATATTACATACATACAAGATACGCGCGAAAAACATAACCCTTCCTTAGCAGTCGGGAAAAAGAACTAGGTTTATCTTTTTTATGCTAAATTCAAACCTATTAAAATTAATTTATTCAGCAGCTGGTTATAAATATTATGTTCCACATTTTAGCATTAGTATTTTGTTGTGCCACGATACAGTGATTGAATAGTTAGTATTCTGATTATTAAAAGTGTAATCTAAGTTTGATTAATAACTGTAATATAAGTATTACAGTTATTAATCTGTTGTATTTTTAACTGCCCTACAAATTGCTGCCGTAGATAAATAAATAAAATAATTTTCACTGGTAAGTGGCCTCAGTAACCTTAGTAAGGTAACTGAGGCCAGTCGTGGCGCATTGACAAAAACGTGCAAGTGTAATGGTGACAGGTTGTTGGTTCGATTTCAGTCGAGGAAATGATATTTTTTATGTTTTCATTTTCTCGCTCTCGTAACGAGGCTAAACGCAGCGTTTAGTTGCATCACTCAACACGCAATGCCTCTAGAATTCGGCGGAAAATGGAGTATAAAAGTGTCTTAATTGCCCTGAGAAATACAAAACATTATTTATTTATATTGCTCTGTTTATTTTTTTTTACGTGAAGTATCTATATATTATCTATAATCTCTATATACTATAATAAGACAGTAAAAATATTTTGTCTGTAGATTTAGTAATTTTGACTGAAATGGATAGAGGGACACTTAAAAAGAATAATAGAAAGCAAAAATATATTTTATGAATTTCTTGTCTGTCTGTCTGTCTATCGATATATATGGTATTTCTCTGAAAGTACTTAACCGATTTACTTGAAAGTTTCTCCAATTGCTTTGTTTTAACTCAACTTAACAATTAAAGTTTGTTTCATCAAAATCGGTTCACAAAAAAAAGTTATCGTCATTTGAATGAACTCAAGGCATTAGTTTGCCTGCGAATAAAAATATATATTTTTGAAGCACTATTTTACAATATTTTATACAATAAACCTTCATAAATCATAACGTTTAAGTCGTAATTAGTTCAACACAGAGATAAAGAACGATTTGATCTTCAAGGAAATATCAAGTAAATACATAGATATTTTGATTCGTCCGTTCGTTTAAAATAAATCTATATAAAAATGCCTAAAAACATCCTATCTACGTGTATACTGTAATAACTACATGTTTACCAATTGTACATTTAGCTAAAAATATATTAACTAATTTAAAAACTGTACAGGAGTTAATATGCAATCTTTACAGTTATTTTACAAAGAATATTATGAATCCTTACTCAAATCAATAATTTAACATTTAATTCTGTTTCTTAAGCAGTACATTAAATTATTAACTGACATCAGCACATTTAATAGAGTTTTAAAAAACTTAACATAGGTAAAAAGAACGTAATGTTACAAAAATATATACGTATAATAAATAATTAGCTTTATACATATTTTATAAATCAAATATTATTATAAATCAAATATTGGTCGTATATTTTAGATTGGTCGTATTTTTTAGTTCGAAACATCAAAAATTCTTATGGAAATTACGATAATGTTGTAAAAAAATAATATTAGAATATTACAGATTAAAGTAATAAAAAATCATATTAGAAGTCATTTTAGTTGTCAATCAATTCTGCTTGTTTAATCAATAATCATGTAGTTTAAACGAGCGAAGCCGCTGGCGAGCCGCTAGTTAAATAATAAAACAGTTTACAAGAATATGTTAATTATGGTTTATATTTCGGGAAACTTTTTATATAATAATATATACTTATATATTATTAAAAGCCCTCACTTCTAATATAATATTAAATTTGTTACACTGTAAACAAAGAGAGACGAACCAACGTATGAAACCATCGTCGGCAGCTTGTTACGGGCGCTCTCGTCGAGAAATTTCATCTGGCGTCAGCCTACGCGATATTCTGTTTAGCCTTTGTGGGCTTATGAATAAATGTACAGTATGCGTTATATTGTGGCATTTTTATATATGTAGGGCGTGAGTAAAATTTCATTTATTTATTCATCTGGTTACCTGGAGTATGTGAATGTTTGAATTTATAGATTTGTTTAGAAATATAGTATGAATCATGAGGCAAAGCGTGGCGTTGTGGCTTAACACTAGGTTCCTAGGTTCCCTCTGCCTACCCCGCAATGTGTGGGATACATTTTTAGCTTCACTAAAAAAAGTATATAGTAATATTTAAAAAATAAAATAAATCAGCTTCACGCTGTATCCCGCAAACAGCAGGGTAGGCAAAGGGAACCTAGTGTAAGACACTCTGTTTCCCACATTCTGCCGAATTCTGGAGACATTGCGTGTTAAGTGGCAGAACTCAACGCCGCGCTTTCTCCTTAAGTGGGGATCGAACCTACAACCAGTCGGTTTTAAAGTCACACTTTGTGCCGCTGCGCCACGACTTACGTCAATCCTTAATCATAATATTTATTTTTAATAATTTTACTAAGTAGCTATTTTGATAGCTTCTATTAGAGTAGAGCCTCTATTTTGAATAATTTGAATTGAACTAAAATTATATTTAAAGACAACACGTACTTACTCGTACATAGTATGTGTGGTGATGAGACAATAATTCTAGAATGATTCCGAGGATAATTTGATAACAGCGTTTTTCTGTTTTCCTCCATGAATCTGATGTGAATATGTTAATATAAGTTAGCGTATCATTTAAGGCATTTAAATATTACTTCCAACATTTCGTTGAATATTTTCTACTTTATTTTACATCTATTTCTACTTGTACTAAGCTGCTTTATTAATTAAATGATGATTCCACGAGCAACTTGAAGATTTCATTTTTAACGTTTAAACTTGTGCTTCCATGAGCGTTTTATGTCATACTTTACTGCAATATTCAGCAGTTTATTTTACTTTTGATATTTTAAAGGCTGAATGAATTAAACTGGAAAGTTTTATTATAAAACTAGTGCCCCAGCGTGGCTTCGTTCGCTTGTACTACACAATTATTTATTTTCTCATCTCAATTTCTTTGATATAATATTATCATTTTAAAGACAAAATATCATTACAATCATAGCCTTTCCCCTTTAGTTTGCTCTTTAGTTTCGCATAGACAAATAAATATAAACTTTGAAAATTATTGTTTTAGGTTCTATTACATTAATAAGGGCTCCTCAACAACATTGTTCCTTATGTCTCCCTAGTACAGATACCGATCTATTATGATTTTATGATACATATAGATGATTCATAACTGTTCTAACTATATATAACTTAAATATACTGCAAAATGTTGGTGTAATGTTTGTTGTTTGTGTCCATGTTTTTCAAACATTTTTAATTATATTAATAAAATGTAAACTAAATTCTTGAGAAAATGCAGTGTTTTTTTTGCTATGGTCGTAGATGTTTCGCTATCAATTCTTTCTTCTAAAAGCTTCTGTAAGGCTTCGTCTTTTAATAACATTATTCATAATTTTCCTTACAATTTTTATTTTTTTTGTATGTAGCAACAAAAGATTTTTAAATAATATTAATAATGTTAAATTGTATGAGGGGTATAAATGGTAAACAGAGTGTCTTACCACTAAACACCATTTGCCTACACTTGCGTTTGTGATTTTGATTTCATAGTAAGTAAACTTATTTTTAAATCATTTACACGTATTTCGTTTTATTTGAAGGAAACATTCCCATATAATAGCTTCCATTTACTTGATAAAACACCACTTACCGACACGCATATTTTATTTTTATGGTCCAAAAATCTTGCAAACTTATAACGAGTAATATCTATGTATAAGGTGATGTAAACATAGTTCTTATGTCTGATGTGATAAGTATATATTTAATTAACTAAACCGAATTGAGTTTTCAGCGTTATTTTTATTTAAAAAAAATTACCATAAAAATATACAATTTTATAGTTAATGCTCTAATATAATGTAAAATTATTCTAAGTAAGTCTAAGTAGTTATTCGCATTTATGAATGTTTAAACCAATATCTTTTAAATATATACCTTAATTGAATATTTTTCCAAACTACTTAACACGTTTCTTTTATTTTATTTAAACAAAAAATACACAATCTATCCTTGAACTACCCCTATACGTTAATAAATAGAAACTTTTACATTCTTGTCACTGTTCTAATTATTCTTCATAAATCCATAAAATAAAGAATGTTTCTTTAATAAAATGCTTTATGTGTAATATTTTTCTTTCATAAATTTTATCGATCTCAATTAACATCACAATGACTGTTGAAAGGATTGGCGTTTCTCCAAAAGCATTCTTGATTCTAAATTATGGAATCGACGACTGACAATAGACTAAGCTATTGATTTCTGTTTTTATATAAGAATAATGTAATAATAGGTCGTATTTTTCTTTTAAATACGGGGCTTCTGTTTGTAAATGGAAAAAAAAAAAATAATAATTAAATGTAAGCATATAATTATTATTTAGCCAACTACGTGTCCAATTACGTAGAGTTTTTACATTAATTCAAATTTATCTTTGGGGAAATTTTTATGGTTTTTAATAAAGGGAAACCATTGACATTTTAAAACTAAATTAATTATCATTCTCAGCCGAATGATAATTTCTGGCTCTGGCTGCTTCGCAAAATTCATCTGTTCAAACTTTTAAGATTTTTAGGAAATCTGCAAAAAAATATCATCTTATGTGTAAAATATACTTTTAGTATATATAAATTATTATACAATTCATGAATCAATCAGCTTCACGCTGTATCCCGCACACAGCAGAGTAGACAGTGTGTGGTTTAACACTTAGTGTCACTCCGTTCTCACTTTCTGCCGAATTCTGGAGGCATTGCTTGTTGAGTGGCGGGACTAAGTTATTATACGATATCGTATATTCTGCTATTAATATTAAATTCAATACCGGCAAACAAAATGTCGTACTCATTTCTATCCGTAGGATAAATATTTTTTGTTCATTTTAACGATTTTATTGTCTAAACCCTAGTTGGCGTTATCAGTTACAAGTTATAACAGCCACAACTTTGTTAAAAACGTAATAAATAAATCTACAAGCCTAAGGTTCAGTGACACCAAATTTATAATCAAACTTTGTACCATCATAAACACATAAATCAAATCTATTTTCCTAGACCTTTATCGCTGTTGTGAACTTTTTCAATTCTTTAAACTTAAATAGCGAGTAAATATTCTGTAAACCAAAGTTTTTTCTAGCCAATAAACTTATTAAAAATTTAAGAAAATTTAATTGTGATTTTTGTTTTTATTTTTCAGGTAACTTCCTCCTACAGATCAATTTTGTAAAGGGACACCCACTCAACAAGTAAGTCGATAATATTTAATTTTGATCTCTTAAGATTTTAATTAAAAAGCAATATAGATTAATCAAAAGTTTTTGGAAATTGGTAGGCATTGCGTGTTGACTGGCGGAACTTAACGCCGCGCTTTGTCTCAACACCAGAGCGAAGAAATGAAAATATTAAACATTTCATTTCCTCGAGTGGAAATCGAACCCACAACAACTTTGTGCCCCTGCGCCTCTACTGGCTTCAATACACTTTGAAATTTATTAATATACGAATACAAAGAAAGAATCGTCAATTCTCATCCATGTGGAAGCTCATATGGTATGATAAATACGAATAAAGGAATCAAGAATATAATTAATATTATCTATTTAGACCTTACGATATTATTCACAATTCAATTTATTGTTATAAATATATTTTAAAACACTTAAAAATCCTTGCAACGTCATTTAAAATACTTTTGAGTTTTATGTATAACAGATTTCATTTTAACCCGAAGCATGCTATGGAAATTTGTGGTCACGAAACACAGTCATAGCCTTTAGTATTATAGGTATAAGGAATATTATTGTATGCACAAACGATGTTATGGTTTACAGTGCAGAATGTATTACATATTCAGCGCTTGCAGCTGCTGTCAGGGAAACAGTAACATTTGGCCTTCCAAGTGAATATTGAATTTAAAGCTACGGTTTTGTTTTTGAATATTTTGTAGAGAAAAGATAAATGAGAGAGATCTTTTGCGTAAATTTGTAAATTATTTAAAAAAAGCAATAACTAGGTAGGTACAGAATTTTAAACGATATATTTTAAAAAAATAGTTGACTATGGAAAACAATTGAAATGTACAAGCTTGTAGCTTTTCTTTATAGTATTCTATTTGTAACACAATATCTTAATACAAAAATTTTCGAGGAATCACATGCCACTGGCCACTGCGCCATGTCGGTCGCAGGCAGGCATTATAAGTAAATAAGCTAAACTACTTTTGAATTAAATAATAAGCTCTGTATATAATATATATTTTTTTTGTGATACAATGGCACAATCTCTAGAGATTGTGTCAAGAAGCCTTTAAATTTTATAGAAATAATATAATAAAAAGATAAGATTTATAAAATATTTGGTGGAACCTAAAATCCAAACTGCAGGACGATTAAGCAATAGGAAATGTTCTTTAATTACCAAATAACGTGTTCACCAAGTTTTACAGCACAACGGTTTGTTAGATCTAACTAAAGGATTATATACGATAACATCTAAAACTGACCAGCTGAAAGTAATGGCTTCTTTTCAAAACGCGAGAGTAAACGCTGCGAACTCTGCTACTTATCGGTCGAGTGTTGTAAATTGATATGGATTGCGCTGTTGAATGGAACCGTTAGGGTGATGTATGGGGTAATATGCGGCTGAAGGTGACTTAGCTCTGCCGTTTGACCATGGTAGGACGAATGCGATAGACATTATTTGATAAATATTAACTGGCAATTGAAATATTGCTTAGTATCGATATCCTGCTCCGATTTTAACGCGATTACACATGATATAAGATAAATTATTATGTGTGAAAAAGTTCTAAGACAATTTAAGGGATTAAAAGATTGTTTTATACCTGTTCATTCCTTAAAAGTGCTTAGATTTGTAGTGCTGATTTTTGCAGAAAATGGGCGGCGAAATGTCTTAACACTAGGCTTCCACTGCCTACCCTGGAACATGCCGGGTACAGCGTGAAGCTGACAAAAAAATATAGAGACACATACTAAAATATGTCTCGACAGATTCAAAGATTTAGCATGCCCCTGTGTAAAGTTCAGAGTTCCGAGAACATGATATTAAAGTTTTTCAATGATCGCCTACGTATCTGTCGCTAGCTTGTGGCATACATTAGAAGTCACTAAGAGCATACGTTAAAAGCGCTAAAATCGATCCTATATCAAAGTGAGTGAGAGTCAAAATGGCGTCGTTAGTCAACTTTTATCATCTTGCAAAGTTTCATACGTTTCCGTTTATTTTTAAGCGGTCTCCTTACTTTAAGGACATGTATACGTACATATATCTTTTATAGACTAAATAACATATGGCAGAGCCTTTATATGATATATTACAGTTGCTACTGCTACAGCGGTAGCGAAGACGATATGGTCAAAAGGCTGATCTGCAATGCAACAATGGCAACGACGAAAGGCATTGTGAAACACTATTTAAAAATGGTCATAAAAACAGAAACGAAGTGGTAAATGGAAATATCCACTTTAGTAGAGATTATGACCACTTCTGTTATACCTTCCACATCCTGAATCCATCCTCCGATGGGCACTTAGAGTAAAACACAAAACTATATATAAATTGTATAATTGTAATAGGTATTAGGTTAACAGATAATAAGTGAAATGTTTACAAAAAGGCAATCTAAAAATGCCTGGACTTTTTAGGAAATAAATATCTAGATAATTATCTCTAGTTATAAATTCAGTTTAAGTAGCAGATAAATATAAAACTGTTGATTAGCTAATAATTATGAAAAAGTTAAAAAAAGTACGGACCATGTGTCTGTCATACATAATATTTTCAAAAATGTATTGACATGCAACTGTCCACGTCAGTTAATAATCTAACTTTTTTGACCGCGAAAACTGCTGAGCTAAGTCTATAATAATAGCATAATCTCAACTCTCAACTGTAGGTCCCCTCTGTCTACCCTGCTAAAGAGAAAGGTCCATGAAGCTATTAAAACCACAGGAAAATGAGAAACCGATTATTCCTCTAGAATGGTGCCTCACATTAAGTTCAAATAAACACTTAATTCAAATTCTATTTACGACGCATACAAAAAGGTTTTGCCGCTCAATCTTATTTGAATAAGAGAACTGCCTACGAGAGATTACAAAAGCGAATACTTTGCTATACGATTCTCAACTTTATTACCATTTCATAACAATTGTTGCAATGCGGAATGATGAAATATTATATATTCGTACCGAATAATTCAGACCACAATACAATATAGATGCCATTAACGATGTCATAATTAAAGGAAGGAAATATATTTTTAATATTCACAAAACTTTTCTCTAAAATAAATGATGGAGTTATTAGTATTTTTATTCTTTGTCTTGATTCATTTTTAATTTTAAAATAAAAAGAACATGGAATCTAATTGACAACCATCTATTATAGCGTAAGCCATCATGGCGCTGTGGAACAGAATGGTAAACACAATTGTTGTGGGTTTGATTTTTTTTTTAAGAAAATAAATTATTTTCTCAAAATCTCGAAGTAGAGCAAAATTGAAGAACGAGAGAGAAAAATCTTGACACTAGGTTCTCTCTGTTTATCCTGTATTTCATAATAAAACGTGAAGTTATAAAAAAATATCGTTTATCATTATTAATATGTGTATACTGTTAATTGAATATTTGATATTGTTTTCTTTTTGCTTTTACTGTTTGCTGATTCCAACGCTCACATTGATTAATACGTAACTATTTAAGATAAGTAACTTTGTATTTCTCTTTAAGTGAAATGTAATTTCTTTTGAGAAATAAATAAACTCTTTAACCACATATAAATTAAATAAAAATTGTTAATAATTGTAACTCGTATTTTTTAGTTTCACGCTGTTTCCCGCACAAAGCAGGGTAAAGAGGGAACCTGGAAACGTAGTGTTCAGATTTCCCGTCCCCTTCTGTTCCTCATTTTTATTAGGTAACGCAATATAAAGTCTAAACTTAAGAATTATAGAGGAATATTAAAAAAAATGTATAGATATCCTAGGGTTAGGTCTATGGCCAACCGTGGGCGTCGAAAGACTCATATGATGATGGTGATGATGACTTAAAAAACTTCTGTTACTTCTATATCTCAATATATTATATATAAAAATATTAATGCTATTTTTATAAATTACTCTTTCAGTTTGTTTTTCTATGTACAAAATAAGACGCGTCAGACGTAAAGGCAAATTCAAGTTGATATTTGCCTTTTAGTTATTTGACAGCTGTCAAACTGTCAAGCAAAATTATTAGAAGTGTAGGGGTAGTTTTTTTAAATAGAAATATTGAAGATATTTACAATACTTTCATACATAATGATTTATATTTTCCTAAGATACAGCGTTTCTTATTTACGTTCTAAAATTAAACTACTAATTCTACGTTTAGCGTGTTTCATTAATATGCTTAATGAATCTGTGAGAAAAGTAAAATATTGCAAACATATTTTTCTGTTGGCTCCTTTCTGAATTCGAGAAACTGAAATGACTCTTTCCTTCGAGTAGGGATCGAACTCATGACCACCAGGCTAGCAGCCTCAAAACGGAAAACGGACTATAGAGTGCTGTAACACTAGACTCTTCATACAAGAAAAGTGAAAATATTTAATATCTTTAATAAATATTAAACTAAGCAAAATTTTGAACCCGCAACTATCGTGGAAATATAGACACGATTTAACCAACTGTTCCATAACTAAATATATACACAAATATCTATCAAAATGTATCAAGTGTTGTCGGAAAATATAAGATCAAACAAATTATTTATTCATCGAATTATATAGTCTCACAATTCTCGAATAAAATCAACAAACTAACGGGCAATTTCATCAAAATCATCCTTCCAAACCATTAAATAATAAATAGGTTTGCTTTACCAAAGTAGGCCTAAGAAGGTCGCCCCGTGTCGATATCCCTTTTCAGGGAGATTAATCTTTTGCTTCGAGATTAAATCCCGCGCTGTCTTATATCAATCAAGACTAACGCAGACAGTTTTTGCGGGCTATCTGATCGAGATCTGAAATGGTTGTTTAGTATGATAGACATTTTTTTCATTTAAAA
Source organism: Heliconius himera (assembly GCA_021202915.1). NCBI lineage: Eukaryota > Metazoa > Arthropoda > Insecta > Lepidoptera > Nymphalidae > Heliconius > Heliconius himera. The sequence continues at coordinate 404,458 of JAJHJA010000155.1, read as the reverse complement.
GTTTGGTGTAAACAGTGCGGAATTTCCCATTTTTGGTATTGGTAGTTTTATCAGAATTATCAAACTGTTTTTTTAAGTTATTTTGTTGGACAGGATATAGAATTTTTATAAGTAAACCCTCGTCCCTTGATTATGTATAAACAAAAAACAAAAAAACTTTTAAAGCTTTTTATCACGTAAATCTTCATACAGAAAAAAATATACCTTACCCAATTTCGCAGGATAGCAAACTGTGAGACGACGAGGTTAGCACTTCCCAAACGAAAACTTAGACAATCGATTCAAATTATGCGAGAGGAGATTTTCTTTAGCGATGAATTCCCCGTTTTTAGCTGTACATTTTACAAAAAAAAAATTTCAAAGAAAATATCATTAGAACAGTCGATTTAAGCCGGCTAAATGATCTTGTCAAATGAGAAACCATTAATTAATTGATGATTTTTTTAACAATTTTTTGTAAAGTTTTTTTTCTGAGCTGAGGCCATTCGTGGCACAGGGGCACAAAGTGTGACTAAGCACGACTGCTTGTGGGTACGATCCCCACTCAAGAAAATGAAATATTTATTTAAATTTATATTTTCATTTCTTTGCTCTGATGTTGAGGCAAAGCGCGGCATTGAGTACCGCCACTCAGCACGCAATGCATCTAAAATTCGGTGGAAAGTGGGGAACGGAGTGTCTTATCACTAGGTTCCCCCGGTAAAGGTAATAATAATGATAATATTTTTTATTTTTATTTTTATTTACTCTTATTTTTTTATTGCGGGTTTTGGTTATAATATAATAATTATAAAGATGCATTGTAAACTTAAATAGCGAGACGGTAAGTACACAAGAATGTAGATAGGTAAATACATAATTTGTTACAGTCCTTTATATATATGGTTTCTTTTTTTGTTTTTGAATCGAATTCTCTAAGGAGACCCGACATATTTTTGTATATTCAATAGTCACATGTGTCGACCATAATTTTATCAATATATGTTAGTAGATGCTATATTTAAATATTAACAAAATACGTAACTCTCTAGAGTCTTTGCTTCACCCTCAACATAGATATATAGATATTCTTTATTGTAACCACTGCGCCACAAGATGTGTTTAGGTAATATTAATACATATTTAAGTTATTTTATTATAATTCGTCAATAAAAACGTTAAAAATTGAAATTGCCTATACACACATAGGATAGGAAGAAGGAACCTGGGAACCTAGTGTTCTCTCTGTTCTTCTTAAAACACATCCGTGTCCCACTTTCCGCCGAATTATATACGAGTATTAACCTGCCTACATAATAATAATATTTACGTAAAGTTACGTAGTTGGTAAAATGTCTAATATCTCATAATTATATTATAAATATTAATTCAGTCTTGGCTCGTCATAGAAGGAACTGGCATATTTTTCTCTTGTTCCTTCACCTCGTCGACATTCATTGTGCGAAATAAAGTCATCTTATCGAAAACAGAATCTTGGTAAAACAGAGCGCGCCTGTTTTTTACAACAAAGACATATTTTATTATTTTTTATGCACATAAACGTATTCAGGATTTTTCTGCAGTGCCTGTAAAGAAATTTGATTGTGATATATAGAAAATAAGAAAAAACAAAAATCATTCGTTATATGATTTTTGTCAATTTTAGGTATATTGCATACTAGCAGCTCGCCCACGGCTTCGCCCGCTTGAAATACATGATTATTGATTTAATAAGCAGAATTGTTTGACAACTATAATGACTTCTAATATGGTTTTTTTACGACATTATCGTCAAAGAATTTTTGATTGTTTTAAATAAAAAAATACGACCATTGTTGATATTTAATATTTATAAAATATACATAAAGCTAATTATTTATTACACGTATATATTTTTTTAACTTTATGTTCTTTTTATCTATATAAGATACTCTGTTAAATGTGCTGATGTCAGTGAATAATTTAATTTACTCATTCAGAAACAGCCTTAAATGTTAAATTATTGATTTGAAAGATTCATAATATTCTTTGTAAAATAACTGTAATAATTGCATATTAACTCCTGTACAGTTCTTAAATTAGTTACATATATTATATAAACGAACCAACCAAAAAATCTTTGTATTTACTTGATATTTCTTTCAAGATCGTTCTTTATCTCCGTGTTGAATTAATTACGACTTCTTTCAAATGACGATAACTTTTTTTTAATGAACCGATTTTAATGAACTAAACTTTAGTATTTAAGTTAAGTTAAAACAAAGCAATTGGTGAGACATGGTCTAACCAAGTCTCCTAATATATTAATATTATACAAAGAACACCCGGTAAAATATTTATTTTATCACGAAAATATAAATTTAGATAGTTTAATATGGTCTTTAACTCCTACTTGCAATTCACAATGTCTCTTATAAGTAAAAAAACGCACATTGAAACTAAAAGAAGCCATCATTTTTAAAAAATAAATGTTTTTCTTTGAAAATATTTCAATGAAATCTTTACTCAAATTATTCTTCCACCTCTATCAGATTACAACCAACAAGAATTTATTATGAAGGATGGCAATCGAATCAAAGTTTCCGGTTAGTTACATGAGGTTCACAGATCATCAGATCACATCAGAATTTCTGATAGAATCCCCGATCACCCCCTAAACTAAGTACATTATAGTACGGTATTACTTTGTATGATATATTGATTAGCTTAGAGAGGGTTTATTAATATGTTGTTTTTACGGTGACACGTTGTATCCCGCATAGAACAGGTTAGACGGAGAGAGCAGTGTCAAGACATTCCTTTATCCACTTTTATCTAAAGTATCGATATGTCCTTTGAGACCATCGTTGTACACAGGCACAAACGTGTGACTTTAAACGACGATAACGACGACGGTTGTAGGTTCTTTTCGCACTAGAAGTAATGAAGTATTTAATATTTTGATTTTCTCGCTCTGGTACTGAGGCAAAGCGCGGCGCTGAGTTTCGCCACTCAATACTCAACGCCTCGTGAATTCGGCGGAAAATAAGAAGCGGAATTGTCTGAATGGAGCGGACTGTCAACGGAGTAATTTGACACCAGCTTTTCTCTGTTTATCCTGCTATGTGCAGGATACAGTGTGAGGCTAAAAAAATATCTTTTGCTTATTTATTTTGAATAAGTTATTTTATGTTGTTAAATTTAAGTTAATGATGATGTACATTTAAATTCAAATTCAAATAATTTTATTCAAAATAAGAAGTTACATGCTTCATTTTTTGAACGTCAAATAATTTACCAGCAGTTCACTAAAGTTAATGCCTCGGGCTTGAGAAGAACCGGCGCAAGAAAATCAGCGGGACCTATTTTTTAAAAATCAATTTTAATCAAAAACATTTAATTATCTGTGTAATTTAAATAGTAAAAGTAATAATAATTAGTTAAGCACATGTAAAACGTTTAGTTACATAAAATACGATATTGGGTCTACCTCGAACAAAACATGCACACGTCCGTCGATTTGTTCTAACCCAATTTATAAAATTTGTTTTATACGTGTATGAGTCAACGTAGATATATTCTATATTTATTGAAACTGCATATAAAATTGATGCTCTATATAAAGCCACAAGTAAATAGATATTTGATTCAATTTCAACAACAATAATTTTGAATACACAAATATATGATTTGGAGATACAGAAATTATTTCACAGTTATCAAATAATAAAATTTTAAGAATAAAGAATTATTATAGATATTTTTTTAATTTCACATTGTACCTCGAGGGAATCTATAGTTAAGACTTAAGAAACTCCGTCCCCCACGCATCGTTTAATTTTCGAAACATTGCATGTTGAACGATGGAAATAAAAGACGTGCTTTGCCTTATTTCCAGAGCAAGGAAATTAAGATAATTCGTTCCCCCGAATGGAAATCGAACCTACGATTGTTGCACTTACAGTCTGACAGCCCTGAAATAAGAATATACAATAAAAAAATATCAACTAAACAAACTTATTGTATGAAAAAAAAAACCAACTAAACTTACATAATAATTACATCGTAAACCGAGAAGACAACGAGGGAGCTTTTCAAGAGTAAGACATTTCAAAGCACTCGCCTATAATTAGGCGTTTATGTGTCAATTTGAACGTCATATAAACATGCCTAAGGATATTACGATATATAAAAAAAACGGGTGAATAAATTAATTTGGCCACCGAGACCCATTTCGGGTCGCCTCGTAAAACAATAGTTCAGCTAAAGCGAAGTAGATCACATCCTGAAGGAGTACACATCTCAACTTTGTCTTATACGAGTACCTACATACTTTGTGTCTATTGCGGACTTTTGGCGACATAATGGAAGTTTAATAAAAGTTAAGTACTCGATATTTTTTTTAATTATGTATACATATATTATAAAAAAAATATCACATAAAATAATTTCATTCTTATTACTAATTAAAACCGGTAAAGTGCGCGTCGAACTCGCCTATTGTGGGTTCCGTACCAATTACAGGATTGTAGGTTCAATGGGAAGTGCAATTTGTAAATGCTGATAAACTTAAATTTGCGGGCGTTTGCACTCATTTTGTACGAAATGAACAACAAATATGTATTTATAATGTTTTGAAGTTCTACTTGTGTTGGCGAGAATCTAGATTTTTTCTTTGTTTTTATATTAATTTCAGCTTGATAGCTCTACGTGATCTCCAGATAAAGGGTCTCTAAGAGACCGAGTACGGAACCCTAAAAATATTGGTACATCGAAATTTCGTTGATAAAGAAGTATAGTTACATTACTAGTTTGGTAATAGGTATAAAGTGTAAATAATAAAAAATATATAAATAATAAACTTATTTAGAAGCTTAATGTTATTTTAAGATAACAACGAGAAATAAAGATAAGAAAAGTTGTTAAATAAAATTTACTTCTGCATGCTGTTTACCAATCTAAAATATTTAATACAACCCTTGGCACGTCTCCAAGAGACGCGCAATATTAATACTTCAACTTGGTAATCAATATTTTCCGTGAGCTACATTTTTGCCTAAAGTGTCATTGTCGATACCGTCTCCGTAGTTAATGTTAATTGATCCTATTCCTTTATTGCCAAGTTCTATAATTCTGTCCATTGCCTTTAAGAATGCAGAACACAACGCCACGCTTTGTCTTGTTACCATAGTATGTAAATGAAAATAATTAATTCCCCCGTAGGGAAACCGAACTTACAACAGCCGCATTTACAATTACATGCTGTTCCGCTGCGCCACGACAACTTCTAACATATGAATATTAAAGATATATTTTTAATAAGGAAATACTAAATCTTGAACCAGTTTTGGTTACCATTATTACACTCAAAAATAATAAAGAAGAACTAGAATAGCTTCCGATAGACGAATATGGGTCAAATGCATGCTATGTCACTCATGAAGTCAGTCCTGCGGTCACTTCAGGCAGAAGCGGCGCCGCCAACAGTCTAGTATAAGTAATTAATATAAGCCGCGAGGTGGCATCTCGCCAGAACGTGCTGCACTCTTCGTGGACGTGAAACGTGCTGAAGATGTAGTTCCTATGAATAATTGAATATATTTGTACGATTATATTATATAATATATTAGGTTGAGGCCGTCGCGGCGTAGTCGACGGTTGTGGGTTCGATACAATCTCGGGGGAATAATTTTTTTTTTTTTAATATTTTAATTTCTTCTCTGTTACTAAGGCAAAAACGCGGCATTGAGTTCCGCCACCCAACGCGCAATGACGTTTGACCAATGTAAAATTTTTGTGTGTTTGAAAATTATGTTAAACGAAAATTCGGTGGAGGACGGGGATAAGAGTGTCTTAACACTAGGTTCCCCCTACCTACATGCTTGCAGGATACAGCGTGAAGCTGACAAAAATTCAGATATATGCATATGTATATGTGCACTCGTGTGTGTGAGGATTCACACTTGGTGTCACGGTTCGCTCTCGGTCCTAAACGCAACTTATACGTCTCATAAACCATACAAACCCAATACTTTAAAATTAAACATTTCTTTCACAATCCTAAAAGCCTAATATCGATATTACAATATTAACACCAATATCACGGCTCGAGCAGTTCAGTCTCATATACTCCTAGTATTACGTGGGTAGTTCCGTGTATGTGAACAAACAAGAACAACTTCGCGTGAGCTTGGAACGCGATTATTGCGGGATATTTACCTTGTTGTAACTTATGCTAATGCTCCTTGCGTGGTGTGTACTTACAGTTAGAACAGGTAGAGTATGGACTAATGAGATATCTTGTGTTTCTTTTCTCCATCTTATTATATCTTGTTTTGACTTTGAAATTTATAAAATCTTATTCTAGTTCAAATGTAGTTAAAATAAGTAATAATTTATAACGCATGTTTAATTTATTAAAAATATTAAAATTCAGAAACTAGAAGAATTAGATCCACTTGATTTTGAAATTGGATACCGCCCAAGAGCGTTTAGACTTTCAAATATCTATACTAAGGTTAGAAATATCAATATATTTGCAAAAAAATATGAAAATCAAATAAAAAAATTACAAATCAATCGCCTATTAAAAAGCAAAACTAATTTTGACGTCAATCGCAACCACTGTTATACACGAACGACCTTTTCCATGCATTTACTATATGAATAATTAGTACGGTGACGCCCGTCATCGATATGGGGACATATTTTATTCAACAAAACCGCTACCGACAGCTAAATTATATATAATATAAATTAATTCAATTACATATAATATGCTACACTTGTAGGGTATTATTTAGTTTTTATTCATCTTCACACTGTATCCCACATGTAGTAGTAGGTATAGACAGATGGTAGTGTTAATACACTCAGCTCCGCACTTTCCACCCAATTCAGGAGACATTGCGGTGGCTCAAGTTAAGTGGCGGATTTCAACGCCACACATTGCTTCGACACCAAAGCGAAAAAATGAACATTTATAAATATTTCCTGAGTGAGAATCGAAACCACAATCTGTCGCGTTTGCAGTTGCACACCTGTGCCACTGCAACACGACATTTTTACATAGAATAATATAATTGTATTTTACGTATAGACAGATTTTCTCCTTAGATTAATCTTATACGTGACACGAGCGGCTGCCACTCAACACGTACGCCCAAATAGGCGGAAATTGAAGTACTTCCGTCTATTTCAACCCCTAAAGTAATAACGTGACCCCTCGGCGGTCGTTGTAAGCGATATAACGTGACTGCAAGTTAATTTATATATTACTTTTATCTATATTTAATGTGGTTGCAAGTTCCATTCTCAATCTTTCATCGCTATGGTGTCGAGGCAAGTTAGGCATGGTGCTGCCGTCATCAATACCCAATGCCTCCAGAGCTCAGCGGAAAAGCGGATTCCCAGGTTCCCTTTGCCTACCTTGGTATGTGCTTGATACATTCTTCTTCTTCTTCATAAACAAAATTACCCTTATATACTTTTTAAGACAATTATAATAACAATTAACTTTAAACTTAAAATAACCCGTTGGAGGCGGCCGAGCTAATATACAAAAATAGTTAAATGTAAAAGTTAATATTTTTGCGTAAATGCTTTTGTTTTTATCAATAAAATTTTATTTTTAGTGTGCAATCCGCATACTCATATTTTATTGACAAACAACAATAGACCAATGTGAAATTGTATTAAGTAGGTAGTGTGTTTGGCAATTATGTTAAACGTGAGATCGTTTTTATTATTTGATGACGGGTAATATTCATTCAAAATAGGTATTGATAAAGGTAAACCAAAAATGTACTAATACTTAAGTCAACAAAAAACTTTTAGAATAATGCTCAGAATAATGTTCATATTTATAAATAATGTAGTTCAGTTTAATAAGAGAACATTTTACGCTATCCGGAAATGTTATAAGAATTGGCAACAGCTTGAGAAATAAGTTTTTTGTTTCTAGATTCTCTCTACCTCCCTATCTTACAAAATATAGAATTTGCATCAGAATCCATTTCTTATCAACATATCTGGAACAAAGCTAATTAACTCAGTAAAGGCGGTTATATCGACGTAATGAGGTAATCAAGGTAACTTGTAATGAAACATCATCATTAGTGACTGCACTTGGAACTACTTCATTAAATCGTCAATTCAGATAGTTACCTTCATTTACGACACGTTAATGTTATATTTTGAATTTATAAATGAAAATTAGATTCTTGTACTGTTATTTGAAGGTAAATAATAATATTGTCGCAATGTAAATTATATTTTAAACTGTAGCAGACCTCGGTAGACCTTTGAAAATACAGTATAAAAATGTAGGAGGAAGATCACGTAAAAAGCAGAAGGACCCCGGAGGGCATGTATGAAGAGGTTGATGACAGTGGACGAGGCGAAAGAAGTATGCAGAGTTTTCCGTTCCGTTTTCCGTAACGTTTGGCGCTCCGTTCTATCTGATTACCTCGCTAGGGATACAGCGTGAAGCTAAGTTAAGTTTTTTTAAAACTGGGGGGGAATAATTTTTGAATATTTTCATTTCTTCATTGAGTACCACCACTCAACAATAAAGAATGTCTTAAAAATTCGCCGGAAAGTAAGGAACGGAGTCCTAACACCAGGTTCCCTCTGCCTTCTGTACGCGGAATACGGCGTTAAACTGTATATATACATATATAGTAGAATCTAGAAAGTCCTTAACTAAATATCTAATGAATATAAAAACACTTGGGCGCAATACTAATCTCTTACATAAAAAGATCGATGGGGATAATATAAGGAGAACCGTAATACACTATGGTTCAGATTTCTTGATTAGAGGCGGTGGCCTAATGAGCGCGGTGAACAATAGTAGGTACTTACAAAGTCTATATCTAAGCTTAAGTGATTTTTTTATTGTGGAAACAGTTCTTTTTTCTTAATATTTTTATTTTACATTGTCTTAGTGTATGTGCGTCAGTGAAATATAATGAAGTATTCTTATTGATTATTCGAGTTTAAGAGAATTAGACCCACAACTTTCGCATGTACCAACAGCTCCACTGCGCCGTATGGCGTTTATTTTTATTCATTTCAGCTGTATTTCTCATATAGCAGGGTAGGCAGAAGGAGCCGAGTGTTAAGACATCATGCTTCCAACTTGCCTCTGAATTCTGGAGGTGTTGCGTGTTGAGTGGCGGAACTCGAATTTGCGCTTTGACTCGACAACCGAGCGAATAACTAAAACTAAAATATTAAATATTTAATTTCCTCGACTGAGGATTGAACCCACAATTTGTCGTGGTTACAATGCCCCTGCGCTAAGGCTGGCCTCAATTTTTTCTTAAATATAACTTTTCTTATCCAACATTTTTTTTCATTTATTTTCTCTTATCAAATATCCCTCCTTATGTAAAATATAATGATAAATTTTTAGTCCAAATGAAGATGACGAAATGTCTCTGAGATTTGCTGATTAGAGATTTATCACTTTATCAGATAATATGATAAAATAAATTTCACAAAACAGATATGAAATGATGAGATTTTATATTTATAAGACATTCAGTTAAATAAAGTGCTTGAATATATAACGTGTATTTTGACACGTATTCAAGACTGTAAAACATTTATTATTATAAAACCAGTTTTTAAACCAAAAAGTGGAGTTTAAGTTCAGGATTGCAAACATATAATAGGTAATGGTTCCTTATTTTTTTATTGTATAACAATAATTACAGTAAAAACAACCAAGTTCCAGCACAATGAATGAGTAAATGAGTTGTTTCTACTAACAAATTTGATGGTCATATGTTCGGTTCCCATTGGGAAGCATATTTATATAACTATTAACCCTTATGAGATTAGGTTTAAGTATAAAGGGAAATATCAAATATTTCTAAATTTATATAAATTTATGGTCCTTTGAAGCACAAAAAACATTAAACTCTAAGATAACTTTATTAAAAGATGGATTTTGCTGCATTTTGAATGAAATTCACCGCGTAATCAAAATCTATCTAGAGTAATATTTATTACGAAGACGTATCAAAATTTTAACACAGCGGGATTTGAACCCGCGCCACGTTACTACACACTTAGGAAAGAAAAATAGTTATTAAGAAAACGTATAAGCGTTCTGGAAGCATTGTGTGCTGAGTGGCGGAACTGAACGCCGCGATTTGCTTCGACACCAGAGCAAAAAAATAAAAAAATAAAACAAACAAGCATATACATTTTATAATGTATATTTATTTCTCAGCCACATAGTCGCGAATGTTTTAACAAAAATACCAATAATAGTACTCGTATAATATTTTTGCGTACTATTATTAAAATAAACTGATTTAATTTCCAAGTAAAAAACTAAAGACATTTCTATCTCAATATTATCATTAGAACGTGCCCAATAAGGTAGATTGAAAACGCACAAAGGAAGCGATAGAGCCGGAGCACTCATATTAGCGCGATCGATGACAACGAGTCCGCTTTAATGAGCGACTCAGCGTTACACACAACGAGGTCCTGGCGACGTCGCGCGTCGCGTCGGTGCAAATAGAAACGTTGTTCTTCTTCTTATCTAATAGTTACTTATAGTGTTGTGTTATATTGAGATTTACAGTATGGAATGCATTAAATTGTGTAATTCGATGTCATCTTTGGAGATCGTCGTAGTGGGTGGTACAGAGATCGAGTATAAACGCAAGGGTTATGGGTTCGATCGCCATTCGTGTAAATGGTAATTACTTCGAAACACACTGTTGATTGAAGAAGCAGTCTCTTAATTTCGCCTTTTAACATGAATAAGTGGTGCAACTTACCCAATAAGTCTTCGTTATACTTTCATCTCTTTCACTTCTGCAGTGACGCTCCCAATTTATTTTGCGCTTTTATCTTAAAATTTTGCCGTGATCGGATGCAAAATTTATTGAAGATGAGACTGAATTAATTCAGTGTAAAATAATTTTATATAAGGCAGTTTATTTTTTATTTATGTAGTATCACGCAAAATGAGCGTATATAATCTAGAATTTCAAGTAAAAGAAAATTCAAAATTTGAGTTTTTTGATAATTTTTCTAGCTTACTAAAAATGAGAAGAAATGTAAGGAACCTTTACGATAAGAGTTCAAAAGGCAAAGTACAAACTTTTGATACTTAGGCAATTAAAAAAATAGTTTAATTAAGACTGGTCAGTTATAATTCAGAATATAAGACAACTATTGAATTTTATTGCAGAGATATTCTATATGATATTTTAATGAAATATTTATTATCCATTTATAATGTCAATGCTCAAGCTTATTCGGAAAATGTTTTTTAAAACATTCTATTTAACGTAGGCTAAGCCTTTCCTTATACTTATTAAGTTACTTTACAGTACATAATTTACAATACCAGACTTAATATTTATGAAAGTACTGATCTCCCCGGCTGAAAATAATTAGAGCAGAGATAGTAAGTACGACACGATATTAAATATTCAACAAAGTTTTGACAAGCTGCATGTAAAATGGCGATGAGCTAAATTTCTTAGCGTAACAAATAGGAAATTGGATTTTTATGAAAATTTACTTTAAATGAGGCCGTTCGTGGCGCAGCGCCACGAGGTGTGACTGCAAAACCGACTGGTTGTGGGTTCGATCCCCACTCGAGGAGATGAAATATTTACTTAAATTTATATTTCCATTTCTTCGCTCTGGTGTCGAGGTTTAGCGCGGCGTTGAGTTCTGCCACTCAACACGCAATGCCTCCAGAATTCGGCAGAAAGTGGGGAACGGAGTGTCTTAACACTAGGTTCCCTCTGCCTACCCTGCTGTGTGCGGGATACAGCGTGAAGCTAATTTAATTTATTTTTTTAATTTACTTTAAATTAAAAATAGCTATTATATATTACAATGTAAAGTGCCCATTTTAATGTACATTAAATTGGATAGCTATGTATAAATAAATTAAAATTACTTGAATGAATCGTTCATTCTAGCATAAAATATTAATAATATAATCTAAACATAAAACATAAATATATTTAAAAACATATAATAGACACGAAGCTAGACTCAAACTTGCACCTATTTATTTTAAACGGTCCAAATTTTATAATTACACATATTTGTATACTAATATAATTTTATTAATGGCCTAAGATCCCATCGTTTAAAACTGTAGGGATCAGATTTTCTAATGATACTTATATTTAAGAATGATACATGATAGTAGAATAGATTACACTAGGGTTGCCCAAAAAAATCCTGCCGCAATCACCTTTAATTAATGTTTTTCGTAACTCGTTTTTGGAGAAAATTGCACTCATATGTTTTTTATGTGAATCGCACATCATTTGAAAGAAAATCGCATAAGGAATTGGAAAAACAATGGTTGCCAGCTCTCAGTCTGCCGCAAGCCCAGGGTTGCCTGGTTTAAAGAGGTCAGTTAATGTTAATATTTGCACTTATGTGTTTTTTTAATGAATTATATATCAAATTAAAGCTTATTTTTTTCTCATCACTAAAACACATGGTTGCCTGCAAAATAACTGCCGCAAGCAAAGGTTGCCATCATTTGAAATATTCTATTCCGATTCCGTTTGACTTAAAATAGACGATGAAATACGCGGTTTGCCTTATGTTTTAAAGTAAAATATAATATTAAAGTAGAAGGTCAATCTTAAAATTAATATTTATTCTAGCTGTTCACCGGTTAAATGATGATTTTAATTATATTAAGTACATACAAAAAACTATTTAAACATGAAATCATCCTTATTTTTCCATTGAAATAATGAATCTATGATATTAAGTCTTTGTTAAATCTGTTTTCTAGATATTAATACTCGTTTAAATCGTTATTTTAAAACGACTAAATTATCATCTATATATATAAAACAAGTACCTGACTGACTGAGGTAAGACGCACGCACAGCCGCTGATGGTAGAAACGTAAAATTTGGACAGATGTTTTTTTTCATAATCTGGACATCCACTAATAAGGGATTTTAAGAAAATTGAACCCTAAAGGAATAAAAGGGGGGCTGAAAGTTTGTATGGTTTTTTTTTAATCGGCACCGATTTTTATAATATTTGAAATTCAGACTCCTAAAAATATTTCATTGAACACATGTTTCATGGTTTTTTAGAATTCACCCCGTAAGGGTTCAAATAAGCGGGCGAAGCTGCGCGCGCCCACTAGTATTAAATAAACGTTTACAAATATCGTTCTATTATAAGGTATTAATTACATAATGTTTTCATAATATAATGTAGGTTGACAATTATTGCAGATATTTTATTAATAAATCAAGAAAATATGGAAAATTACCTCGTTATAAACTCTCAATCTCTCTCTTCGTCCTCAGAGAAAAATATATAAAATATTATATATTTTTCTCTGAGGATCTCTTGTTTAATAAAACATTAAATTTAATTATACTTATCAAACATTAATTATACTTACGTTTTGCATTAGAAAATAATTGAAAAATAAAAATCAAATCAAATTCACGCTGTATCCCGCACGCAGCAGGGTAGGCAGAGGGAACCTATATTAAACATTAAATTTAATTATACTTATCAAACATTAATTATACTTACGTTTTGCATTAGAAAATAATTGAAAAATAAAAATCAAATCAGATTCACGCTGTATCCCGCACGCAGCAGGGTAGGCAGAGGGAACCTAGTGTTAAGACACTCCGTTCCCCACTCTCTGCCGAATTCTGGAGGCATTGCGTGTTGAATGGCAGAACTCAACGCCGCACTTTGCTTTGACACCAGAACGAAGAGATGGAAATATAAATTTAAGTGAATATTTCATCTCCTCGAGTGGGGTTCTTCTTTATATTTTTGTTTTACAACAATGAACTTTTTGTAACACTGTAAGTGATAACCGTGCATTGTGTTACTATTTAAGAAAATGTTACTGTGTATAAAATTCATTTTTTGGCGAAACAACAACATAATTTTACACTTCAGACTCATTATTAAATTCCACACACATTTTTGCACAAAAAATAGATCTTCATTTTTGTCATGTTAACTAAAAAAGTCTACACTTCAAAACGAAAGGTAAGTAACTAAGTAATATGTTCAAAAACATCTCATTTGGCCATCTGCACTGTTATTGCATTTAGAAACAATACATCTACGAAAATAAAATTATTGCATTTTGTTTGCTTTGTATACCGCCGCAAAATGTTTATCTATAGTAAAAAGTAGACAACTAATTGATATTTGCCGACTCCTGGTCCTTACCTGGACCTTAAATAGCGTTTATTATTCGGCATTACTGTCTAAATTTCTTAGAATTTATTTTTGATAAATTAATTTTGTTTATTATAATTCTGTCATATATATTTCCTTCAATGCAAATTCTTAAAAGTTGCGTGAGAATTAAAAAATATTGCGGCAACCGTTATAAAAAAAAACGAGAAAAAAAAATCAAACGAGCAGAGGACAAAGAGAGAGAGTATATTGAAATGTTATTTTCCATATTTTCTTAATTAATGAAAAAACATACGCAATAATTGTCGCCCTTCATTATCTCAAGGAAACATGATATAATTAATACCTTATAATAGATTGATATTTGTAAGCATTTATTTAATTAGATAATTTAGTCGTTTTAAAATGATAATTTAAATTAGTATTAGTATTTAGAAAACAGATTTAGCAAAGACTTAATATCATGGGTTCATTATTTCACTTGGAAAATAAGGATGATTTCATATTTAAATAGTTTTTTGTATGTTCTTAATATGATTATAATCATCATTTAATAGGTAAATAGCTAGAATAAACATTAATTTTAAGATTGACCTTCTATTATATAATATTTTACTTGAAAACATAAGGCAAATCGCGTATTTCATCGTCTATTCTCAGTCAAACGGAATCAGAATAAAATATGATGGCAACCTTTGCTTGCGGCAGCCATTTTCCAGGCAACCATGTGTTTTAGTGATGACAAAAAAATAAGCTTTAATTTGATATATAATTCATTAAAAAAACACATGAGTGCAAATATTCACATTAAGTAACCTCTTTAAACCAGGCAACCCTAGACTTGCGGCAGACTGAGAGCTGGCAACCATTGTTTTTCTAATTCCTTATGTGATTTTCTTTCAAATGATGTGCGATTCACATAAAAAACATATGAGTGCAATTTTCTCCAAAAACGAGTTACGAAAAACATTAATTAAAGGTGATTGCGGTCGGATTCTTTTAGGCAACCCTAGTGTAATCTATTCTGCTATCATATATCATTCTTAAATATAAGTTTCATTAGAAAATGTGATCCCTACAGTTTTAAGCGATGGGATCTCCACCTATAACAGCTTTTTTATACGTTTAAAGTGCTATTCCACGCTTAAAAAAGAAAAATACTTTTTCGATAATACTTTATTAAAATATTTTAGGACTATAGGTCTAACCAATAGCAATCTTTTCCAGGCAACCTGAAGTCTTGTAGTAGTTATAATTTTTGTTTTGTACTGTTATTGTTTAATTAATCTATACATATAAAGAAAATTGAAGTATCTGTCTGTTAATTGATTGTGTTTTTCAAGTGCATTTAGTAATTTATACGATACTAAAACACAAATTCTATCTTTCTGTTTGTTTGCGCTAATCTCCGGAATAACAACGAAAATAGAGAAGGTAGTGTGTTATATAGCGCTCGGTGTCACAGGCGGAAAACTTATTTAATATTATAATGTGTCCGTCTGATAGGCGGCCGAGCGCCCGAAAACGCTGACAAAGGAGAAGATCGGGTGAACAGCGCCGGTGGGAAAGGAATTTCTTCCGTTCCCACACTTATTATTCCATCGTGGAGTAATTAAGTCGTAGGTTAAGTTAGATTTAGTTAGGTTTAGGTTCAATATTATATAACAATTATATATAAGTTAGATTAATTTAGGTTTAAACAGATTACTGTTCTTCCAACATTGAAGGCAGTAGTCTTAGATATAGTTTAGTTTTAGATAAAATTAATGTATTTTAATTAATAATTTTATTAATATAATTTTAAGATAGAAAAATCGTATTTTCTTAACCCTCCAATTGCAGCCTACGTAACTGGCGCAGTCGGTAGGATAGCCGAAAAAAAAGTCACTGAATTGCTCAAGGACATCGGCTATCTCGGATCTACATCGTGGTGCAGCGGGAGGCGTATCAAGACATAGATACATAAGAGGTACGATTTTTTTTATTAAGTACTTTAGAATTTTTCTGGAATTGCTTTCCTTTTATCTTTAAGTAAATCCTTTCAAGTAAAATTTTAAATCAGTTCTTTCAATTAAAATTTAATTAGTAGTAATTATTAAGTTAGTTTTAATTAATTATTCCACGTTTCCCATCTATTCCAATCTTTGAATTCTACATTAGTTAAAATTGGGTAATAAAATAAGAGAACATGTAACTAAGTATATTAACGATTGCAATATGGTTATCAGGTTAAATATGATCGAAATTAACTAGGCCACAATTCCAAATTGCACTTCCATTTATTAAACCTAAAATTACATTTATATTTGCTTAACAATAAAGAAATGTATAAATTCTTAATATAACTGGAACACTCTCTAAATATGCGCAGGCATATTTTTTTGAGATGTAATAGAAATTAGTGTCGTGTGCAGCTTGTTATTGTTCTCTAAAAAAATTAAATAATTTTCATTTTAAAGGTAATATCGCCGTTCTCCTGTCCTTAGTCCTTTGACCACTATAATTTTCTCGTAATAAATTCCAAATCATCCCTTTAAGCAATATCTAGTAAGAATTCTCTGTACATAGAGGCTGAATGCCCGAAGATATTATATTTATACCTCTGTACATCATTCAAGATAAACCAGACTAAAGAAAGTTAAAAACATCAGCAATACTCTTAAACTCTATCAACCTCCGGAAACTTCACTCAATGAATTAATTCAAGATTGGCCCTACAGACACCAGTTGAATTAAATAAAGTCAACGACAATATACCTAATATATCATACCACGAATCAAATTTACTTAGTACTAATTATTGCAAGTGTACTTGGTATTGGAATTGCTTATAAACGATTTCGGCTCCAAATCTCAAAAAATACCACACCACACGAAGCAACAGACAAAAATAATGAACACGAAATGGATACTGCAATTAACCCTCATGAAGTTATAGTTGATATCAAGAAAATCTCAGCAACTTTTCCCTCTCAAGAATAGTTGCTGATCTGCGGAGGGAGATGTTATATAGCGCTCGGTGTCACAGGCGGAAAACTTATTTAATATTATAATGTGTCCGTCTGATAGGCGGCCGAGCGCCCGAAAACGCTGACAAAGGAGAAGATCGGGTGAACAGCGCCGGTGGGAAAGGAATTTCTTCCGTTCCCACACTTATTATTCCATCGTGGAGTAATTAAGTCGTAGGTTAAGTTAGATTTAGTTAGGTTTAGGTTCAATATTATATAACAATTATATATAAGTTAGATTAATTTAGGTTTAAACAGATTACTGTTCTTCCAACATTGAAGGCAGTAGTCTTAGATATAGTTTAGTTTTAGATTAAAATTTGTACTTTAATTATTAATTTTATTAATATAAGTTTAAGATGTAAAAATCGTATTTTCTTAACCCTCCAATTGCAGCCTACGTAACTAGTGGATAAATATATACTCTTATCCTGGAATTTCCACGGGATTTCCACAAGCAAAACCACGTTTAAGTACTGTGCGTAAGTACATACCGTCACGTCACATATCATATAAAACTATTTTATTTATCAATAGTTGAAGTGGGTATAGGAAGTGCATTACAAGATAATTTCTCGAAATTCCGGATTTGAAAGACCACATAAACAAAGTTTTTCGGTAACGACTAATCAGTCATAAAGAATTTAATTACCACAGTTATCAAAATTTGACATAGATATTTTGTTTTGCGGTTTCCACACAATAGAAACAGCATCACACTAAATACGCTACAAACTAATCTCTTTATAATTCCTCCCAAAAAGCCAAACATATAATTCATTTAATAATACAGCAACACATTAATTACCTCCAGACAGAAACGCTATCATTTAAATAGCGATATTAACGCACGCGCGTAATTAGAACAAAGGATTTTGGTAAATACTCGTCACTTATAAACTTATGTTTGTTTATATTGGTACAAATAACGGGGGTTACTTTATTAATGTTATATTAATATAATAGTAGTTAGTGACAGTTTTGTATGCTAACTGGTATCGAAATTAAATAAATTGTGAATTCTTTTTGATTTGTTATATTTTATGTGATCTATTATATATGTACTAAGTAGTAATATATAGGTACATTTAGATCTTTAAGAATAAAAATGAGTTATGAGTTTTTATGCATTATTTAAAAATAATAATTGCATTCTGCATTTCTCCAGAATGCGGCAGAAAGTGGAGAACGGAGTGTCTTAACAGTAGCTTCTCTCTGCCTACCCAGCTGTATGCGAGACACCGTGAAGCCGATATTTATTATTCCTTAGTAACCCACTGTACCGATTGTGTCATACAAAAACTTTTAGTAATTTCCATTTGACCACGTAAGCGACGCCGCAAGTAAGATATAGCATAAGATGTAGTGGAAATATTGAAGCCAGGTAAGACTAGCGCCAAAATCACAAAAATTAAATAATTTGTGTTGAAGCGTTTAACAAAAATAATGAGCCTAAAAGAAGAATCGAAACAAGCCCGCATAGTTAGTAAAATTCCTTTAGGGTAGTTTAGAAACACTTTTGTAAAGGCTATAAGTGATTTTATTGTATATATAACAAAAAGAGATACCATTTCTCAAAGAGATACCTTTTCTAATTACCAAAACTACATTTATTTTGTTTGATGAATCGCTACAACCTCCTAAAGCTAATAGGGGAACTTAATCAGTTATCTGTGAACGTGGATTTACAAAATCAATACACAAGTTAAATTTCGTTATAAGCCATTTAGACTGGAGGATGATTATGAGTTCGATTTCCGTACGAGGTCATAAAATGTTTTTTATTTTTATTTTGTTACTTTGGTAACGAAGCAAAGCGCGGCGTTGATTTTCGCCACTAAAAGTCTCTTAAAACTAGGTTCCCCAACTCCCTCTGCTTACCCTGCTATATGCGGAATATAGTGAGAAGCTAAAACAAAAATAGTATATACACCATCATTATTTAATACCTATTGGTAAACTAAGATTTTCTGTATTTTTACCACAATTTAACTGTAAAACTAATTGTATTTTTGCAGTTAATAATTAATCTTAAAGTTCAAAATTTTTATGATCGACTTTGCTCAGAATTATCTAAAACATTAATTATTACGGTTATAGTTCTTTTTTATTTTCATCCACAGAGTTTTTATACAAAAAATATCAAAACAATATTTAACGACAAATACTAATAAATTTTTATTAATATGTTTAATAAAAAAAAGTCTTTTTTTTTGAGGCCAGTCGTGGCGCAGTGGCACGAGTTGTCCAGAAATAAAGTTTATTTTATTCTTGGAAGTGAATGAATATGCTGAAAGGGTGCAGGGTTGCTCGTATATCAATAAAAAATATTTTGATATGAATAGTCCTTTAAGGGAACGTATAGAAAAAATGCCATTGCCCTACAAAGGGATGGAGTTACCGGCCCACAAACTACGTTTAATGCTGGGATTTAGAGGAGGGTAGAAGTACATTTATCATCTCGAGTGTAATGCATGGTCTTGGGCACCTCTCCTTTGTTGTTCTTTTTACATGCATACGCTTTTAGTGATCGATCTATTTTGCTTTTGTATGTTTGATAAGAAAAGAAAAGACGATAAATAGTTCAGCATCACCTTCAGAAAAGATTTTTTGACAAATTTATTTCTGTATATAAAATCTGTTCTTTTGTATATTTTGTTTTTATGGATAAAGAAATTTTTATAATTATTATAATTTATATTAAATACTTTTATGATTGTTAACGTAAATTGTTAGTACGAGCCATTTAAATTGTCATTTATCAAGTTTAGAAAACAAAGCCCTCTAAGTTCCTCACCCTGTAATGTGATGGGCCTAATACACCAGCACGGTGAGTCAAGGAAATGTTTAGTAATATTTTGACCTCTCTGTATATTACGTGCTAATGGATACACTAATATTTACCCATATGCTACTAATGACGCATAAATAGATATGTTTTTGTGACCGACCGTAAACTAACCAACTCTGACATGTCCGTAAATCTTAACAAAAATGTTTCATGATCGGTAAACAAACTTTGTATATTTGAGAACTTCGCTGGCGTCAAGCTTTAGCGCAATTGAAAATAAAAGTTTCTAATTAGAGCTCGTTTACACGAAGAAACGTTTCAGGGGATTGTGCTTTTTGCTAAATTGCTAGAAACATTTTGTAGTTGGTAAAATGGCAAAAATGTCGTTAAAGTACGAAAAATGTTTATTAAAATTCTTTAAGGTTTAAATAAAAAATGATATAAATCATCATCACCATCAAATTGGAAAGTAAGAATAATATAAATGTAATTGATATTAAACTAAAAATATTTCATTTATTTCACAGTTGAAACCTCGCTTTAGTGTCGTGTAGTACAGGCTTTGGTTATTTCGATGTAAATTTTTGCGATTTTTTTAATATTTTGTAATAATTTTTTTTCTGTTTAGTTCTGGTTATACCGTTACGTATGTACCAGTTACGCACTAGCTAATCATAATTTTGATCACTAGTCGAGTGAAATTTAAAAAATAAATACAATTTTAGGAATAGCATAAAAAAAATTATAACTAAATAAAATACTTTAAGAAAAACAAAAATGGGCATTATATAAACTTATAAGCTCTACAAATAAAAAAATATAAAAATATGATATATGCCATAGTACCTATACACATACAGGTATATAACATTTTAAACCTAACATTACTTTTAAAATATATAGTTCAAATTAACTTATATAAAGTAACTTCAGATAACTTTGATAAAAACTTGCTTTCAGAA
Source organism: Heliconius himera (assembly GCA_021202915.1). Classification (NCBI taxonomy): domain Eukaryota; kingdom Metazoa; phylum Arthropoda; class Insecta; order Lepidoptera; family Nymphalidae; genus Heliconius; species Heliconius himera. The sequence goes on along the minus strand of JAJHJA010000155.1, from coordinate 383,540 downwards.
CTGTATTTCAAATGAAAACTTTTAATCTACGCAAATATTTTTATATAGTAGATACCAGTATCTGTCTGCAACTTGTATTTGTTTTTTATTATTAAAATAAAAAAAATCAGCTTCACGCTGTATCCCGCACACAGCAGGGTAGGCAGAGGGAACCTAGTGTTAACGACACTCAGTTCCCCACTTTCTGCCGAATTCTGGAGGCATTGCGTGTTGAGTGGCAGAACTCAACGCCGCGCTTAACCTCGACACCAGAGCGGGGAAATGGAAATATACATTTTAAGTAAATATTTCATCTCCTCGAGTGGGGGTCGAATCCACAACCAGTCGGTTTTACAGTTTACCAACTACAAAATGTTTCTAGCAATTTAGCAAAAAGCACAATCCCCTGAAACGTTTCTTCGTGTAAACGAGCTCTAATTAGAAACTTTTATTTTCAATTGCGCTAAAGCTTGACGCCAGCGAAGTTCTCAAATATACAAAGTTTGTTTACCGATCATGAAACATTTTTGTTAAGATTTACGGACATGTCAGAGTTGGTTAGTTTACGGTCGGTCACAAAAACATATCTATTTATGCATCATTAGTAGCATATGGGTAAATATTAGTGTATCCATTAGCACGTAATATACAGAGAGGTCAAAATATTACTAAACATTTCCTTGACTCACCGTGCTGGTGTATTAGGCCCATCACATTACAGGGTGAGGAACTTAGAGGGCTTTGTTTTCTAAACTTGATAAATGACAATTTAAATGGCTCGTACTAACAATTTACGTTAACAATCATAAAAGTATTTAATATAAATTATAATAATTATAAAAATTTCTTTATCCATAAAAACAAAATATACAAAAGAACAGATTTTATATACAGAAATAAATTTGTCAAAAAATCTTTTCTGAAGGTGATGCTGAACTATTTATCGTCTTTTCTTTTCTTATCAAACATACAAAAGCAAAATAGATCGATCACTAAAAGCGTATGCATGTAAAAAGAACAACAAAGGAGAGGTGCCCAAGACCATGCATTACACTCGAGATGATAAATGTACTTCTACCCTCCTCTAAATCCCAGCATTAAACGTAGTTTGTGGGCCGGTAACTCCATCCCTTTGTAGGGCAATGGCAATTTTTCTATACGTTCCCTTAAAGGACTATTCATATCAAAATATTTTTTATTGATATACGAGCAACCCTGCACTCGGTCAGCATATTCATTCACTTCCAAGAATAAAATAAACTTTATTTCTGGACCTGGAAGTTGAAAATTCATTATATTTTGTTTAGTTTCATGTTTACCCCGCATATAGCAAGGTAGGCAGAGAGAATCTGGGGACTTAGTGTTAAAATACTCTGTTTTCTTACTTGCGTATTGCGTAGTAAAAATCAACGTCATGTTTCGCCTCGGTACCAAAGCGACTAAACAAAAATATTGAATATTTCTGCTCCACGGCTAGCCTGTATTGTTTTACTTATTTCTATTATAGATACTCTGCAAGTCATATTTAGTTGTAAACTCAGGTTATACAAAGTAAATTTATTTACATTTCCAACGTTGGCGTTTGACGACGTGCCCGCCGTAGTACGTAGTACGTAGTGGTAGTAGGTCGGGGCGCGCTCCAGAGGTACGCTCGCGGAAATATTACAGTTTACACGTTATGAGGCATGTTAGTTTAACTTATACACTTACTGAAGGTGGAAGTATTTTTGCGCTACGATTTTATTATTTGGTTAATTAATTTTGTAATCCAATGTTTCCACATGCCTTGTTTTAATATTTATGTGTTTTATTGGGTTGTAACTATTTTATTTTTATTTTAATTTGCAATGTTGTACCATACACTTACTATAATTTATGAACCTTTACTTACATTTTAAGGCCAGTCTTATCGTAGATATCTACTCATATGGAAAATAACAAAGTATTTAATCTTTTGTTCGTCTTTCTATTTGGTCTCTAAATAACCCGAAGACTGTTCAATGATGCCTTCAGCTTCACTTTCCAGGTCTTCTAGTTACTAGTATTGCCATTCAGGAGTATATTTATTAAATTAATGCGGTACTTAAATTTAATTTAATTAGCTTCACGCTGTATCCCGCACACAGCAGGGTAGGTAGATGGAGCTTGGTGTTAATACACTCTGTTTCCTATTTTCCGCCGAATTTAGGAGGCATTGCGTGTTGAGCGGCGCTGTGCTTTGTCTCGACACCAGAGCGAAGAAATGTAAAAATAAATTTAAATATATTTCCTCAGGAGATGAATAATATATGAATTCAATTACAAATATGGTAAAGATAAGTATTGTAAAACAATAGCGTTGACTTTATCGTAGTAATATAGAGGGGCCTCCCTATATCATAGATCCTATCCTATCTATAGTATACAACGTGTTCTATAAGTACACTTCAAAACCTCACGGTATTTACCTACACATTGCACACACGTCAAATCCTACCTATTTCTACTCAAAACAAATTTAAACTCAAAGCAAAAAGTTCGTAGCGGTTGTTTGATATAAAGTTTGTATACAAATATTATGTTTGGTTTTGTCGACTTAGAAATTGTACACTGACTATTATTTTTATAATTTATTCTGTTTTAAAAATTTAAGAATTAATATATTAAGTTGTTTCTTTGACTTCAAAACATCTTGACTATAGATTTTTTTACATCTATTTAGAAATTATAATGGACTATAATTATAATGAACAAAAATATAGTTAATATGTATTATGCACATAAAAAAATAAAGGACATTTATAATATTTCCTACATAGCAGAGTAGGCCGAGAGACCCAGTGTCAAGTCACTTCGTTGTCCACTTTCGAAGTTGAGACATTACGTTCTGAGTGACAAAACTGAACACTCATTCGTCTCGAGCGGAGAAATGAATAAATTAAAATTGATATTTTTAACATTCTTTTCTATTATGAATATAACATCTTGTAATTTTAGTAATAGCGCATCGAAAATATAAACAACACGTCAATAAATAGTAATTGTTCGCCCTTGGAGCTAACTAAGAAATGGAAACAACAACAACGACGTTAAAATGTTGCGTCGTTAAACCTCCCTAGCTAGTTATGGCGGCGGTGGGGGGATGTTATTAATTATTATTATTAATTGAGGTCACGGAATTCTCCAAAAACTTATTAGTGATAAATGTACGTCTGATTTGAAATGTGTGGTAAAGTAAGTATTGATGTTTAAATGACAATACAATTTAATCCAGATGCCAGTCGTGGCGCAGGGGCTCAAAATGTGACTGTAAACGCGACAGGTAGTGTGTTCTATTCCCACTCGAAGCAATAAAATATATAATATTTTTATTTGTTCGCTCTGGTGTCGAGGCGAAGTCCGTTACTTTAAGTTCTGCCACTCGACACACAGTACGATATAATTCGATGGAAACTGGTGAACGGAGTGTCTTAATACTAGATTCTATCTGCTATTATTGTTAGGCGAACCAACAAATCAGAAACAAAATCTAGCTTTTACAATAAATTTATTTACACTTGTTATATACACATATACTCTCGTAGTCACAATGTTGAAATATGAATTGTAATGACAAGTTGTCTTGACAATATCTTAGAACGTAATGAATATGAGTGCCGCGTCGTTTGTGCTTATATTGGAAATCCACCGGAAAAGACGCAGCACACTACTGCCACTTAATATAATCAATAATAGAAACAATATCAAATGACGTACTCATAATTACAGTGACACCTATTACTACATTATAAGTAACTTATGCTAACAGCTCGGCCATCCTGCTAATCGCGAGTCCCTTCGCGATTTAAGGATAGTTCACAATTTTTAAATGTCCTAATTTAAATAGATTTAGTTTTGTGCCAACGGTTACAAAACAATTATATTTTTAGCACAAGTGAGGATATTTACAAAAACTATTAAATTACTTATATTATTAATTAATATATAATATTATTAATTAATATTCACATGTCATAATATGTAAATTATACAATTTGAAATACATTTTCTTAATTCGTAATTTACTTTAAATCAAAATAATTATTACATAAAACTAGACTCATGTGATGTTTGTAAAAGAGTCCTGTTATTCCTTAACTAAAATTAAATAAAGTAAATGTTAACTACACTGAATTCGTTACGCAATGAAATTGATTATACAAAATACTTATAAATTATATTTTACATTGCAAACATATTTTTTTTTGTATTTATACATTTTTAGTTTTTTTTATTTTAGATTTATACAACAATTATATAATTATGTATATTAGATAATATACAATTATGTAGATTTATACAATTCAATAATTTTCATTAACACAATGAGCCATCAGTATACATTCATAGCCATATACATTCATGTTATAATTTAATTATTACATATTATTTTTTTTCACAAGAATTTGGCTAAACAACACTAACAAAGCTACATGGAAGATTCCTATTTAATATCGAACACTTATTTTAGTACATTAAAAGAGCATGTTATTATTAATGACATTTCAATTCGTAAACTAAGCAGATTCATTAACTTAAAATAAATAAATCGGTTTCACGCTGTATCCCACACACTGCGGGGTAGGCAGAGAGAACCTAGTGTTCAAGACACTCCGTTCCCCAGTTTCTGCCGAATTGTGGAGGCATTGCGTGTCGAGTGGCAGAACTCGACGCCGCACTCAGCTTCGACCAACACCAGAGCGAAGAAATGAAAAATATAAATTTAAGTAAATATTTTATCTCCTCGAGTGGGGATCGAACCCACAGCCAGTCGGTTTTACAGTCACACTTTGTGCCCCTGCGCCACAACTGGCCTCATTCATTAACTTTCATATATTTTATAAGCTTAACATATAAAAAGTACTGCTAAATAGCACCAACATGACTGTATAGAATTACTCTATTTCCTATTAAAGACCCATATATATTATCAAGGTTATTCTCAACTCAACCTCAGCTAATAATTAATGACACGTTTACTTACACACTTATACATTGTACAAATCTTACATATAAAAGCAGCTCATTTGAAAAAATATTCAACACACAATTTGTGTAGCCATGATCAGTCAAATACAATAAACAGAACGTGACACCGCTCGCCTCATTACTCCCATATTCAAACCACATTATCACAACCATAATGACTGCCATCTTCACCCCCATAATCTCCATCCTTACCATGATCCTCATCATCACAATGATCCTCATCATCACAATGATCCTCATCATCACAATGATCCTCATCATGACCATGATCCTTATCATCACCACGATCCATATCATCACCATAGTCCTCATAACCATGATCCTCAACACAACCATGATTATTAGCCTGTCCTCGTCCATTACTGGACAAAAGTCTCTTCAATGATATGCCGCGAAGATTGACCATCAGCTCTTACGTACAGCCGTTGCCAGTCACATGTAAAACAATAATAAGTGCTTAATATCTACAAACGCTTATGCATTGAGTACTGTCCTTACGTACGTCTGTCTGTCTGCCTCTCAGTACTAATTATCTAAAGAAGACATGGAAATATCAAGCTAAAATTAATATGAAACATCCCGATCAACAATACACTAAATCTGCGGAAAATTCGTCTTCTGAATCAACAAAAGGAGGTTGGTGGGCAAAATCGTGTCGAATTCGATTGGTTTTTTTGGTTATTTTTTTTTAATTCAGATTATTTTAAGGTTTACTTCTACTATCCTCAACAAATGTCAGCTGTACGCGTAATTTAATAATTTAAAAGTCTACTTGTAATAAACAAGAAATTAATAATATACAAAAACAAATAAATAACAACAAGTTGATAGATAGAGTAATATGCTCTTAATTTTCCTTTAGGCATAAGTTATACTAAATTTGCATCATTTTCCATGTTAGTATGCATTATAAAATTCCACAGCCAACTTTTCAATTACTAGGCAAAGCTTGTATCCTATATTACTATAACGATATTAATATATGGACTTAAAGGATGTCGATGTTAAAACTGGAAAGTAACGATTGTTGTGCTTTTATTGTAAATTTTATCTTCAAATACTGTTTTCTTGAGTATTTTGTCGGCTCTTCTCAGCCAAAATAAATCTAAATATATTTCTGAGCCTATGGTAAGACTTACATCATAGATTCACTAGACATTTTTTTTGTAATTTTGCTACTAAAATAAAAAGAATAATTTGAATTCGATTCACTTCATTCAGCTATACATTGCATTTTTTTGTAGTTACCATTATCATTATTTTCCCCTTTATATATATGTTTTTTTGTTTTTCAGATCAAAAATATTTCAAACATTTTTTTTTAGGATTCATAACTTAAGCTACTGTACCTACCTACCTACCTACGTGTGTCTCTATTTGTATCTATTGCTACACCGTGATCATTTCCACCATTTACCAACCAATAGCCATTATTTCACACCGATTTAAAAGTTTTATTTTATAAGAATTTTGCTTCGTGTCTCATCGTAAACACATTTATACTAACATATTTGTTAAAATGAATATACTTAATTCTCATCGTTTGGGAACGACTCGCTATGAATTTATTCCATTCCGGTCAATTACAACAAGTTAAAAAAAATACTTTAATATCAATTCAAATTTCGAAAAATCAATCAATTCTTATTCATCATTTTCTTTAATGAGCTCAATAGCGACTTCACTAACCTGATTCTTAAGCTCCCTTTATCCTTAAACTCGAGTATTTTGCATCCATTACCCTTAACCTCTGGTATTATCCGTCCATTACTATTAACCACGGGTAACATCCATCCATTATCCTTAACCTGAAATATCATCCATCCATTACCCTTAACCACGGGTAATATCCATCCATTATCCTTAACCTGAAATGTTATCTATCCATTGCCCTTAACCTCGGGTATCATCCATCCATTATCCTTAACCTGAAATATAATCCATCCATCACCCTTAACCTCGGGTATAATCCATCCATTATCCTTAACCTGAAATATAATCCATCTATCACCCTTAACCTCGGGTATAATCCATCCATTACCCTTAACCTCGGGTATAATCCATCCATTATCCTTAACCTGAAATATAATCCATCCATCACCCTTAACCTCGGGTATAATCCATCCATTACCCTTAACCTCGGGTATAATTCATCCATCACCCTTAACCTCGGGTATAATCCATCCATTACCCTTAACCTCGGGTAAGATTAAAATGATTAAAGACGAATGATATGGGACGAATGATGAGGGATGAATGACGAGGAACGAATGATGAAGGATGAATGCTTAACTCCTTGACCTCGGGTGGTATCCATCCTCAAACCCTTTCCTCGGGCATCATCATCCCTAAACCCTATCCTCGGGCATCACTCAACCCCAAACCCTATCCTCGGGCACCATCCGCCCCATAAACCCTATCCTCGGGCATCATTCATTCTCAAGCCCTATCCTCGGGCATCATTCAATCTCAAGCCCTATTCTCGGGCATCATTCAATCTCAAGCCCTATCCTCGGGCAATATTATTTTCCATGTTCCTGAAACTCAAACAATATAAGCTTAGACTTGCACACATCATAATAACTTTTTTATCAACCTAATTACATTAACATAAAATTCCTTCCAATTATTATAACCTATTCGAATAACTTTGATATTCGAAATTCATAAAAAATAATAAGTTAACCGACACTGTATAATCTGGCCATAAATGCACATAAATGATATTTTATCTTTACACGACTTTTAATCGTTATAAAGTAATAATAACCAAGAATATTAACACTCCAGAGAAAATTACAAATCTAAACACTCAATCAACGATAATGGACTAATAAACAAATAAAATCTAGATTTGTCTACAATTACGTGAAACAGGGCCAATACTTTGACATCATGTTAACAACAAACAAATAGCAAACGGAAAAGAAAGTCAATTGAACAAATAATTAATGCCACCAAAGTTCCCTAAGCTGGCTGGTCCTCACGGGATAAAGAGAATTACACTGTAATATCTACATTAACAACAATTATCCAAAACCAGGAATAATTATAAAATCACAATATATTTATCCCGTAAAAGAAAGAAATTTTTACCATATGTCATAACACAAATAAAATGAGATACTAATAAATTGAGATAAGAACACATGTACTTTAATTTCATTGGAATATTAGATCCCATAGCTATTACGAATATATTTTCTATGTTTGTTCCTATTATACGTGTTAATAAATTCGTATACCATAGAACAATCTAATTCAAAAATAATACATTCAAAAAGAGACTATTACATTACGAGAATAGCTTTATAACTCTTTTAGAGAAATAGGAAACGACAAGACGACAGTTCTGAATAAAGTGACAAAGCCGGAAGTAAAAACCAATGAAAATATTTACAAATTTCAATTCAGATAATTCATCAATTCTAAACATACTACACATAAAGAATATATGTAGAACAATTCCGCATGATGATAAAACAAAATCTTATTGACTTTTTTAAGTCAACAAAATAGTTACTTTGTTATATAGCGCTCGGTGTCACAGGCGGAAAACTTATTTAATATTATAATGTGTCCGTCTGATAGGCGGCCGAGCGCCCGAAAACGCTGACAAAGGAGAAGATCGGGTGAACAGCGCCGGTGGGAAAGGAATTTCTTCCGTTCCCACACTTATTATTCCATCGTGGAGTAATTAAGTCGTAGGTTAAGTTAGATTTAGTTAGGTTTAGGTTCAATATTATATAACAATTATATATAAGTTAGATTAATTTAGGTTTAAACAGATTACTGTTCTTCCAACATTGAAGGCAGTAGTCTTAGATATAGTTTAGTTTTAGATTAAAATTTGTACTTTAATTATTAATTTTATTAATATAAGTTTAAGATGTAAAAATCGTATTTTCTTAACCCTCCAATTGCAGCCTACGTAACTGGCGCAGTCGGTAGGATAGTCGAAATATAAGTCACTGAATTGCTCAAGGACATCGGCTATCTCGGATCTACATCGTGGTGCAGCGGGAGGCGTATCAAGACATAGATACAAAAGAGGTACGATTTTTTTATTAAGTACTTTAGATTTTTTCTGGAATTGCTTTCCTTTTATCTTTAAGTAAATCCTTTCAAGTAAAATTTTAAATCAGTTCTTTCAATTAATATTTAATTAGTAGTAATTATTAAGTTAGTTTTTATTAATTATTCCACGTTTCCCATCTATTCCAATCTTTGAATTCTACATTAGTTAAAATTGGGTAATAAAATAAGAGAACATGTAACTAAGTATATTAACGATTGCAATATGGTTATCAGGTTAAATATGATCGAAATTAACTAGGCCACAATTCCAAATTGCACTTCCATTTATTAAACCTAAAATTACATTTATATTTGCTTAACAATAAAGAAATGTATAAATTCTTAATATAACTGGAACACTCTCTAAATATGCGCAGGCATATTTTTTGAGATGTAATAGAAATTAGTGTCGTGTGCAGCTTGTTATTGTTCTCTAAAAAAATTAAATAATTTTCATTTTAAAGGTAATATCGCCGTTCTCCTGTCCTTAGTCCTTTGACCACTATAATTTTCTCGTAATAAATTCCAAATCATCCCTTTAAGCAATATCTAGTAAGAATTCTCTGTACATAGAGGCTGAATGCCCGAAGATATTATATTTATACCTCTGTACATCATTCAAGATAAACCAGACTAAAGAGAGTTAAAAACATCAGCAATACTCTTAAACTCTATCAACCTCCGGAAACTTCACTCAATGAATTAATTCAAGATTGGCCCTACAGACACCAGTTGAATTAAATAAAGTCAACGACAATATACCTAATATATCATACCACGAATCAAATTTGCTTAGTACTAATTATTGCAAGTGTACTTGGTATTGGAATTGCTTATAAACGATTTCGGCTCCAAATCTCAAAAAATACCACACCACACGAAGCAACAGACAAAAATAATGAACACGAAATGGATACTGCAATTAACTCCCATGAAGTTATAGTTTATATCAAGAAAATCTCAGCAACTTTTCCCTCTCAAGAATAGTTGCTGATCTGCGGAGGGAGATGTTATATAGCGCTCGGTGTCACAGGCGGAAAACTTATTTAATATTATAATGTGTCCGTCTGATAGGCGGCCGAGCGCCCGAAAACGCTGACAAAGGAGAAGATCGGGTGAACAGCGCCGGTGGGAAAGGAATTTCTTCCGTTCCCACACTTATTATTCCATCGTGGAGTAATTAAGTCGTAGGTTAAGTTAGATTTAGTTAGGTTTAGGTTCAATATTATATAACAATTATATATAAGTTAGATTAATTTAGGTTTAAACAGATTACTGTTCTTCCAACATTGAAGGCAGTAGTCTTAGATATAGTTTAGTTTTAGATTAAAATTTGTACTTTAATTATTAATTTTATTAATATAAGTTTAAGATGTAAAAATCGTATTTTCTTAACCCTCCAATTGCAGCCTACGTAACTACTTCACTAATATTATTGTCATCACAAAAACAATTCTAATATCATTTATAGTTAGCCAATACATAGCGAAATACAATATCCTCTATACGATGTAAAAGCTTTCCAAAGAATGACAAAAACAACGAAAGAAATATTCCAGATAATATAATAAATAAATTTGAATATACCCATTATAAATATTTCAAAATAAGTATTCCAGAAAGTCTTGATAACTGAAATTATTCATGACCAATGAATGTCATATATCTTTAAACGTGTGAAATATCATGGTGTCAAATATCTTTAAATTATCACCCGTATAAGTAAATACTCTATTGGAAGAACTAATATCCTATCGATCACGTCTACCAACATACAATTGTATACTTCTTTTAAAGTATATCTTAAACAATTTCAAATTCTAAATTTATCAACTACCCTCAAATCTGAAACGTTACGTAAGAACTATAAAATGGAAAATGTTTAGGTATGCACATCATCCAGTGTATTCTCAAATTATGCAACCTTCCAAATTTATCCAATAATTCCCTTCATAAAAAAAACCACTCTGGCTGTTATAAAGGTTATCAATCACCACACAACGAAAAGTTCGAAGTACAAGATTACTATGTATCGTCATCAGTAAACTTTAACTGTTAAAACTATTTATTAAATTTCCATTGAAGATCTTTCATTTATCCGTTTGTTGTTTGTTTGATGTAAAAGAAATAAGAGTAACTAAAAACTATAATTAGAATAGCAACACTCTCCTTATATTCAGAATAGAAAAATTAAAAATTATAGAGAACTCAATTTACATACAAATTATTCAGCTATCTTTAAGGAGTAAGAAAAATGAGAGAAAAGGAAAAAAAAAAGAATATATATATATATGGTCTACTTACGCTTTATGAGCGTGGCAGGAAATTTTGTATATCCTTTCGTAATCCCGCTTCTGAACTGTTAGGCGAACCAACAAATCAGAAACAAAATCCAGCTTTTACAATAAATTTATTTACACTTGTTATATACACATATACTCTCGTAGTCACAATATTGAAATATGAATTGTAATGACAAGTTGTCTTGACAATATCTTAGAACGTAATGAATATCAGTCTTCTTCTTGTAATCTTCTCTCAGCCCCCCGCAGAGGGAGAGGGGAGACGGTTCCAGGGCTGAGCCCTCTGACCGTGGTGGTCTTTCTCCGCCCATGGCTATGGGCGCGTCATTGGGGTGGGCCAAAGCCCTGTGGTTCGAGTCCATTGGGACTGGGGGAAACAGGAGCGGGGTAGGAAGAGCTATATGCTGCCCGGGCGGTCAGCCCAGCCGGGTGAGACCCCTGGTTGCCCAGGAGAGGCCCAGCTTAGGCGACCAGCGACCATGGCAGCAGCTCAGGAGTCGGATGTGGGGAGGAGGATGTCCCTAGGGAGACGTCTTCTAGCTGCGTCTGGTGGGCGTGTGTGCCACGGGGCGATGTTCCGGATGTGAGGGTGCACCGAGGCGTCAGCTCGACTGTACATCCTGGCTGCGATGGAGAGGACGTGCTCGTTGATATCTACGGCACGGAGGTCCCGCTTGATTGTCGCGTTCCTCACGTACCATGTCGCCTTGACGATACGCCTCAGGGCGACGTTCTGCACTTGTTGTAGCATCAGGACTGGCAAGGGCAAACCAGGCCGGAGCGGCGTACGTCAGATGTGGCCTGACGTAAGTTTTATATATGGCCAGCTTTGTGCGCAGTGGGAGGCGAGATCTGAGGACTGGCCGCAGCATATTCAGCGCGGCTCTAGATGCATTCTTTGCTTTTTTCACCTGGGCGGTCATTGTCAGTCGCCTGTCGATGACGACACCCAGGTAAGTTGCGTTGTTCTTCCATGGCACCTCCGTTCCAAAGAGTGTCAGCGGAGGAGGGTTCCTTCTGTGACCCCCAAACACGAGTGCTTGAGTCTTCGCCACATTAAGAGCCAGCCTCCACTCCGCCAACCAGTCCGGTAGAAGGTCCAGAGAGCGCTGAAGTTTCTTAGCGGCGTGCTTTGGGTTTAGTGACTTGGTCAGGAGCGCGATGTCGTCCGCGTAGAGGGCCAACATTGTGTCCTGGCCCACTGGGATGTCGTCTGTGTAGGTTGTGTACAACGTTGGTGACAGTATGCTACCCTGGGGAACACCGGCGAGGCTTGGATGATTGCTGGAGATGGCATCATCAACTCTCACGCGGAAGCTCCTGCCGTGGAGAAATTCGGACAGGATTCGCGCAAGGTGGTGAGGGACGCCAGCTTGAAGGATCTTGTGTAGCAATCCTGGGTGCCATACGCGGTCGAAGGCCTTCGCGACGTCCAGGAAGGCCACTGCTGCAACTTCCTTTCTATTGGCCGCGGCTGATGCATAATGAAGCACTCGGGTGACTTGCAGGGTCGTGGAATGCTCACTCCGAAAACCAAACTGTTCGGGGCGCGGTTGTAGATGCGCTTGGAGAAGTGGGAGCAGTAGCTTTTCGAACAGTTTGGATGTTGCGCTTAGGAGGGTGATTGGTCGGTAGCTCTCAGGAAGGCGAGGATTTTTCCCTGGTTTGGGCAGCATTATCACTAGGCCCTCCTTCCACGCCTGGGGGAAGTATCCCAGGCGGAGGATGGCATTAAGCAGTCTAGTGAGTGCTGCGATTGCTCTGTTGGGCAGGTGACGTAGAGCCGCGTTGGTCACAGTGTCTCTTCCCGGAGCTTTCTTAGGCTTGAGTGAAGAGATAGCCTTCTTCACGCTCGACAGGGAGAAGAATGGAGGTGGCTGATCTGGATCGGGCGGACTTCGGATTTTTTCCTGGACTTCTGCTTCTAGGGTGTTGTGGGCTTCTACGCGTTGGCTGGGGTTGGGTAGAAACTGGCTTTCCAGGTGTACGGCCAGAATTTCCGCTCTACCCTGGGACTCAAAGCACAGTGTGCCATCCGGGTGCAGTAGGGGTCTCACCGGTGGGGCTTTCTTTGTAACGAGGCGGCAAAGCTTGTTAAGCGACGGTTGGTCCTCGCTTGCCTCTTCGATGCGCTTCTCCCAACTTATGATGATTATTAGAATATGAGTGCCGCGTCGTTTGTGCTTATATTGGAAATCCACCGGAAAAGACGCAGCACACTACCGCCACTTAATATAATCAATAATAGAAACAATATCAAATGACGTACTCATAATTACAGTGACACCTATTACTACATTATAAGTAACTTATGCTAACATTATTATTATACTTTTATCACTATTATTAATCATAGTTTTCTTTAATTGATTGACTAGAGGGTGTTACTGTACAGAGTAGAAGAAATTTCGTAATGCTAGCACAAAGAATTGTTTTGTCTTTTAACCTGCTTTGTTTTAATTCATAAAAAAATATGTTTATTTTTTTATTGAGTCATTTTTTTATTGATTTACTAATAAATTAACACCGGGCTTTTAGTACCAGAGCGAAAAAATAGAAATATTTATAAATAAAAATTTGTTCCCACTAATGACGATCGAATCGATTCTTCCGCCGTTACAGTCGCATAGTTTGTGCCCCTGCGCCAAGATGGCGTAATTTAAATAAAATAATAAAATGTATATATAAAATAAAATAATATTGCGTTTCTGATATAAGATCAACGAAAAGCTCTTTGAAATTCCATCGCTGTTGTAGAAGAAATCCAATAGACCGATTGTGGTAGCAGATGGCGGAGCTCAACGAAAAAGGAAACTGTTAACTTTGATTGTCGATTGACGAGGTCAGTCGTGGCGCAGGGAATCTGGGAAAATGTGACTATAAACTCGATAGGTTGTAGGTTAGAGTTTCGCTCGGAAAAATGAAATGTTTAATATTTATATTTCTTCGCTCTGGTGTCGAGACCAAGTGCGGCGCTGAGTTCGGCCACCACGCAATGCCTTCAGAACTCGGTGAAAAAATATGGAACGGTATGATTAATACTAGGTTCCCTCTGCCTACCCTGCTGTGTGTGGAATACAGCGTGAAGCCGAAAAATAACTTTGGTTGTTTCAGAACGCTGCTGCATTTTTGTGTTTCAGTATTCCACGTGTTATTTCGTATATTTAGCTTAATTAACCATGAACTCACATTAATTACGGCAAGCCTGACACACCGCTTCCGTTCCTCGCTTCCTCCTCGTCATAATACGCTTATTACATTAATTTATCTCAGCAGCTTCAGGCTTTATCCCGTATATAGCGGGGTAGGCAGAGGGATCCTAGTGTTGAGACACTCCGTTCCCCACTTTCTGCCGAATCCTGGAAGCATTGCGTGTTGATTTTCGGACCTCAACGCCGGATTTCTGCCTTGTTGTCAGAGTGAAGAAATGGAAACATGAATAAATAATAATTTATTTCCCACGGCGACTCAAACCCACAACCGTCACGTTACAATCACACTCTTGTGCCAGTTTACCTATATGAGCACATTAAAATTATGTAAGTACAAAAGATCCTCCTAGAAATAAAATTTCCACAAACAAAAGTTTAGCAGGATATTCCAAGAAAAGACAGTATATTTTACAGCTATAGGTATAAGTCACTCTAAGGACGTATGTCACGTCGTAAACTACTGACGTGCTCTTCATATCAATAAACTAGTTAACATCTAAACATAGCACTATTGATTTTTATTGCTTTATTTCCGTATTCACAAATATTGTTTAATGCGAAAATATTTTTTATTATAATATTAAAAACTTACACATTTACATATATTTTTTCTCGTATTTCGAGATTGACCTCCTCCGTGGAAATGAAAGTTACCTATTTGTTATCATTTTACTTCACATACAATATTTTTGTAAGAAATAAAATGAAGTACTAGAACATATAATAATAACACAAAAAGTACAACCAAATAATAAAAATGTAGGAAAACTATAAATAACAAAAGGTAAATTTTAAAATATAATAAACATTATTAAAACCGTTATCGAGGTTCTCTTATTTTCGGTACGCGTACAGAATGTTTAACTGAAATTGTGCGCGAAGCAATTACCGCATTCTAAACGTATGTACCCTATCCCTTGCGTAATACAAGAGTGTTTTAGAGACGGGGAAAATATTTTTGACTTTGCTGATTTATACTCGTAGTACCAACACGCAATATTTCTAAAAAAGTGAAAAGGTTTTCGTAATATTATTGACTCCGTTGATCTCCAAATACGTGAAATATGAATGCGAGTAAAGATCATACTTTATTTTAAAGCAATATGTGAAAATTTTAAAACAGGCAACTTTTTAGTCTATTTTGAGCTTCATGCTGTATTGCTCACATACCAAGATAGGTAAAGAGAATCTCGGAACCTAGTGTTCCCATTCAGATACTTCCATTCCTCACTTTCCACTGAATTTTCGAGTCATTTCTTGTTGAGTGGCGGAACTGTACGTCGCGCTTGTTGTCAGAGCGAGAGAATGAAAATATTAAATATTACATTCTCCGAGTTGGCCACGACTGCCACAACTGCCTCGTTCTTCAAGACAGTCTTTTATTAATTTATTATTAATTTCTTAACCAATATTCATAGTAGTTTTTGTTACTTAAATATAAGCTAATAACATTGTATCGTTTTCAGATTACAATGGGCGGAGCTAACAACGTGCCGTGTAAAGGTCTCTAGTGGAAACAATGGGCCATTTCCATAGAGCTCCCTCTTTACACACTTTCCAGTCACAGGTAAATACGAATCTTTATCTATTTTGAAAGAGAACCTTTTTTTTTAATTTATTTAATAAAAAAAAGTGTAGTATTTACACATAGCCACTTAGAGGAAGAGGCACATAGCCACTTATAACACCAACGCAAACAGTCTATGAAATAAATATATACAACTTATGGATTTATTAAGTTTCTTTAGATTTAGTAGTCGGTTCTCGAATCGGAATTGACATAGGTTTTATTTTAAATATAAGGAGTCCTTTCTTATATTTTTGACCGGCTTCGAAAAGGAGGAGGAGATTCGACAAGTAACTATTTTTTTAATAAATTTATCATAGTCATATTTAATGTTACAAAAATTACAATTCAGTTTTATAAATACTGAAACCTGAAAAACGATGGAAAACTATTAAATTCATTTAGTGTGCTGTTATCGTATAAATAGTATTGAATAATGTCATAAAATCTTAATTACTTTCTTAATGCATTAGCTATTATTTTGCAACTATACATATCTTTACACATTCTCAATTGACTTTGCATAAAATTATTTTACAAATGTATTTGACGAATAAGCGTATTTCTTTATAATTAAAGAAGTCATAAAATGTTTCAACTTTTATAATTAGCTACCAAACACGTTCTTACCTTTATGCTTGACGTTAGCAGTAGAAAGTTGTGCAGGTTTGATTTTATTATTTTGCTTACTTTTCATTATTTATTCTTGAGTGCACATAGCTCAAATGTATATAAAAACAAAACTACAGGACGGCCACGATTTATCGTACGTACTATAATAATACATAATAATAATAATAATAACGTGAGTCTCTGGCTTGCGTTTTTTGGCCGGCAGAGTGGACCGCAAGAGCTATATCCTCGAAAGGGTGGAAGTGCTCAATTTGCGTAACAGCGGGGAAACCCGCTCACGAGCTCCTCGAGGTGATGAAACCGATGCACACCTCTCTACACCCTTAGCCGACCACGCCGATGTTGCGCCCAAGGCACTACGCCGCTAGTGGGAGGCGAGCCACCGTCCGCCGACCATTCAATTTGAGACTATTGTAAAGGCGGACGTCCGTTAGTCTCACTCAGCCTCTACGTGTTGGACTGTGTCCTCACGCAAGCCTTCCTTCTTTTCAATCCGAAAATTATGGAGGAGAAAGATAATAATAATTTAAAATGTCCATTTTCATAGGGCTCGAGTCGTGCACAATCGCACCGCATGCGTTGATGGGCGCAGCCGCAGGCGGCGGGCGGGCGGCGCGGGCGCTCCGCCTGCTGCTGCTCCTCGTGCTGGCGCTGGCCGCTGTGGAGTACCTGTTCGGGTCGATCCTGGACGCGTCGCCTTTCAGAACTTACTTGTATACCCCGCTGCATAACGCCACTATACCTACTTTTAGGTAAAATATATTAAATCCAACATAGGTTTTTTAGATTAACTATTCTTATTTTCTAATGATACAATATTTTACAACTACTTTCATAATTTTAGATCCAGCGAAAAGTTATCACAAACTTGGCCTAAAAGAATTTCGGCCTCGTCTACTGGCGCCGACAATCTTGTGAACAATTCTACTCACAAAGCCGCTTTTAATAATACAAATAGAAATAACTCTAGCAAAGAAGCGCCAAATATGACTCGACAAAACATAACTGATGATTCGAGTACACCACTTTTGATTACAAAAATTATGGATGGAATCAAGAACTTTGTAACTACTGAAGACGCGGGTGTTAAACCCTCAGAACCAACGATACAATTTTGTGATGAAATGCCACCAGATCTAGGTAATTATAGCAGAACTATTTTAAATTTCAAAATTAATTTCCAAAGCCACTTCTTACACCTTACCTTAACGTAATGATTACATTTGATTTTATTTAAGTGTTCAAATTTTATTTAATATGAAAATCCTGTACTTTATTGTCTTGTGTAATAAAAAAATGTTTTGGTTAGGTCCATTATCAGTCAACAAAACCGAAGTGGAATTAGATTGGGTAGAGAAAAGGTATCCTGAAGTACAACGTGGTGGTTTCTATTCACCCCCTAACTGTACCGCTCGTCACAAAGTTGCCATAATAGTTCCTTATAGGTAAGTTACACAATTTAAACTGGTTAAGTTAGTTTTTTTTATATTACTTTGTATGCAGAGGTTTGTATGGAAGAAAGCGGAGCCAAAATGAAAGTGACATTCAGTCTCCATTTTCCAACTATTTTTCGACATAGTACATACTGACTTTGTCATAAATGTAATTGTTCCTCTTAACAGATTTTCAACCAGCGCCCATAACGACTATCAGACACGCTTTGACACACGTTTGCCAATATAATACTAATCTGTATAAAACCTCCGAATGGGAATCGAATTCACAAACGTCATGTTTACAGTCACGCTGTGCTACTGCGCCACAGCCGTCTGTTTATATAATAATAGGAAATAACATAATATTTTGAAATACTTTTTTAGTATAATGTTGTATTATCATCTTCACTTGATTATGATCATCATTAGTCTTGTTTAAAATAAAGTTGTTTTTCTTTTACGAGCAAAATTTGAATACAAAGTAAATTTAAGTCAATCAAATGTGTAAAACAAACGAAGATAATTTAGTTTGTTACGCCAATTTGTAGCTAATTTGGTCGCGCCCCATATTCTTAAATCAGAATTTT
Source organism: Heliconius himera (assembly GCA_021202915.1). Lineage (NCBI taxonomy): Eukaryota > Metazoa > Arthropoda > Insecta > Lepidoptera > Nymphalidae > Heliconius > Heliconius himera. The sequence goes on along the minus strand of JAJHJA010000155.1, from coordinate 364,739 downwards.
GCTTAAACTCAGGGCCGGATTTTCCTTGTCACACTTTATGACGTAGATAAACAAGCAGAAATAGGCACTTCTCCAGATTTGTTCATATAGTTCTGACATCTCATGTTTAAGTGAAAAAGAGAGTGTTATTTATGTTAGCTGGAAGCCGCCGTGGGGCAGTGATACGAAGTTTGATTTTAAGCGCAACAGTTATGAGTTCGATTACCACTCTGGAGTATGCAATGCAATGTCATAAAATTTGGGTGATATGCGAATTTAGAACGAAACAATAAAATTAAATTGTATTTAGTTATAAGCGTGTAGATAATATAAATAAAAAGTCACTTTATATTACACAGTTTATTATTTAAAGGTCCACAATTTACACACTTAAATACTATAGTTTAGAAGGCACGAAATAAGAGAAAAAGTCAAGACACAAGCACAGTAGAAAGTAATTACAGTCACAGGGTATAGACAACAAGTAAGAAGGAGAAATAGTAAGAAAAAGCACAGAATATCTAGTTCACGTGGCGATAGTGACAAGCAAGCGGGAGACATGCGCTTCGCGTCGGATCAAGCTTACGACTGGGCTTGACCTCTGCGTGAGCGCATGTGTCGTCTTTAATAAATAGGGATGTTAATGAGTCGATATTACATATTAGATATAATTTTATAATTCGATATTTTTTATTAAATTAGTGTTGGCATGTTTTTATGTAAAATGTAAGCCACACCACCCCCCACCAGAGACTGTCAAGGGCGATAATAATCGGGAAATCTAACAATTCTGTTTGAGCGAGTACGCTTTAAGTTATCTTGAATAGAAGGATTGGAAGAAGAATCAGGTTTTTGTTTAGGAGGAGGCGTGGAAATAGGATTAGGAGAAGGATCAGACAGTATGTAGGCTGGTTTGATGCGGTCTATTGATACTGTCACGCTTTTTCACGATTTTGTTACCGACCAACTAAGCAATCTTCATAGAGGCATCGTCAGCATTTATCTCACCTTGGGAACTTATTTCGTTTTCGTCCACTTTTTCCTTATCCTCGCTGGGTCACATTTATGTGAGGTTAAATTCAACATGAGTATAAAGTATAAGCGTTACGGTTTAAGATATATATTCCGCACACAGAAGAGTAGGCATAGGGACCCTAATGTTAAGACAGTCTGATCTCCATTTTCCTTCGAATTCTGGAGACATTGCGTGTGGTAAAACTCTACACCGCGCAATATTTTATTGGTTTGAGAGGAAATCAAACCCACAACCAGTCGCGCTTATAAGCTCTGCACCACGACTAATCTCATACCATATACATACGTTACCCACAAAAATTAAAAATAAACCCTCTTAAGATATTCTAAAAATATAAAAGAAAATTGTTAACTCATTTTCTTTTATGAGTATTTCATTTCATGTTTCCCCCTTTTGTTTCAATTTTGTTTATCATTCCAATATAGACTTCTTATACAACGCAATCGTATAGACGTCCAGTTTCCACTTTGTTGCCTTAATTGGATTTCCTTTATTTTCTTTCGTAGAATACGTAACAAGCATTTAACTTATTTATTAAAAAACTGTTACCCTCAGGACACGTGTGCTATAAAGTCCTCTAATTCTGATATATTTTTTAATAACAATGCGTGTTGTTTGTTAGCAAATTTCAACGAAACAATAATATCCCTAGATATGTATATCTATTATTTCGTAGCATATCTTTATCTTTTAGGTGACCTCTATAAGGTATTTGTTAAGATAATTTGTACTGTAACAGTATGTACCTTGGGTATAAGTTAATAATAAATAAATAAATAAAATAAAAAATGCATGGCAATACATATAAATAACATAGTTAATTATGAATAATACACATTATATATTTTTAATACCACATTAATCGAGACGCGTTCGTGTATTGTCGTCCCGAGTGTCGCGACCGTCGTTCCGCCTATATAGGTGGGTGCAGAACTCGGAGGGTTCAACGATGACTGTAAAGCTGCGGTCTGGTCGGAACTCACGGTGTGGGGGCGGGGCGGTGCCCATACTCTTTTTTCCTTTTATTATAACTAGTTCGCAGTTATAATGGAGAGGAAGATAGGACGCGCTCTTGGCTTTTCTTCGGACGAGCTTCGAGTTATGACAATGTCATATTGTCGAGTTTCCAGTTATCTAATTAACTGACACAAGAACAACTTCTGATGGCAAATATCTTATTAAAGCGATACCTTCTAATGGCATAATATAAAATTCTTAATACTGTTACCTCTGAATCTCTAAAAGATTTTGGGTTCTTCACGATGACAACTATAAAGGGTCCTAACCACTAGACACATCACGAGCCAAGGCATTATTTATTGAATAATATTTTAAAGGTGTTTGAGATATCAGTTACAGTACGTAAATTTTTCTTATATCTGCTTCTGCTTTTTACAATGTTGAAAAATTATTGTTGTATTGCGTTTTCATTTTATACTAAATACTAAAATTTAATTACATAATTTTAAAATTAAATATAAAACAAAAATGAGCTTCACGCTGTATTCCGCACATAGGGAGAGGCAGAGGGAACCTAGTGTTATGACACTTTGTTCGCCATTTTCACAATTTTCCAAATCTTAATTGGATGCCATATTTATTTAACTTTAGTTGTGTTTACAATGTTGCCTTCGACGTATATTTATTATTAATCGTTTAAATTTAATAATTGGATTGTATTTAGGAGAGTAATGAATATATTGTGGCGCAGCAAGTTTGTCTGACTGTACTTAAATTATATTTGAATTTTACTTGCTTTCCCGATATGAGCGAATGCTCCATTGCTGCTTTGGGTACCATTACCGTAACGGGTGTGTAGTTGTTTCATTTGCTCGCTCTGGTAGCGAGAAAAAGTGCACCGTTGAGTTCCGCCACCCATCACGCAATATCTCGAATTGGGTGATGCTTAGATGCGGATTGGATTCTAGGTTCCCTTTGCGCTCTAAAGGAGGGTAGCCAAATCAGAATACAATGTGATGCTAAGAATAAGCCTATTATTTTTTTTATTATCTATTTTTTTTTATCTTTCATTTATTACCTATTTTTTTTAATCTTTCACAGAGATCGCCAGCAACATTTGGCAATGTTCCTAAACCACATGCACCCATTCCTAATGAAGCAGCAGATTGAGTACGGTATTTTTATCGTAGAACAAGAGGGTAAGATTCTTAGTAGAACGTATTTAAGAGAGTACTAAAATATTATTTACATATATTTTCCAACTTATTTATTGTTGACTCGGGCTCCAATAGTAATATACATTCTCTCGTTTATATATTTGCGTTTTTATGCTGCCTTACCGGTTCCCTCTAAATTGGAAGCACAAGTTGATGTTAAGATTCTTAGAATTACTTTGATGATATTATAAAAGGAAAAGTTTTTTAAAGTATTAATAAAATACCGTAATCGATTGGAAAATGGAAAAAAATTTTGCTGCATTCATATTGCATTTAGGATATTTTAAATAGAGTAATTGGATTTTTAAATCTTTGCTTTTAATTTTTACTTTAAAATGGTAAGAGAATAATTAAGAAAGTATTCTTTCTATATGATATTTTATTATTATGAACTATTATTCGATTAAAATAAAAAGAAAAGAAATAATAACACATCGTCCAATTTTTCCTACGTTTTTTTTTCTAGTTTCACGCTGTATCCCGCACGCAGTACACAGAGGAAACCTAATGTTGAAACACTTTTCCATTTTTCTTAATTCTATGTTGTATAACTATCAAACATACGACCACAACTGATCGTATACTACTCGTATTAATAAATATTAAAAAATACCAATTACATAGAAATTAGCCTACTTACTAGCTTATAGCTATATTGAACTTGAATATGTTGCTTTAAAAAAAATTGTTTATATATATTTTAAAAAATAATCACAGAAAAACTTACTATTTTAAGCATTTTAGGTACAAACGACTTCAATCGTGCCAAACTAATGAACGTGGGATTTGTGGAGAGTCAGAAGCAGAAACCCGGTGGATGGCAATGCTTCATATTCCACGACATCGACCTCTTGCCGCTGGACTCCAGGAACCTGTACTCCTGTCCGCGGCAGCCACGACACATGTCCGCCTCCATTGATAAGTTAATGTTTAAGTAAGTTTGCTATTTTACTACATATTTATTCTCTATATTTATATATATTTCCCACTAGAGAACAGTAACATGTATTGTGAACTTTCGCGATCTTTAATAGTATGGGGAGAAAGTGGTAATTTGGCCCCCCATTTTGTTTTTGAAGTCCAATATGCAAAGTAAAAGGTAAATACACACACACATACACATCTAAATAATACATCACCGGTTTTGTTTATTTATTTATCTATATATTCCCTGTAGAATAATAAAAATGCGACAGAATGTTCAAAAAATGTATATTCCGAATAAACGCAAATTTAACAATTTGACGGACGTATCTCGCCAAACTCTTGTTTGGCGACAGGTAGGCTTGCGCGGACTTCAATACGCCATGTCTTTGTTTACACTGTTATATGACATTTTGTGGATTGATGATACATTTATAATTGCAGTTTCAAGTTATCTTAAAGAAATTGGTTAACGTAAATATACCTTTACTTATTTTTATTAAAAAAGTTAACTCACAATATCCTCTAAGATACTGCAATAAGGTTACAGATAATAAAACAAGGTTAGGACAGATAATAATCATATTTTGTCTCTAACTCTCTATTTGTGTATAAGCAGGCCTTATGTGAATTTCAGCGTAAATAAAAGCAAATTAAATGTCCGTGTATACCCTTAGCTTTCGAGATAACTGCAGATTTTCAATTCCTCGAGTGGCCTTTACCTGCGTTTAAACGAAATTATGTTGCTTTTATGTAATTATTTTTTGTTGTTGTTATCTTTACTTCATTTTTATAATCTCCTTAACTGTATTTACCTAATAAGTTATTTGTATTAATATATATCTTTTTATTTTAATTTTTGAAATTTCTAATTTTGATAGTTATTTTTTAGGATTATTTTTAATAAAATTTGCAGATATATCGAAATATTAATATAGATATAATCATGGTTACCAAGAATTATATGATCTCGGTCAACTGAATCTTTGAATTGTCGAATATGTATATATTTTTTGACATATAGTGAGAACAAAACAGTCCTTAATCATTTTGTGTTATAGACTTTGAATGTCAAAATGTAGATATAAGTTACTACTTGCATATTATGTAAAACTTATTTTCGTATAAATTTTATTAAAATATCAAAATATTTCATTTCCTAGTCTTTTAAGCTAAAATGTGTGACTATGTTTTTCATTGTTTTATGTCAAAACTATATACTAGAAGATGCCAATTATTTTTATTTGTAAAACCAACATTGCATTGTATTAGTTTTTCTAATAAAAAGGACAATAATTTCTTTTGCACGTGATTAAACCTAAGTTAATGTCATTTGATTCATAAATTTAAAAAAAAATGCTGTCACAAGTTTCCTACAACCATTATGTAAAAAATGAATAAGACAATACTTAAGAACAATGTAGATAGACTTACCGTAGACACATTGTACATAAGAAATACATTTTAATGCAAGGAATTTGTCAATAATAGTTATAATTAAGAAAAATTCAAACGTAATCACACTAAAGTCGAATGTAAACCGCGGCCTAATGGAAATTAAACTTTTCTTTTTTGTGTCAACAATTATTATTTATAATATTTAGATATTAATCTGAATTTAGGTCAAAGCATTGATATCCATTGCTTGGTCTTTAATTTTAGTATCTTTATATGTAACGTATGTATATTTATAAATATGATTATTATATGCAAAAAATGATATAAGAGCCTAAAGACCTTTACAAAAGGTGCTTATGTCTTAACGAAACCAAAAAGTGTAGATTAAGTTATCTCATCACAATTAAAAATTGTCAATACTTCTTCACTTGTCTATAGTAAAATGTGAGTCTGTAGAATCTGTGCATTGTATATTAGTGTACTTATAACTTTAGAATTAAGAAATATGTAAAATTGATAAATAGGTAGAGTTGTTAAGCCAACTTTGTCACTCCAGTGACATAATATTATATTTACCTAAAATGAAACTAAAAATGATTGTACCTAAAGATTTCTAGACAAAACAAGAAACAGTTGTAATATGAATTATGCTTTTGTAGTTTTAGTTAAACATTTAGAATTGTTTAATCCTATTATGTGATAGCTAAGCGAGATTGTGGTTTTATTTCTGTATGTTTAGTTATAAGGCTTATGATTGTGATACGAAAATATATCGAGTTGTAATCACGTTTATCTCATGTAAAGCGAGTCTCAAAACTATTGTCCATCTTAATAATATAATTAATGATCAATTTCTATAAAAAATGCTCTAATAAAAATTTTAGAAATTATTTTTTATCTGTGCAGTTACGCTGTCATTGTTGTTGTTTAATAATATACCGTATCATTAATGACTACATTGAAATAAATATTTAGTTTTTATTTATTTCTTATAAATTAATATATTATATGGAGATCCAGTAATTACTAATTAAATAAAACGTTTGTAATCGACAATATGTCAATATCCAGCTCATCGATTTTCTAGTCGATTATTTGAAGTACAATCGATACTTCTGATTGACATTGGCCTATATCGATAAAATTACATTTAGGCCAATTAAATTCCAATTTAGTGCTTTTATAGAACTAAGTTATATTTAAGTACCTATATAATTTATGTTATTTGTGTAAAAAATAAAATTTATATTATTAGGCTTTTGCTTTTCAAAAAAATATACAAAATGTTTCGAGACACACAAATAGATAATATTGACGTCCATTTTTTTATACATTATACTTTTTATGAAAATTGTAATCCTTATTGTAATTTTGTAAGAAACAACTTATAAGTGAATAATGTCAATGAATATAAAAACTAACTAACACAATATTTTATCTTATTCTACTTAATCATAAGATAACTCTTTTATTTGAGAAAAAAATCATCTAGATGTCAAATATATAACTATATAATCTTATTTCTTGGATACCAACATAGGGAATTTATATCGACAACTAGAGTACCAACTACGTAACTGTTCCTTCATCGTATAAATAAATGCTTTAGATCGTTTTCACTATATACCTATACTAAAATAGCATTTTATACATGCAGTTGTCGCTAATAGTGAGCTATGAAATAAGTGTACAGACTTCGCTTAGCGCCATCCAAGTGTATTGTAGAGATAGAAATATGTTAGACACCATTGAGTTACTTAAAACATAAATGAATATTTGTTTTATTTTGTAATAAATATATTGTTTGTTTTAAAATACGATGATGTTTTATTAATTTCGCCATTAATTACTCATTCAGGTAAGTGATACATACACACAGATAGTAATTTACATAAACCATACATACATATATTTCGAATAAAATAAAAAAAAAAACATTCAAATAAATTCTTAACTATACATGGAAAGATCAGAACTAAAATTCCGAATCGTCAATGTCATAGACTATAAAATTTGGGGGAAAAAAAATAAAGAGAAATAATTATTTATTTTAATTAAAATTTGTTTGTGGCATTTTGAATATGAATATCGGCCGGTTAGTAAATTGCAATGAAGATCGAAGTCCTGCAGCAAGCTGTCGCGACAAGCCCGCTACGGGCGGCGACTCCCGCCACGAGGTGCGCCGGAGGTGCCACGACGCGCTAACGTGCAAGCTAACGTTAAGAGTGTCTACTCTGTTCCCCACTTTCTGCCGAATTCTGGAGGCATTGCGTGTTGAGTGGCAGAACTCAACGCCGCGCTTTGCCTCGACACCAGAGGGAAGAAATGGAAGTATAAATTTAAGTAAACTATAGTGGTTGAAGACGATTTGGGAAATTGCGACAGCTTTAAACTCCACGTTCACATTGACTTTAATATAATCAGAATGTTCTATTCGTATTCATGAGACACAAAGTTTTAGACCTGACTTTTCTTTATTAGAACTTCCTTTAAAGTTAAACGCTTAAAGTTACGCGGTAATTAACAGAATTGCTTTACTTGTGGCTTTCTATTTGTATCGATTTCTTTATTTTAAAACTGTATTTCAAATTTTCTAGTTATGCTAATTTTGGAAATCAATCGGCGGAAAGTGTATTAACACTACGTTCCCTCTGCCTACCCTGATGTTTACGGGATACATCGTGATGCTGGTTTATTTTGATTTTTTTATCTTATACATTAAATCATTTCGCTATGTAAACATATCGTTTAAATACAAGCAATAATCTTTATTTACTGTATAAATAATACTTTACAAACCTCTTCAAGTACATATATTCACCCGCTTCGAACGTCGCCTCCGCTGGAGAAGCTAATAAACCGTCTATCAAGGGTCTTCATTTCCGTAGGATGAGGTCACCCGTCACCCGTCATTTCGCGCCAGAATATTACAGTCGGGTTGACAGCCACAGACAACCAATATTTTTTTGTAATTAAAAAATTAATGATATTTTTTTTTATTATTTGTCGTGGTATATTGATAATTACAAAAGAGATAATTATTTTATTTTGATATTTGTTTTTATATTTGTGTTTTTTTGAAATAAGTAAAATTAATTTGAAAAATTAAAAATTGTGTCGTATTTAAATATTGTTAATATAAGTAAATGTTACAATTATAGTAATAGAAGGTATATAAAAGTATTTTTTGTCATCAACAAGACAAAAACGCTGTTTATTCTTATATTTACAGTTTAAGAATGAAAAGAAAGGAAAGGGCTGAACCGGGAGTAAAAAACTCATCACTTTTTCACTTTATAGAGGGCTCTTACAATAAACGCAATCACAAACTTGTTTACGTGTATAGGAAAGTGAATGTTATTTTCATTTCTAATACAAAACTTAGATGTGACAAAATGCTTAAGTATCGAAATGTTATATTTTTTTAGTGGAATTTAAAGTTGTATTTGGGGTTATTAATCTAATAAATATAATGATGGTCGAACGCTTTTTTTTTTTAGTTATAACAAAGTCTATATGGTTAAGAATAGTGCGGCATTGGGATTTAGAAAACCCACGATATTTAGTTTGACAAAAACACAACCTATATGTTGGTACTTACATTTCTTAATAAATTTCATATATCTATCATTAGTTGCTGTAGCTTCACGTGTCATGAGTGTTTTATCTCAACGAACAACTTACGGAATTCGTCTAATACCAATTTGTCTTTGTCCGAAGCGAGGCACAGTAGCTGCACTGAAGGATTAAACTGAAGTCCTATAGATTTTTTGTAGAAAATTATTTAGATGTAAGAAATTATTTCATTTATTTTATTCTCGTTTTTATATATGTATATTGAAATAAGATATTTGATAAATAATATTAGCCATCAAGGTTGATGATTGATTTGGAACGTTATTAGTCATTACGTATATTATTTTAATTTCACGTTGTATCCTGCACTTATCAGGTTAGGCAGGGGGAACTTGCGAATCTATTATTCAGATACCCCATTCTCATTAAGACGCTTCCGTTCCCGTATTACTCAACGCTGCGCTTTGCCTTGTAACCATAGTTAGGAAAATAAATATTAAATATTTTTTTCTTGAATCAGAATAACATATAGGCTAAAGTTTATGTAAAGATTTTGTTTAATTTGGCCATAAAATAACCCGCATTTGGGTCGCTAGCATATTAATAATTAAATAAATACATAAATAATTATCCATATTCATATTTTCCGAAAACAAATCTTTTAGAAGTAATATTAGTTAAAACTATCAAGCGAAACTTTCTTTTGCATTTCGTTTCATGATTTGCATAAAATTCTTGAAACTTTGTATAGAGTTGTCAGTTTAACTTGTTAGGAAAACTATCAGAATATTAAATAAATTGTAAGTGATATTCTATTTTTTTTTGCGACACAGTCGGATAGTGTTGTGGGTTAGAATAATGATATTTTTATATTAATAAAGGATTTAAAAGTATTTACAGGAGGTCTTTGTTTTATGGAAAAAAACAAGGCAAACGAGCGTTCGGGTCACCTGATGGTAAGTAATTACCGTCACCCACGACCCCGTGTAACACCAGAGGTGCTCCAGGTGCGTTGCCGGCCTTTAAAGTGGAGATAGACGCGTTTTTTCAAGGTACTCATGTCATATCGATCTGAAACTACTGCCGCAGTCTAAAAATAATATATCTATAAAAAATAACGAATATTTTAATTTTTGGGGTATTTCCATCAGCAAGCTATGTGTTGAAAAGAAACCGGAGAAGAAGCGTTTTCGACATGTACAGAAATATTAAACATATTACATAGATGTATAAACGTTTACAAATGTAAAGACATTATTATTTACTTAATTACAGTTAGTTACGAGTACTGTAGGGGGCCGTTCAAGTATTACGTAAGCACTGTAGGGGGGCGGGGGGTCTTGGGTTTGCTTATTTTTGATGACATGGGGGGTGGGGGGGTCTAGCTAGTAATTACGTAAGCAGAAGTTATTTATTTTTTCATATATATTATGACTATATTTGGTAGACTTATGTATGGTAGACGATATAACTATTAGTTTTATAATCTATATATATATATAAAAGGACATGTACCTGATTGACTGAGGTAAGACACACGCACAGCCGTAACCGCTGATGGTAGAAATGTGGACATCCACTAAGAAGGGATTTTGAGAAATTTTTACTCTAAAGAGATGAAATAGGGGTTGAAACTTTATATGATTTTTTTTTAAATCGGCACCGATTTTTATAAAATTTTGAAATTCAGACTGTTAAAAATATTTTATTGAACATGTGTTTCGTGGTTTTTTTTAGTATTCACCCCTAAAGGTGTAAATAAGCAAGCGAAGCTGCGCTCACCCGCTAGTACCTATAATATATAACTTTATTATATCTATTTAGTGCGAATGGCACATTGTCAAGAGTCTAAATTTCAAATTTTATAAAAATCTGTGGCGATTTAAGGATTTTTTCATACAAACTTTTAATCCCTTATTTGCACCCTTAGGGGGTGAATTAAAATAAACCACATATGTCAATAATTGCAAAAAACCTGCTTACGTAATACTTGAACGGCCCCTAGAGTAGTCAGTAGGTATTTTCAATTTTTACAATTTTACAAAAATATTCTATTTGATACATCGATAAATGAATATCAAAATAACAGGGCGTAATTATTTTTTTATTAATTAATTATATTATCAATATAAAGGACCAGAAGTCTATCTATTAGATTTATGTTTTATAAATATACTAAAACTGTAACTGATTGCTATCTGCCTATGCATGAAAGATAAATGGGAAAATCTATTATTCTATAATATTAAATTATTGAATATTTATCAATGTAATATTAATCAATAATTTTAAAAATAATTGTCTGTTTATATGTTCGCTTGTGCCTGCTTATCTCAATTATAATCGCCTTAACCTATTTAAATGCAATTTACACTACCTATTATATTTTGGCAAGCTTCCCTTAACATTTAGTGTTTTGCTGCCAACTGCCCTCCTCATCTTCTATACAATTTGCGCTCAAACAACGACTTGAGGCGTTTTGTAAATTGTTCATTATCATTATATCTTGTCTCCTCCTTCTCCAAATAAACCTGTAATGAAGATCGAAACAAGTGATGAGCCGCGGGGGCACAGAGTGTGACTCTCAATGCGACTGGTTTGATCCCCACTCGAGGAAATGAAATATTTATTGAAATTTATATTTCCGTTTCTTCGCTCTGGTTTCGAGGCAAAGCGCGGTGTTGAGTTACAACAGGTTGCGTTTACACTCACCACGACTTTTTTTTAGTTTCACGCTTTTTACCGCATGGCAGTGTTAGTTAGTAGAGAGAACTTTGCGTTAACTCACTTCGGTTTTTTCTCGAGAAGTGAAAATAATCACCATCGCGTTTCCCACTGCGCTACGATGGGCTCGTTACTAGATATACTAATTAAATTGAACACAAATATATTATACTTCCAACTAAACACATAAATTCCTTAAAACGTACAGTGGTGAACTAGGTAAAATAATATTTCTGATATCTCTCCAGAAATGCATTGAGATGTAGAAGCTTATATGAAAATTGTATTCCGTGTATCCGAACAACACATATCAACCTAGTTTATATCTGAACCCAAAACGAACAAAGCCAGTATAAGAGCTGTTTTAAATCTGAAAGCTCGTCATAAAACAAGAGTTACTTGGAGTATTAAAGTTGATGTGTATCAGAGTAAATGATGGTAAAATTTTGTGAAACAAAACTAATGTTACGGTTTTTGAAATGGAATGTTGGAATGTTGTTAGTTATTTTGAATACATGGGCTGTTTAGTATATTTTGCTTTTCCTTATTCAGGTGCCCTCTACAAATGAATGCAAAGGATGAACAAAAAAGAATGAAATATACATTCAAAGAGCATTGATTTTTCAAAAACCCTGGCGTCAGTTGCGCAATTACGCACTAACCGATAGAGTCGATGCATTTTTGCAGATTTTCACAGAATAGAAACGTAGAGGACAGTGATAAATTTTATGGTGTCATCAATTTTATGGAGACATACTAGGAAACTTTGACGTGTCCATTCACAGTGGCGCCACTTTAAGAAGGATTTTATTTTAAAGTAAACAAAAGCTCAAGGCAATAATAACTCCCCTAACTCTTTTTCGAGTATCTATTTGGATTTTTTTTCCATTGAGTAATTAATATATATCAAATCAAATCAAATCAGCTTCACGCTGTATCCCGCACACAGCAGGGTAGGCAGAGGAAACCTAGTGTTATGACACTCTGTTCCCCACTTTCTGCCAATTTCTGGATTTATGTTACATTTTATGTGTTTATATAAAATACTTTTACAAGAACACCCACTAATGTATGTAGTTCTGAAATATTATGTTATTTCAATAGCAAACATCTGTCTTCCTGTATTTTATTTTCAAGCAAATTTTAAACGATATTTTATGAAACTTTGTTATACAGGCTGGAAGTGTCAGCGCTCCTTTTACGGGAACAGCATTTAGGGTAAAATATTGGTTACAACCGGCTAAATACATATTATGCAAAACAAAGGCTTTGCTACATTTTGCATAGACTGTAAAGATTATCTCAAAACCTACATATTTATTATTATTTATATTCTCATTATCTGAATAAACATTTACAAGGACTTCATGTAATAATTGCACAAATAAATGAACACATTCATGTACGTTAATAATATCGTAGAATATTCCAATCGAATAATATACTGTTTGTGTAATTCAGAATGCTACGAGCTACGCGTATCAAAGGTACTAATTCGCTACGCCTCGTAGCAAAGCGGTGCGGAGTTGTAGCTCGAATAGTTTCATACGACAATTAATCACGCATTGGAAGCTATATGTATTAGTTAACTTTCTTGAATTTAATGTTACCTTTCTGTTAATTTGTATGTAAGATGATTTTTGTATCCTGTTCTTTTGAAGATGTATCAGTTAATAATACAATCTTAGGAACTTTTCAAAGGCCGTTTTTTAACAAAGCAAATAAGCCTAAAAATAATAACATGACATTATTCGATTACTTACACATTTTTTATAGTCGTTTAACTGAACTAAGATATACTTATATACTGCATATTTATTCAAAACTTACCAAAATATCAACTAATCTATTTTACTATTTAGGCAAAGTGTGACGATTGCACAAAAAAAATGTTTTTATGTGCAGCAGAATGAATGCCTCAATTTACTAATTATTACCAAGGAAATTGCCAGTATTCCCCAAAGCGGTATACGAAGCTTGAACTGTCGTATATATTCAAGTACATCTCGTTTAACTATTTTTACGATATTTACAAATAATTCTTAATTCAAAGAATAAATAAATTGGAATGAACCTGAAATATGATAATTAGGTCATTCTGGAGTTAAAACTACGTAGTGATGAACAAAAGCACGTGAAAAAATCCACCGCAAAGCGAAATAGTTCATTCAAATAATATGCTGAAGCAGCGTATAATGTAGCTCGTATTTCTAGGGTAAGTGATATTTTAGCATGAAAAAATTGGAACTGGTATACATTTTCATACATTGGCAACATTCAGATCTCTTGAAATGCCTTGACCTAGTACAGCTTGAAGTAATTGTTCTAGTTCCTAACAAAACAAAGTAAACAATACGTCTACGACGAGGTTGCCAAATAAAAAGAGATTACGTGAGAGGATAAAGATGGGTCAAACTAGATTTCTAAGAAGCGCTCTTGTTAGTTGAATATACTATTGTATAAGAAAATTTGCTTTAAATATTTTAGAATTTCTCATTTATAAATAGCTATTTCTATAGGATTTTTTTATTATTCGTTTAAGAAAAGCTGTATATTTTTTTTACTATGGTTGTTATTGCATTAGTTTGTTTAAAGTCGCTTTATTTTTTGTTAAAAAATATTTTATTTTACGATTTCAAGGGATGGGGTTTAAATTGTTATACGTTCTGGGTTCGATTCCCACTAGGGCATCCAACTTAGAACATGTCGCGATACAGTCGCACGGTTGTGCCCCTGCGTCGCGATTTGCCTCAAGTGCCGAAAATGCGTGAATAAAAGAGAAATACTACTTAATTTATTATTTTCAATTACAGATATTTTCGTTTTTTAATAGTATAAATGTTTTAGCACTCAGCGTTAAAATAGAATAACCTCATTATCTCAAGTAATATAACTTCAGTGAAGTTAAAAACTAAATACAGGTCAGATATCTTTATTAGGTCATAGTCCAAGTATAAGTTGGGCCAAAGTTTGTCAACAATTTCAACGGGCAAAGTATCGAGGGTCATTGGAGATAAACGTTGGCACAAATATTGGTAACTATTTGATAAATTTCGCAATAGAAGAAGTTGGCCACACTTGTCATGCGGAGTTGTCTATATAACTTTGTTACTGAAACAACTTGACATTGTGAAGTTATCTACTCTACTAAAAACATTATTATTAATAATAATTGTTAAGATGGTTGAATAAAATGTATTTAAATAAAAATTATATATGGCTATATTTCATGTAATGACTAATTAGTTCTTCCCATCAATATTATTGTTCACGTTTAATTTTTAATTTATACAATTTAAGTAAGTGATACGTAAGTTTTTATATAAAAATATATTTTTTTAATATTTTGATATTTTACATGTGGACGAATTATGAGGATTTTTTTAAACATTTGATTCGGTTGAAATATACTTAGATCCTCTATCCCTACTTTAGTAGTATATGTAGCTACATAATACATAAATACATATAGTATCTTACTTAGTAACACTGTAAAATTTCAATAAAATAACCTGTTTAAAGTATTTTTATAATTAAATTAAACTAAATCCCATGTAAAACACAAAATAACAAAATTTTACATACATTCTAAATACAATAGTAGCAGCTATCGTAAACGTTTGTAAAAAATGTACTCGTCTTCATTTAACTCTGTCTTAATTTCATTCAATTTTCTAGATTTCCAACAACCTTTTTTTATTACGTAATAAGAATGTTAGAGTTTGCAATAAAATGGTCGTTTGTAGTCCGTCTCTCTGTTCTGTAAGTAAAATGTCCAATGTGCCGCGAGACAGTGTCATGCGGGTCAGTGCTGAATTACGAGGCCCATGCATATGTAATGACATTGAAATTTTTTGCCTCTCGTAGCCATTTTTCTTATGCGTATTACAATGAAGTTTAAATATTAAAATGTATATGGAAAAAAAAACTATAAGCACCCAATTGAGACATGTCTGGATGCAAACGATAATTGTGCCTTTAAATTCCATTTAGGCAAATATTTACACACGCCATAGAAATAGACCACGTATTGTGAAAAAAGTCTTTTGTCTTTTGTTTGTTCTCAATTGGAAATTGAGATGCACATATATTTTTATTTTAATACCAAATAACAGTACGTCAATAAAATATTGCAATAATAAATTTTCTGAAATTAAAAACGTCATAATTAAAAAAACTAAAATGATAGTATGAGTAAAGAACTCATAAAAATATTGATTTAAATATATACATTTTATTAAATTTGGTTTTTGTGGAATATGCACATATACCCATATATTTAGCACTCTTGGGCTACAGCGTTGCCACAGTAAGATGTGTGGTATCAGCCTTCGCGCCGAGGACCGGCCGAGAGGCTCTCGGCAGTCGCAACTAGGCCGCCTCACTCCAGCGCGGACAGCCGCGAGAGACCTCTCCGCGAACAATGTCAACATTGCACAATCGAGGACAAGTCCTTACTTGTTACATAATTTGCCAAATGAACAGTTTTATTATAAGTATGTACAGCCTTTTAGAAATACGATTTTTAAATCTTTGGCAGATTTAAATACATGATAGTATTTTCAGTTTTATGCCTCCACGCAATCTAGAAATAAACGACAGACGGACAGACGGATGACAAAATGATCGTATAAGGGTTTCGTTTTCACCTTCTGACGTACGAAACCCTGTAAATTAAATAATGAGATAGTAAAATGACGTAGACACAATATTTCTGTAATAACATTGTAATTAGCGCCATTATCAAAGGAGCGACGTTGTATTTGTGTACGACGACGACATGCAAATACGAGTGGTGTAGTCTCCTACCTGTATTCTAGGGTGTGGGTCTAGGAGTCACCTCCGGCACTCCGGACTCGTTGAGGGACGCGGAGACGTCACGAGTTTGGGAGTAATTTAGTTAATGACACCTACCTGCCTTTTAAGGCTTTGGATATGCCTGTTGGCTTAATAGGCTTGTTTTTTTTTGTTATCTTTGCACGGATTATTTTGTTTTTACCTTCATGCTGTATCCCGCACATAAGCGGGGCAGGTAGAGGGATTCTGGGAACCTAATATTAATATTAGGATATTTAGGGAGAATTTTTTCGAGGCATTGCGTGTTGAGTGCCGGAACTCACGCCTCGCCTCTTTGCCTCGTTACCAGAGCGAAATTAAAATATTTAATTCTTCATTCCCCCGAGTTGCAATCGAACCCACAGACCATCGCGCTTACAGACGTACGCTTGTGCTCCTGCGCCACGACGGATTCTATGGATTATTTATTTTGTGTTTATTATAAAAAATAGAAGAAAAAATTGTTCTTTAAAAAATGTCGGGCATTTGGTTTTCAACCGAGATTAAGCACACAACAGTAAAATCTATTTAATATGTCTAGGTTAAGGCTTAAAAAACGTTATGTAAATATTTTTTATTTATAAAAAGAAATCGTAAAATCTTTGTTAATTATAAGCCAATACTTAAATGAATAAAATATAATAATAATAGCTTAAACGCTTAAAAATTTAAGGTATTTACCTCTTGTCGATCGTTTTTCGTGGCCAAAATAACAATTTTACTTACAGATCATTTGAAATATTATTCGATAAGAAGTTCTTAAAAGTCCTACTTACATACACCATGGTCCATGGATAAATGTTGAAAACCACTTGTTGTTAATAGGCTAGAGGGAAACTATTAGTGTCTTCTCACATACATAAGGTATGCCTCTGCATTTTGAGATGTGAACAGAGATGAGATGTTGATGCAATTTCAAAGCACAGAGATATATCAAGCTCTAACTTTTTATCATTTTTTAAAAGTGTGTGTAAACATTTAGAAAAGAAAAATACTTATTAAAAAAAAGTATCAAAATTTGAACGTAGCGGGATTTGAACTCGCGCTGCTGTCAAATAAAAAATTTATATTATATAACAGGCATCTAAGTATATAAATTATAAACCTTACAACAGTTCCAATTTCCGTGTTATATACATTTCTCTTTAGGTTCTATTTCTAAATTTGAGACCATTATGCTTATACTATTTTAAACGTAAGTCCTAATATCTCCGTCTCTACGCCATTCTGTTCTATAATACTTAATGAAGCTCACGTACATGTAACGTGCATATCCATTTTAACTCTCAGAGTCTCCTGTCTCTGCGCCGGAACATCTTATTTAAATATCTCCACTAAGCTCGTCTGCAGCTTTATTAAATTACCGACTTCGCGGTGTTGATTTCCTTCGCTCCCACTTTTAATAATTTAGCAAATTACATTTTTAATACAGAGAGAGACTTCCTCGGCGGCTTATTTCGAATGTTATTATTATGTTATTTTAGAGCAAAATCTCTCTGAAATTTTAATAAAATATTTCAGAATAATTGATTATTTCAATTAACTTTTAGTGTGAGTGTAAACATACGCTGCTTTAT
Organism: Heliconius himera; assembly: GCA_021202915.1. NCBI lineage: Eukaryota > Metazoa > Arthropoda > Insecta > Lepidoptera > Nymphalidae > Heliconius > Heliconius himera. The sequence goes on along the minus strand of JAJHJA010000155.1, from coordinate 346,512 downwards.
TTTTTTCCAGCTTCACGGTATATCCCTCACGCAGCAGGGCAGGCAGTTAACACGCTCCGTTGTGCATTGCGTGTTAAGTAGCAGAACTCAATCCCGCATTTTGCCTAGTTACCAGAGCGGGAAAATGAAAAATATAATAAATAATAATTCATGACTATTGCTGGCTTGCACGGCAGAGTTGTTTTCAATATTCCATTATTAAAATATTGTTTAGAAGTAGTTTTTCAAACTTATGTAATTCCCTGAATGAGGCCGGTCGTGGCGCAGCGGCACGAAGTGTGACTGTAAAACCGACTGGTTGTGGGTTCGATCCCCACTCGAGATGAAATATTTACTTAAATTTATATTTCCATTTTTTCGCTCTGGTGTCGAGGTTAAGCGCGGCGTTGAGTTCTGCCACTCAACACGCAATGCCTCGAGAATTCGGCAGAAAGTGGAACGGAGTGTCTTAACATTAGGTTCCCTCTGCCTACCCTGCTGTGTGCGGGATACAGCGTGAAGCTAATATAATTTAATTTTATGTAATTCCCTTATAAAGTGTTGAAGCAAGGGCAGAACTCAACGCCGCGCTTATGCCGCGACACCAGAGCGAAGAAAAGGAAATATATATTTAAGTAAATATTTCATGTCCTCGAGTGGGGAGCGAACCCACAACCATTCGTTTTTACTGTCACACTTTGTGCCCCTGCGCCACGACTGGCCTCAATCTCAAACCTTGAGGGTTTATTAAATACTGAAGGTCTGGCTACTATCGGCTCTTAGGTAATAAATATGTAACATTCATTCCATAATATTTTACTACTATCAAATTAAAGCAAATGTAAAAACATGAATTTATCTCCATATTCTCCACTCTCCACATAACCGCGTGTGTGGAGCTCGCAGATTGCCGTTTTAATTTAAAACTTAAATCTGCCGTAGCCAGTTCCCATCACAGTATCATACACCACTCAAGCGGCGCACGTCTGCTCTGTACGAACTTATCATTTCGTTGGACGTCGCATTGCAGTTGTTTGGCAAACGCAGTTTCGAGTTTCATATTATTATTATACTATACTAGGCGACCCGCTCACGGGTTCGCCTGCTTAAACTACTGAATTATTTACTTAACTTAAATAACTAACCTTCGCGTGTACTCTGTTTAAGCTAACCATCCGTCGAAACGACCTGTATTATATTTTTTTCTTTTTTGTATTAAGTAGTTATAATAAATCACCTTTTTTAACATTTCGTTTATTATATCGAACATAAAACAATCATTCTCATATTAGATTTATTTATTAAAAACATAAATATCTTTTCACATGAAAAGATTATCTTATTAATCTCTTAGGCGTGCAAAATCAACAATAAATTAGATTTAAAATGATCAATTTTTGATACGTAGAAATATACGTGACACAAAAATCAACTTTATGTATGCAATATTTATCATGCCGCTGTGTCATGATCATGCTGTTTTGCAGTTCCTCTACAATATCTCGCGTATTCCCTCGTAGTGTGCCCTGTACTTTTGTTAACTCATATGGCTTGAGTTGTAATTTTTTTGCAAAAAGAACCGTTGTGAATCAGATATTGATTGTGACATTCCTATTTCCCACATACGGATTGCACTGTGTTGTCTGAAGGAGCAGAAGGCACAAAGCCACCTCATAAATCTGGTGGTATTTCACATCTATCTTTAATTAAGTTAAACTTTACTTTATTTAAGTTAAAAACTGACGGTAAAACTCAACACTCGACAAAACATCGGGCAAAGGTCAAATATCTCAAAAACTAAAATACTTCCCTGTTCCTTGCTTCCACCACTGCAACAATCTCACCGGCAACCGAGTTGGTTTGCGTTGATACGCATTCGGACGCTAAAAAAGACAGCGATATTTCGTTGCCACTACCCGTCGAATCGACGGAGATTAGCTATTTGGGGTAATTAAATCGTAACTCATCGGTGTCTGTATATGGAAGATATATATATTAGAAAAATTGTTATTGGGGACATTTAACAAGGTAATAGAACAACGGGTTCTATTACACGGTATGTCTGTGTGCTTGTTCACGCTAGTCTCAGAAACGGTTAAATCGAATGAAGTGCTCAGTGCACAGCACATAGTGCCAAACTATTGTATTTTGGCAAACTTCCCTTAAAATTAATTATTTGTTTTATTTCAATGGTTTCATAAGCAAAAAGGTAATATTAATATAAACTATTTTGTTAATTGCACTAAAAATACTGTTTTATTGAATTGGCTGTAACTTTGGTTGAAAATCAATGTATAGATCTATCCCGCATAAAGCAGGGTAGGCAGAGGGCACCTAGTGTTAAGACACTCCGTTCCCCACTCTCCGCCGAATTTTTCGAGGCATTTCGTGTAGAGTGGCGGATTTTTCACCTTGGTGCCACGACGAAGAAATGACAATATTAATAAATAATCCGGCCCCTGTGTCCAAGTAGGAATCGAACCCGCAACCGTCACGTTACAGTCACACGTCCTCCATGTATAGATATCGTCTTTAAAATGATAATGTTATTAGAACACGTGATTAAACCAGTTTAGTAAATAAATAATTGTGTAGTTCAAGCGAGTAAGGACGACAGCGGTCGCTAGTGTAGATATAAATGATGTAACATTGAGTATTAGTAACATTCGTCAATTTTAATAAATTAATTTACTACTACGTAAATAGATATAATGATTAAATAATCGACCGTGGTAAGTATTTATTTATACACTCATAGAAATATGATCACTTTTCTGCACTGTTCACTTTCGAGAATTAATTTTAACACAACACAAGGTAAGTTTTGCCGAGTGCTCTGCATTCAACTCAATGAAAAAATTCTTTCAAACTATCTCTAAACTAACGGGGTTTTATATTTTAAGCTTTCTATTGACAGGAAAATATATCAATATGACAAGCTGACGTGTGGACGTGTGGATGTTTGGTTTATAGTTATTTTTAACTGCCAAAGTGAAAAAAATTACGAGCTTGTCAATTTTTGTCTTTATAGTTATTGTAAAAATAATTCAAATTATTTTTTTTAGTTGATTTAGTTCTCTAGTATTTTACTCATAACATGTCTTGATTTATAAATAGGTTCTGAATTATTGTTTTTTTAATAGTTAAAAGAAAAGACAATTGAGTAAGGTGCTCTATTTTTTCTAGCTTCACGCTCAATCCCGCATATAGCAGGGAAGGTATTGTTTAGCGGAATCCAACGCCACGCATTTTCCTGAGAGCGAATTGAGCTCACCACAGTCGCGTTTGTCGTTTAATTTTACTCTATTCTAGAAGCAATTTAATTTAAATGATTACTGTGTTGTTACATAAATACTTATTATTTTTATTCAAAAACTATTCAGGCTTTTGTATGTCTAATCTATCACTGTCCTGATACTGTCGATTTAAATAATCGCCTTTTGCATATCAACTAATAGACTACTGTCATATATGAATTGTTGTTACTGATTACTGACTATTATTAATGACTGCTCTCCACGTATAGAAGGCAATCAAAGTATTTTATTATGTTACGAATTTAATATCCATTTATGATATTATTTTATTCCTTTTTACGGTTTCGTGCCTCAAAAGGTAAAAACGAAACCTTCATTCGTGGGTTCGATCCCCACTCGAGGAGATGAAATATTTACTTAAATTTATATTTCCACTTCTTCGCTCTGGTGTCGAGGCTAAGCGCGGCGTTGAGTTCTGCCACTCAACACGCAATGCCTCCATAATTCGGCAGAAAGTGGGGAACGCAGTATCTTAACACTACCTACCTATTTTTAGGTTGGCCTACCCTGTTGTGTGCGGGATACTACACCAACGCTAAGGATTTCTTCGATTGGTAATTGAACCCACTAGCTGTCGCTTTCATGATCACACGCTTGTGCCCCTGCGCCAAGATTAGCCCCACTAGAATTTTGTTAATTACACTAGAATTTTGTAAACGCTATGTTTATGAATATGACAGTAATTTGGGGGAATTAATTTGGTTTTGTTATTAGGAAGTACTATTTTACTAATTACCTACTAAGCCGTCGTGGCTCAGCGCCACTGCGTCTGGCTGTAAGTACGACGGATGTGTGTTCCATTCCCATTTGAATCATTTGGAAGAATAAATTATAATGGGGAACACTAACTTCCCTCTGCCTACCCTGCTATATCCATTATGCGGGATGCATCTTTAATTAAGTATCTGCGTATCTCGGAAAAAAGCTTTTGATCATCAATTAAGCAGCAGTTCTCCCTAAGTTCTTTAACCTTCAACGAAATTTGTAGCAACAGAGAGGCTTTTTTAAAAGTAGGACACAAAGTTGGCTGTGATTTTAGGGCTGAACTTTTTCATTACGTTAGAGTTTATAAGTAGTGATGTCATAGTTGGTATATTATATATTAGTAGTCAAGTACCGATGTATAATATAAGCAATTATTTATTTTTATGAACGATTTCTTTAAATTTACGTAGTAAAGATATAAACTTTTTTGCCGTGTGAGGGTTAAATTATGCCTTTAAAGTATTTCGGGGAAGCGAATCCTTCCATTTTTTAACAAATTCAGAATAAATAAAATTTAATTTGTATAGTACAGGTAGGTACTGTACATACCGTGTATTTGAACGAATCTTTATTTTTTGTTTAAATTTGGAACTCAGTTCATCGATGTGTAAAATGATAACTAAACATTTATTATTCATCCGTTTCAATAAAAGCAAAAATATAAAAGACCGGTATTCTGTCTGTTAATAAAATGCACAAGTACAGAAACATGACAATACGTATTAAAATAACAATACGTATTAAACTAACAATACGTATTAAAATAAATATTCATTCTATCAAATAATAATTGTTTGGTTCAGTGGTAGGACCTTCCAACTGTAATATATGAAAAAAAAAATCCTGAATTCGATTACTTGGAATATAAGCACACTGGGTCGATAAAAAAGCACACACCTTTTTGCGGAATTGCGGAATTCTTGAAATTTACTATAAAAAAATATATTTTTACAATAAGAAGATCCTGCACTACGAGGATGATATGCTGTAATTACATATATATATAACACACAGCCTAAGTTAACGTGCTATCTCTATATTAAAGAAATTGTCACAATTATAATTTCAAATATCTGTGTTTATAAATTTATATAAAAAAAATTCACATCAGGACATTTGTAAAACATAAATTTATGTTCATAAAATAATTTTCATTCTGTACTATCTCTTAAAAGTATTTTAAAATATTGTCTTACAATTGTGTATATGTTGTGGCAACACCAACGCCCCACGTGTTTCCGCGCGATTGCGCGCCTTTTTGCTTTTTGTTTTTCCTTTTTACTGCAACGCCGTAGCAAAGACACAAAGTTTAAGGCTTTATCCGCTGTGTTGAGATTTACATTTTACACTATGTTAAATTTAGTATGTATAAAATGCACATATAAAGGAAAGTTCGTTCTGGTTTATTTTTAATTTTCTTCTGTCTCCAGTTCTAATTAAAGTATAAAAAAATATCATTGAACACTTGACGCTGTCGTGGCGCAGAGGCACAAGCGTGAGTTTGTAAGGCGACGTTGTAGGTTCGATTGCCAATAGCAGTAAGGAATTATAATTTATTAATATTTTCACTTCTTCGCTCTGCTACCAAGGAAAAGCGCGGCGTTGAATTCAGTCATTCAACAGGCAATGCACTGAAAAATCCACCGGTAGTGGTGAACAAAGTAGCTTATCACTAGGTTTACTTTGCCTACCCTACTATATGCGGGATACAGCGTGAAGCTGAAAAAATATCATATTTTTTTTAAATTGAACTGAATTGGACAAACCCTAACAATTTTGCATTGCACAAATTTTCTAGCAACGTCTTTGTAAAAGCTCGTTTCTTTTATTTTAAACTTGCTTTTTCATCAACGTAAATTGTATAAACTTCTAAAGTAAAATATAAAACGTAGCATAGAGGCTGAACAAGGTAAAATCAGAGGAGCGCTATTATGGTGCAGGCTTTGTGTGGCTTAACTATCACGTTGGAACTAGGCTTTTCTATACACGATAGGTATTAAACCAGGGCTGTAGTACTAGCCGAGGATCGCAATGGACGGAGAATATAGTCAGTGTGATCTGTATATAGTGCAGGTATATTTTTGGTAGAAATAATAAGGGTGTTAGTTGTTCGTATATGTAAAATAATTTTGTAAACTTGATATACACTTACGTATATTAAAATTTGTTTTTTTTTTCGCTTCACTCTGTATCTCGCATGTAGCAAAATGGGCAAAGAGAGAGTCTTGTGCTCAGACTCCGATTCCCAATTTCTGCCGAGTTCTAGAGCTTGTGCTAATGCGCCATGCTCCTGACCTCGGATTTCTTAGATTTTTTAAGTAAAAAAAACGAATATTTCAATGTCTAATGTTAAAGTGTATGTTGATACTCACTTTAAATCACATGTAATATCTATTTATTGTACAAATGCATTAGAGCAAATAAAAATACATTTGAATTATAGAAGTTTTAAAATATTTTATAATTTATATAATTTCTTATTATACTGTTAGACATTCTTCAATAAACTTATGCTAGCTATAGTTAGAAATGATTCGTTTATTTATTAATAAATACTTAATTATAGAACAAAATAATTTATTATCAATATCTAGAGTAGGATCCCAATAATATACTAACTATCGCTAAACGACTTATTAGGACGCTTGCTTCTAGTTTAAAAGTACACGTTGCACTTAAAACATTTGTTTAAAGGACTTACTGTCGTAACTCGTACACTGTACAGCGCTGTGCAAAGGAAAGCCACTCAAACGAATCTTCTAAGGTAGTACCAGAAGGATTTTCTGATTTCGCTAAGAAACACATAAAAGAAACTCAGCTTTTATACTCGGAATACGAAACAAATCTGTTCACTGCTTGCTTACTTTCAAACTAACAAAAAAAAATAAACTTAGTAGCATTAACAACAACATTAACGTAATAGCATTTAAAAGGATTTACTTTTAAATATACAAATTTAAGTGAACTTTACTACTGCAAGCTTGTTTCTTTACCTGTATTATATAACACTGGTCGTCTCCAACTTTGTTGGCGTGAACTTTAATAAGTTATATGAAAGTCTCGTTTTCTCTCATTCCTCTAGGAATTGTGAGGCCGTCGTGGCACAGGAGCACAAGTATGTGGCTGTAACTTGGCAGTGGATTCGCTTCCCACTCGAGGGAATGAAATATTATTTTTATTTCTTGGGTCTGGACCAACCATGACAAAAAACCGCAGCGACAATTCGGAGGAAAAGTGGAATATGGAGTGTCAAAACACTACGTTCCCTCTGCCCTATCTTATTCTACTCTGCTATATGCGGAATACGGCATGAAGCTGTATACTCTAAGAATTTAGAGAAATCTTTCCTTTGTGCTCCCCTAATCCAAACCCACTTGAGATATTCCAATTTTCAAAGTTTAGTAGTTTCATCTGTGCGTTGTCTGTTCGTCACACAGTAACAGAAGATTTTTATATAAATAATATTTTTTTTATATTATACAATTCCTAATTCATATCATCAATTTAATTGTAAATGTAAAATTTATATTTGACTTTTAAATATTATTTGTGAAACACTAATGAACTATAAACTATATATAGGTATTCATCAACTAATGAGTTGTACAATTTTACCAAGCAGTAATATCATTAAAATATTCAATAAAAATTTATATAGATAGAGGGCGGAAGTGTCAGCGCTCGTTTTACGGGAACAGCATATAGGGTAAAATATTTTAAACCCATACCTAAAGAAATTAATCAAGATACCTCAATAGTTTAGATGTAGGATTTTTTTTCATTTCACGATGTTTATCCATACCTGTATTTCGTGTGACGCAGTTACGCACATACTACTACAAAAATATTACTAAAGGTTAATCAACTTTGAACTTTGCCGCCAATACCTACGGCTCGATTTGGGAATGAGGCGTATGCGGCGGTTCCCCTTTGATAGGTTTATGTGTGTGTGCGTTGTTCTTGACAAAAGCGTTTTATATTACAACAAAAAAAACACTTTTTCATTCTTGAAAAAAAATAACGCTAAAGGCTTGTATATAGTAGTTAAAACTGTGGTTTCATTTAAAGTGATACTGACACCTCCATCCTGTATATAATATAGATATATCTATATGTACAGATTGCGAATTAAGATTGAAGCTCCAGTTTTGTAGTTCAGAGGTGATGTGACTTGACTAAAGGTTATGAATACTACCGAAACGATAAATAAGAGATCGGTCTTGGCGTGTGACTGTTAACGCGCTATGCCTGGCCACAGAGCGAAGAAATGAAAATAACAAATATTTCACCCGAGTGAGGATCGAACTCACAACCATCACAACCATTGCGTTTACAGTCACACTTTTGTGCCCCGGCGTCACAAGATCCCTCTTTTTAGAGTTCCGTACCTCTTAAAAAAGGAACTCTTATAAGATCACTTTGTTGCCCGTTCTTCTGTCTGTCTGTCTGTCTGTCTGTCAAGAGCCTTTATCTCAGGCATGCTTGGAGATATCGAGTTAAAATTCCAGCTGGTTTCCTGAAAAATCGTATTTCTACATTTACTTAAAAAAAGATATGGTCGTTTATATCGCAAAAAACTACTTCCGTACTTCCGGTTGACCTAGAATTATGAAATTTTGCAGCTAGCATCTATAGCTAGTAGTAATTTAAAACAACATTTGTGGTAAAATCCTAAAAAAATATAGTCTTAAAAGGAGGGAAAAAAATTGGTATTAAAGCCGCTTAGTTCAATTGAGGTATTAGATAAAAGGCTTGGTGTGCATGTTCCAATAGATATTTTATTCATTTTTTTGGACGCACGAATTGTACGGAACCTTCGGTGGGCTTGTTCGCGCTTCTCCAATTTTTTTTGCTAGTTACTTTGATTTAAATGATTTAAATAGGGCTTAAAAATTAAATTTTAAAACTAAAAGAGAATACTATTTATATAAATATATTGATATAAAGATCTTGATCTTATTCAAAAAGTCTGAAAACATCAAAAGATAATTATTTGTTGACCTACTTCGCAAACGTTACTCTTATAGTTCAGAGTGATGGGGAAAGAGTAAAAAATAATAAAAAAATAATATTTCATCAAAGTTTGATCGTAAATCAATGTACAGCAATATTATATAAACACTCAGATCCGTTTACACAGTAAATACAACACTTCTGGTAGTAAGGGCTCTCGAAATAAAAGTATCTTAAGAACGAAGACTTCTTACTTTCATACAGATTACACATTATATATATTTGTTTTGTGGCACTAGTAAATAGAACTGGCATTAACTTGCAGGTGCCAATTGCGATTCAAGTTACGTTAAATCAGTATAATTCTTATAATAGCCCGCAAATATACTAGTAAAATCTAAGAATTATCTATTGATAATTTTTTTATATTGGTAATCGTTAGCGTTTACTACTAATTCTTAGGAGTTTCCAACAGGTGTTAGTAAGTTTGTCCAATAATTTGAAGCGCCAAACTTTAATCGTTAAATCCAAGAAATAAAAATAAATCATCAAGGTCAGACAATCATTTTTAAAGTGTTATTTTCAAACTTAAAAAAGAAAAAATATTTTTGCACATTTTTATACTTTTTCTAGAAAGTATTAATCTACATAATAAAGAAAAGAAAACTCTTAAAATGTTATCTTTGTTTTTTTTACTACTAAATGAACTAAAATAAATAATATAAATGCATATTCTCATTGAAAAACACAAATTCTTAACGTAGGCACTTTATATTAATATACTACAACAAAATCTTAATATAGTGTTTATTTTAAAAACTTTAACTAAAAGTAAAATTCTATCACATATTCACTGCCACTAAGCAATTGTTTGGAAGATCTAAAGTGAAACGTTCCCAAAAGAGTCCTCTACTTGAGTGCAGCTACTTTTAAATTACGTGACAGCGCGATGGTCATAAATAATTTCGTTCATTAAGTGGAACAACGGCTTTCTGAGGAAGTGTAAAGTAAGATGTTGATAAACAAAAATTATGCTGTTGTGATAGTAGAGCGTGATAGGTTTAGATTGGTTTTGTTTTTAGTTTCACGCTGTATATATAGCGTAGTAGCAATTTAGGTTGAGGGAACTTGGGAATCTAATGTTAACATTCCGTTTTCATTAGGACATTTCCGTTCCCCATTTTTTGCCGATTTCTGGGGCATTGGAACTCAACGCACCTTTGTCTCGTTATGAGGGTGAATAATTAATAGTATTAAAAAAATATTTTCTGCTGCGCTTAGAGTCGCATGTCCTGAGTGTGTCACGACTGGCCTCAGGCTTCATTTGATAAATAATAATTATTAATAATAATAAAAACTTTATTTCTCACACTATTCAAATTTATAAAAAGTTAAATTTTTCTTTAGGTACGTATAATATAGCTTACAATTATGTGAGACTGACGCTTATACTAAGCTCTAGGCCTGTGTTACGGTTTGCCATGTTCTCAATTGCGGTAGGGAGTTAAAATAAAGATATACACCCATAGTTAAAAGAAGATTACAGTATGGCAACTGTAATCATAGGAGAAAATAAGTACATACAGAAAATACAAGACAATTTAAAAGTAAAAAGTATTTATTAGAAAAATATTACTAGCGGTTTCAAATGCATATGTACCTAAGAAAGTATATGTCCCTAAGTATGTAAAGTAAGAAAGGTGTGGAAAATAAGTGTGCGCGATTTTCCGTGATCATTTATATAGATTATATAAATAGAGTTGGTCCAGTGTACTACCTTGTGGAACTCCGTATGTGATGGAAAGGAATTGACTTATCTACTCGCTATTTTTACCCTCTGTAAACATTCATTTAAATAAGATTTCAAAAGCTCCAGCGCTAGTCCTCTGATTCCCAAGCATGTCGAAATAGAGACTGTCAAGAGCTTTTGCTAAGTCTAGAAAGACTGCGATAGATTTTTTCTGGCTATTTAGGCCTGTTGTTACATGGTCAGTTAAATATACTAGAAATTTATATGTAATAAAGACTTTGAAAATGATTTTACTTTGGTATTTTTTCATTTACACAAACAGTATAGAAAGTTGGATACATAATATTGGTTTCAATTTTAGTAAATAAAAAAAAAATATTGAGTAACAAACTCAGTTTTTTTTTCAATGTCATCAATCTTATTATAATCAAACTTATAAAACCCTTTCTATTGCAGGTAATTTGCTATTTCTTTGTGCGATGCCAATGTGAGAAAATAATTCTGTATCTTGATAATATTATAAAGGTATGTACGTCAACTTTTCATTTTATTTTTTTGTTTCTAATACTACGTAAAAAGGAGAAGTTAGTAGTACACTAACTGTAAGTTTATAAAAAAGATATTATTTTAATATTTAATTTCTACCTATGTTAATTATTTGCATATAGTTGAATTTTCTATAATGTTATAAAAATATAACATACGACTTTCAACTTTGACGTTGATTAATTACTCAACAAACTATTTAGGGTCACCTCCGTCGAGTGCAGTGCACCCTACAGTTTATGTGGATATATAAAATATCATAGCCGAACCGAGAAAAAAAAATGTTGAAAGTATACTTGTTTAGCGTCACGGTGTATCCCGTAAACATCGGGGTAGGCAAAGAGAACTTAGTGTTAAACCCTCTGTTCCTCATTTTTCGCCGAATTCGTGGAATTTGGGTCTCTACACCATGACTGGCTTTCTTATACAGTTTAGTTACATAAAATACAATGCTGCCATTGTACACCATTGTTGTCATATATATACACGCATATTGACACGCAATAGAGCTTATTGCTGTCGATAAATATAATATTGCACAACGAATTAGTTGATAACTATAAAAGTTTAAATTCTTTGCCATTTTTATTTACTTATGAAATTAAATTCTAATAACGGAAATTTTTACATATACAAAGGAGTCATTTTGAAATATGTGATTCATTAACTTCAATTCCAACTTCGACCCAAAAACATCTATTACACAAATACAAAAAAAAACTAAGAGGTTTAATATAATTTTCAAATAATTTGGATCTTTCAAATCAACAACCCTCTAACCGGTGGATCTCTTGTATTTTTAATACAAATTGAGAGGAAATGTTGTTTTATTTGCAATCGCACTTAAGCCTCTCCACAATTTATTAATTATGTTCATTAATTATTCGTAGCGGAATAATCTGTTTATTTTGAGCTTTGCGAAGGCTTCCGTAAGCCGTCGACGGTGAGCCCCTAATCTTTCTCTCTGAATGAATCTATACTGTTGTGTTCTTTGGAGATTGGTTACATGCGCCGTGTTGACTTGATCAAGGATCGATTTTTTTAGATTTTTTTTTAATAAAGTCGGTATCAAGCTAATACAACAACTTACTACAATATCAAATTACTAAGACTGTTTGTTTTACTTGGCACGGATTATAAAATTATAAAATCTTTCTTTAATTATATTTTTTAACAAAATCAAAGTACTATTGTTTATGTTAAGTAAATTTATTCTATTCTTTTTAGTTTGTTTTAAGTCGGTTTGTTTTTTGTTTAAAAATAATTTATACTCTTAAGAGATCCTCGAAAAGGATTCGAGTACAGCTTTTCCGTAATTATCCGAATTCGAAGTAGGTACTAATTGCGACAGCGTAAACAAACCTGTTCTGCAAATGTTACCTTTTAACTTAATTCCGTTCCAGTAAGAGCTTCGAGAGGTTTGTTTAATGCTCTCATAAGTACATTTCAATACAAGTCTCTATAAATAACAATATTTTTGTCAATTTTTTAGAAAGAAAGCGAGTTATTCTATTGTGTGTTTGTTTTAAGGCTACATAACATAGGAGAATCTTCATTTTCAGTTTGAAATAAATAACAGATAAAAAATAATATAAACGGATCAACGGAAGTACAACTTATAAAAGTTGACGAAGCAAGCGAGGCATTGCGGATTCAGTGGCGGAACTCAACGCCGTGCTTTGAACAGAAGGAAACAAATGAAAATATTTAATATATATTCAATAAATATTTCATCTCCTCTTCCATCGATGGGGATCGAACCCACAACCAGTCGATTTTATAGTCACACTGTGCCCCTGCGCCACGACTGGCCTTAAGTAAGTAAGTGGCCTCTAAGTTTAAAATTTCTAAGTACTTATAAATTAGTCATAATTGTATGGTAAGCTAAATGTAGTGGCCATTGCTATTATATATACTTGCTTCATAGTTAAAGATGTACATAGATACGTATGTAATACATATATGATAATATAATCATTCTAACAAGAAAAGCTTAAGCTTATGCCCGGTTTATACTCTAACATACCACACATTTTGTAACATATAAAGAAAATCTCTTTATATCTCTAAGATTATAGGATGGAGGACGCTGAAAAGGAAAAACGAACTATTTACCAACATCTAAGTACTTTATTATGTATTGTTAAACATTTAAGTTTGTTAATAAAGATTATTTCTTTTCTATTCTATCCTTTATATTTGATGAAAATAATCCCCTATTTTTTACTTTTACAATAAAACAAATTCAATGTAAAATTCTTACATGTAAAGTGTAATATTTTACAATATATAACGTTTTAGCACATTAATTAGGCCATGTAACACATATGTTTATTTTAGTAATATGAAACCATGTCTCCGAGTGCTCTGCAGCTAACTTTTGTTCAGTAATGAAAGAAGTTCGCCTTTTAATGACAATTAAAAACATTCGTAATATTATATTAATAAATTATATTATCTTAATATATTGTAATCATTTTTTAATAAGAAACAATTTAAAAATATTATATACTAGAGGGCGCGCGCGGCTTGTCCCGCTTATTAGGAGTGAATTCTAAAAAAAACACGAAACACGTGTTGAATAAAATATTTTTAACAGTCTGAATTTAAAATTTTATAAAAATCGGTGGCAATTTTAGGATTTTTCCATATAAACTTTCAACCCCTTATTTGAACTCTTAAGGGGTGAATTCTTAAAAACCATGAAACACGTGTTCAATGAAATATTTTTAAGAGTCTGAATTTCAAATTTTATAAAAATCGGTACAGATTTTTTTTTTCCATACAAACTTTCAACCCCTATTTCATCCCTTTAGGGTTAAAATTTTTCAAATTCCCTTCTTAGTGGAAGTCCAGAATATGAAAATAAACATCTGCCCAAATTTCACGTTCCTACCATCAGCGGTTACGGCTCTGCGTGCGTCTTACCTCAGTCAGTCAGCACAAGTCCTTTTGTATATATAGATAGACAAGTCCTTTTATGTATATAGATTACACACAGCACGGTAGGCAGTGGGAACCAAGTGTTAAGATACTCCAGTTCCCAACTTTCCGCCGGATTCTGCAAGATAGCGTGTTGAATGGCGGACCTTAACGCCGTGTTTTGCCTTGATACCAGAGCGAAGAAATGAAAATACAAATTAAAATAAATATTTAATTTCCTCGAGTGGGTATCGAACCCACAACCAGTCCCGTTTACATTAATTCATTCCACTAGAGCTGTAGTATACTCTGGTTTACAAACGTAATTAAATTTAATTTCATACAAACACAAATTAGTCCGACCGAAATGGTCCCCAATTAAATGTGTTTAGTTTTAAAGCAGGTGTACGTAACGGTGGAACTTTGGTCGACGTTGTAATGAACAAACCATCACGCTTATAATCTTCTATAGAAAGTATTAGAATACTATTCCTATCAGATATTTGCATTTCAATATATCGAAGATTTACAAACTACCATCACGCTGCATTGCACATATAACAGTGTGGGTAGATGAACGTAGTATTAAGACATTAAGACACTCAGTTCCTCTCGCAGCGCATAACTTTCGAGACATTGCGTGTTGTGTTGTTGATATTGAATGACAGAATTAGACGCCGCGCTTAGTAACAAACATGTACAAGGTGGAGTCGTAGAAGTTCGTAGTAATTAATAGAGTGGTTTACAAATTAGAACGTAATAAATTGGTTTCTTACTATACGTTTTGATTGCGTGAGTCGTTGTGTGTTGGCTGACAAAGCTATTTAATCCTATACAAGAAAATGATTAGTATATTCTATATTTATAATTATCTTGTTCTATATTAATAAAACTTTACCCTGTATCCTGATATATGAAGCCATCAATTATTTGTTTTTATTATTAGATTCCGGCTATTTTTACTTTTTAGTGGCGAAATCTATATCGTGGTTTGTTATATTTAATATATGATTATTTCTATTCTTTATTCTGCTAAACTAACAAGACTTATAAAAGTGAAAAAACAAACTCCAAATGATCTGTATTCACAATCAACAAACAAGTAAAAATTTAATTAAAATTTAACCACCAGAAAAAAATATTAGAGATTTTATTACTATACTAGAGGCTCGCCCACGGCTTCGCCCGCTTAAAATACATAATTATTGATTTAATAAGCAGAATTGATTCACAAATATAATGACTTCTAATATGATTTTTACGACATTATCGTCAAAAATTTTTTTATTGTTTTAAATAAAAAAATACGACCATTGTTGATATTTGATATTTATAAAATATACATAAATCTAATTATTTATTACACGTATATATTTTTGTAACTTTATGTTCTTTTTACCTATATAATATTCTCTGTTAAATGTCAGTGAATAATTAAATTTACTCATTCAGAAACAGACTTAAATGTTAAATTATTGATTTGAAGGATTCATAATATTCTTTGTAAAATATCTGTAATAATTGCATATTAACTCCTGTACAGTTGTTAAATTAGTTACATATATTATATGAACGAACCAACCAAAAAATCTTTGTATTTACTTGATATTTCTTTCAAGATCGTTCTTTATCTCTGTGTTGAATTAATTACGACTTCTTTCAAATGACGATAACTTTTTTTTTAATGAACCGATTTTGATGAACTAAACTTTAGTAGTTAAGTTGAGCTAAAACAAAGCAATTGGTGAAATTTTTAAGTAAATCAGTTCAGTACTTTCAGAGAAAAATGTGGACAAAAATATGTCGACAGACAGACAGACAGACAGACAAGAAATTAAAAAAAAATCTTTTTGCTTTCTATTATTCTTTTTAAGTGTCCCTCTATCCATTTCAGTCAAAATTACTAAATGTACAGACAAAATATTTTTACTGTCTTATTATATATAGAGATAATGTATTCGTCAATGAAGAATTTTAAATAAGTATACTTTTTACCCCTAAAAAGGTTCTTGCTTCCTCTATACTTTAACGCAAGGCTACAATTTATCATCTTCTCGTATATTTCTCTCGTTGTTATGTGAGCACTTCCATAGTGCTGCTATCTGCGCGCCATTTGCATCTTCAATGGATCTTTTTATATGTATTGATTGTGAACCGAATTTAGATGTGGAAGAGTACAAATGACGTCATCGCATATATTTATATATTTATATTGTATTTTTTTTCTGGATATAATACAAACAACGTAGTACTAACTTTATATACTTTTTAGACACTGCATCAATTAGCACATTTCCGTTCCCTTACTTTTCGTCGAATTCTGGAGGCGTTACGAAATTCAACGCAGCTTTAGTCTACCACCAGAGCGAATTAACGAAAAATATTAAATACTTGATTTACTCGAGTGGTAATCAAACCCACAACCTGTCCCGTTTACACACGCTTTGTACCCCAGCGCCACGCCGCGTCGGGACTCGGTTAGGCCTTGAGTTAAAATTTCCTGTTATTTTTGATTAGAATACTTAGAAAGTAGAGCAAGAAGCTAGGACATAGGCTAACTTAATGCGGATTTTTTTATATGGAGTTTTATATTGAAATAAAAATAACGTTTCGCAGTATTTTAATGTTTCTACTAATAAAATTTATATCGATACTTTAGTACTTCTATACATTTCCGTCACCGAGCTCTAAGCCTTCCGTCTTTCAACATACTTGCACTTAAGATAGCATTATCTTACTTTCACCTAGTGATTTTACGAACAGTAAAACTTCTGCTAAACCTGAGCCAGAGCCTGAGCCAAGCTGATTATGCTAATGCCGTAAAGGATTCCGAAACCGCTTTGTTCGACGAAATTTAGTGAATAAAATGATTATATTTAATTTTTGACTACAGTAATTCTTATTGATAAAGTAAATTCTTGTTTTCTTTATGATGTGTAAATTGTACCCCTTGATACACTTCCGTTCTCCTACTGTTCGCCGAATTCTAGGGGCGTTGCCTGTTGAATATCGGAATTAAACGCCGCTTTTGCCTACTACCAGATCGAAGAAATGAAAATATGAAATATTTCATTTACTCGAATAGGAATCGAACCATAACTTGTTCCTTTTAGGCACGCTTTGTGTCCCTGCGCCTCACCAGACCTCGGTAGGCCTTAGGTCATAATATCCTGTTATTTTTGATTGAATACCTAGAAAATAGAGTAAGAAGCTCGGACATACTTAAAGCGGATTTCTTATGCGGATTATTTTGAAAATAAATATAATATTTCGTTTTATTTTTGAAGAAGTTCTTACGTCTTTCAGAGCGATTAAATGCCTTTTGTTCGACGAATTTAGTGAATAGAATTATTATATTTAATTTTCTACTTAGGTTCTTTTTAATGCTTTATGATGTTTTAAAAGATGTTACAAAGTATTACTTTAGTATAGTATGTGATGTATTTTTTATTATGTATGCAAAAAAATGTTAAAAACGTAACCAACCTTTTGTACAAATAACTTAGTGTATAAGTGTAGATTCAAATCAGTAAGAAAAATAAATAAATTTGTTTTGACGGATTGAGCAAGGACAGGTTGATACTTATATTTCTATTTACATATTTTTTATATACAAAAAAAACTGATTCCGACGCGATGCAAGTGATTATAGACGCGACGGTTGTGGGTTCGATTCCCACTTGGGAAATATTTATTATTTTCATTTCTTGCTTTTGTGTCGACGCAAAGTGCGATGTTGAATTCCGCCACTCAACACGTCATGGTTCGAGCGGTGGAAAGTGGTGAACGAAGTGTCTTAACACTAGGTTCCTCTGCCACTGCTGAAGCATTTTGCTTCAATCGAATTGAAAAATATAATTACATAAGCTTTTTTAATATTTCGCTTAAAAATTATCGCCATATGTTTTGTAAAGGTATTTACATCTTTTGAAGTTTTCAAAAGAAAGAATTTCCACGTAACTTTTAATTAGCTTTCCACTTTCGTATTCCATTGGGATATCTTACATTGAGAAAATTATGTATGTAGAAGTCCTATTTACATTCATTGGGTTTAATTGTTTTCTTGTTCGTTTTAATAAGTGTGAAATTTTCAAATTAAAACTACAATTATTTTCAGTCGTTACGCAGTGCTTAGGATTTGAGCTTTATAATATTACAAGGTCGACTTACTGGAGTATGGAATATAAATATTTAGACTGTTGGCATTTGTTTTGTCTACCGAGTTACGAAACCGTCTTTTGTTCAGTAGTTTAAAGTGAACATAAGAAACAAAAGTATTAATTTTACTCACAAACAATTTGTTGTGATCGTCAGACAGATCGTTTGTGAGATCAAACGACTCTTTAAGGGAATTATTATATCTTCTTTTTTCCACTTTAAGATAGAAAAAGCGCGACGTTGAGTTCCCCCATTCTAATCGCTGCGTCTTGAAAATTGGGCGAAAAGTCGGGAACAGAGTGTCTTTAAACTAGGTTCCCACTGCCTATCCTGCTATGCGGGAAAAACAACAAGACAAAGAATATTTTCATAAAATTATTTGTCGTTAACACTTCCCTTTAGTAAAAAATATATTAAGAAATTGATGAGAGCTGCAAGAGATTTTTTCTCTTTATAAAAAAGAGGCCAGGCCAGCAGGCGTTGAGGCCAGGCATGGCGCAAAGGCACAAGCGTGTGATTGTAAGCGCTTCGGGTTGTGGGTTCAATTCCCATTAAATTCCCAATGAAACATTTAATAATATCATGTCTTTGTTCTGGTGTTAAGGCTATGCGCGTCATTGAATTGTACCATTCAACACGTAATGCCTTCAGAATTCGGCGTAAAATGGGGAACGGAGTGTCTTCACACTAGGTTCCCTCTGCCTACTCTGTTATATGCGGAATACAGCGTGCTGAAAAAAACATTTTAATTAATAACTATTATGGAATGGCTTCTTAAATCTAAATTTATTTACACAGCCCTCATCCCCTTCAACGTCTACTTGTTCTAATTTCGTTCCGCCGTTCACTCGCTGTTTGCCGCTCTTAGTAAGTTGATAGCTCTCAGTGGCTTGTGGAGGTATGATAACTTAACTTTTCAATTTGTGCCAATTGTACTTTGAGTTTTTAGTTGTTTATTTCTCGTTTTACTTTGGTTTTTGAGATGACCAGAGATTCATCTCGTCAGTCTAGCTTAAAATGTTAGACGCTGGAGATGCTTGGCTGGGTGTGTGTGTTGTAGCGCTTTAGAGAAATTATAGATGTGATCTTACTGCAAATATGCTTTAAGTTTTATTTGAAATAAAATATATCAACAACAAAATATAACAAAAGTTCAGGTACTTTGGATCCGTTATGCACGAGTCTGGAGGCATCGATCACGATGTCTATGGCTGGATAAGCGATGCCTGGGCCAAATGGCGGGAGGTCACTGGTGTGGTCTGCGACTGCGGAATAGCACCCAAGCTCAAGGGGTTGATATACATAAGAGCATCATCCGACCGGTTATTTTATCTCGACACACTCAGGAGCACGGAAATGAAGATTGCTGAGGTGGATGTGCGTCGTAACGCGGTCTGACCACATACGTAATTCATTCGAAGTAGTCTTGGGGTCTGTGACGTAGCGAATAAGCTCCAAGACCGTCGCTTGAGATGGTAGGTCCACGTTACGCCGGCCTAGGGACTATGTCGGATGGAAGTGCCTTGCTATGTCTGTCCTTGGAGCTAGACCTCTCGGACGCCCAAGGAAACGCTGGTTGGATGTCGTGATGCAGGACATGAGAGCCAGTGGTCTAACCACCCAGGACGTTACAGATCGTGCAAAGTGGAGTAGATTAAGCAGGAAGGTAGATCCTGGCAACATACGCCGGGATTAATGCCACAGGGAGGAGATTAGCGTGCTTTAACAAACTTTAACTTATTATAAATAACCATAAAACAAAGCAATGAAAAGAAAATGTACTACAAAGCCTATTGAATACACAGTCAAAGTATTTATTAAAGTACCAATTAATATCATGAAAGTCAAAGAACGTTTTCTGCGCCGTGTTAGTAAAAGCTCCTTTTAGTTCGTTCTTTTTAACCAGTAGTGTACTGGACCATGAGAATATCTTTCACCTAACAGCAACCTTAACAGTTTTATTTAAAACGGAACTTCTCGTTGAATTTTCATTGCAATCCGAATAATGAACAAAGGGTGAGGTGAAATTTTTGACTTCTTTATTCATAGTTTCAGTAGCTTTTTTAATGAATAAGTAATATTTTTCTTTTAATGCATGGGTGGGTGTTACCAAATAAGCGGTTTGATATTATGCTCGCTATATTCCACATTTTTATACGATTATTCTAACTAGGTTTCTAGATTTCCTTCAGATATGTGTATGTGGAATACAGCGTGAAAATAAAAAAAATGTGTAAAAGAAAAACTCAAACTAGTTGTTAAAATCTATATATACTCGTCAGCCATTTTACACTTCTTAATTTTATATCACTACTAACTACTTGTAGCTTATGTTTTATACCTATTAATATATAAGCTAATTTACTGTAAAATTTCATTTCGATCCGTTCAGTAGTTTTTGTAGTGTGAAAGTGGAACAAACTTCCATCCTCACAAACTTTCACACTTACAATATTAGTAGGGCTATTATCAATTCTATAAATATTTTAATGTAAGTAAAATACTCATTTTTCAAAATTTATCAAATTTTTGGTTATAATTGTTCCGGAAACGTTTTATGCAAACTTACTTATAATGTGGGTCTTTAGACCAAGACCATATCGTCATTCGGGTGAGTGATCTCACTGAAGACCAACTATTACTACTATGACAGCTATAACCCTCTGCGGCCTCGGAAAGATTCATAGCGCTTAGGAAGTAAAATCCTAGTCCACGATCGTTAACTGCCAATATTCTCTTTATTGTAGTATCCTGTGGGGACAGCTTTCTTTGTAAATTTCACAATTTTTTCCTTTCTTCTTAATTTATTTATTATACACACATTTTATTGATAAAGTTGGAGATAAACCGTTCCGCAATTTTGCCTCATAAATTTTGATGTTTTGTCAATTTTTATTATGGATTCCGTTTTGTGTTTCTGTTTCTGATGTTTTTAAGTTACGGCTTATTGGAACGGCTGTACTGAATAATTGCTAATTTTTATACATGTATGTCTAAATGAAGGCATTTTGAATAGATAGCTACTAGTATGTTTACTTAAAGATTTTAATTTTTATATTAACTTCGGCGGGCTGAAATCATGAAGTCTTGCGTAGACTACAAGATTTCAATCAATTTGTATACAAAATAATATCTTTATTTGTTTTACAGTGGTCGATCGGGCAACTGTGGTCAGTTGTCGAGTTAATAAAATTCTGCATAATATTGTTAATTGTTAGTCATATGTGCAATATAACAAATATTTGCAGCACATAATTTTAGTAGCTAAGTAGAGTGTTACGGCACACTGCGTGTTGAGTCGCGGAACTCAACACCGCGATTACACCAGAGGTAAGAAATAAAAATTTTAAAGTCAACAAATATTTAGCTAGTAACAAAAAACTGTATGCCCTAAACAGCACACCTTACGACAATAATAAAAAATGTAACATCTGTTCTTTTTCGTGAATGCTGCTCTATATCTCCTCTCTTTAGTAACAAGTTGAAATAACGTTCCGTAAGTTTGCAAATAAAAAACACAAGTCTATTCATTCTACGATGTTACAATTTTAAGCGAGTAGCCTTTTCTTTCATTAAAACGTAACTTTTTGCCATCTGCGCTAGTTTCAAGGTATTCTGACTTTTCATGTTATGAAATTAATTAAATTATTCGTTAGTACTAATTTACAGTACTTACATTTCTCTTTTCAGCGTAACGTTGTATGAAGCACATACTCGTAGGAGGGTAGGCAGAGCTTCGAGACCTAATGTTAAGACACTCCCTTTCCATTAAGACACTTCCACTGTCCGTGGCAGAATTCAACGCCGACTTTTATCTCGGTATGAGAGCGACGAAATGAAAATATTAAATAGTAAATTTCAAATGGATGTTTCTTGTGGTGCTCGTAAGCGAAAATTCCATAAATAAAAAAAAAATGTATTTATCCTCTTGGTTAGTTGTGTGGTATTAGGACTGCCTGATCATTTTGTGTCTGTGTTTGTTATTTACAAGAAATTCTAAACTTTACTGTAATTTAACGTTCATTGTATATGTTATTATATTGTATTCAATTCGGACCAAATAATAACAATAAATAACGTCGATTGCAACACGTCAAAGTACAAAGCCATAAAACACATGCTTTTTCAAAATTCAAAATCTTGATAAAAATGTTTAATGAGAACCGATCGATCGACGATCCTTTTATTGTAAATGATAGTTAAAAGCCATAAAGTTAAAATTTATTACAAATTTTTACCGCGTTTTGTTTTGGCTAAACACAGATTGTTATTTGTAATGTAACAAATGATTGTATTTAATTTGAATAAAGATCTAGGCATTTTTTTAAAATATGCCTTTTTTTAATAAAAAAAGTCAATTTTTATTACACTTAAGTGTGTCACAAGTGTAACACTTAAGTGAATCACGCAATTTTAGCACATTTAAAAAAAAATGTCACAAAAAAAATCCGAGTAGACAGATAAGTAGGTAGAATAATTACCCAAGTACAATATAATCACAACAGAACATATTTACGAATGCTAAAGATTAATACTAGATTCCTAGGTTCCCCCTGCCTACGCTGCTATGTTTGGGAAGCGTGACGCTGAAAAACGACTATATTTTATGAATGATTATTCAAGAGACATTGCTTATCGACTGTATCGTTGTCTAGTAAAATCGGGTAGATGAAAATAATTAAAAATGATCGACCCATTACCACCACGACTCAATTTAGATACTTCTCTGCAATTAGGTGTCACATTTATTCGTATACATCATTATTTTTTACATGTCATGATTACTTTGCGAGGACATAGAAGGATTTGTTCGAAAACAAAAGTAAATGAAACAAAAGTTAAAAACGTTACCATTGAATACATTTATGTTTGTGTGTATTTGGATCCGGATTTGGTGAATTCTTTTAGTGGCTTCTGTATTTTAATATACATAGACAATCTTACCTACCTTTTCTATACTCAATTACTATACGTATGCTTTGCGAAAACCGTAGCGTTTGACGCTTTGTTTTCTCTGGTTAAATGTGAAGCTGAGAAAAAAAAATGGTATTTTTCTATATGTGGCTAAGTAATGCTTAAAGAAATCTCTAAAAAAAAAGCCGCGCTTTGCCTCGACATAAGAGTGAAGAAATTAAAATATAAATATAAATAAATATTTCATTTCCTCGAGTGGGGATTGAACCCACAACCAGTCGATTTTACAGTCACACTCCTGTGCCCCTGCGCCACGACTGGAGAGAATAAATAAATATAGATAGCATTATCGATGTATAAAGTTGTTGACAACGTAGCGCACGCCATACGGCTTAACTCTGATAGCGAGTGACTGAATCGCAAATATTGATATAGTCGAACGTGAAATACTTCAGGAGGCTTATGTAGCTTATCATGTATGAATATTTACCTCTTTTTTGTATTTAAGGTCAGGGCAAACGTATTTTCGTATTGTTCATACAAATGAAAATATTTTTTGAGATTTCATTTTTTATTTATTTATAATATTTATGTGCCGTTTTGATCCCTTCCTGTGAAAACGTGTCAGTACCGCCGTTAATACGCAACGTGAAGGGTCACGACAAGCGTTTCATTACACCCCCTACAAGTGGCTAATCGACAAAAATGGCCGCTGGCTAATGTAATTCTCTACGAAATTTCAGAACGGACGAATAATTTAATTTACAAAAGGTTGATAAAACATCACCAAATGTACATACAGACGTGATGTCCCTGCAAAAATTTAATTTATTAAAATTCTGTGTAAAAAAAGCTGGTTAAGTGGGATTCGGTCTCGCACACCACGGCTTTTGTACCAATTTCAATATCGTAGGTCAGAGGGAGTTACTTATTATATAAAATTTGACAAACTTAAGTTTGTGAACATATGCACTCATTTTGTATAAAATAAATTATAATTATAATTTTGGAATATTTTTTTCTATGAAACACATATCATTTTCAAGTTTTTGTATTTTTTCCTTCATTTGTATCAGATCTGATAACTGTAGATGTGTAGCGAATTTTATACAAAATGCAGCAAAAATCGACACGTAAAAATTCGTATTTTTTGATTGCGTTCATTCAGAAGCTAGATATTATTCGAAATATTTTTAACGCAATCTCGAGACAAATGGTCTTGACAGACGGACAGGCAGACAACCATATTCCGTTTTTACCTTTGAGGTACGGAACCCTAAAAAATGTATTAATTGCAGGAAAAAAATTTAATCTAAAATTTTTACGTTTATAGAATTACTACAAAAATAAAGAGTGAGAACGAATGACGTAATATTACCTTAAAAGTACCTTCTCACACTTCTTCCTTTTACAGCAGTTCATTTATTGCAACTGCGTGTAGATTGCAGAACTCCCTTCCTTTCTTTAGATATCAGAAATGCCAAAATATTTCAAATCTTTAAACGTCGCTTAAAGTTACACTTTATGATAGGTACTTTAAGATTTAGATTCTTTTCTTTTTTTCCTGCCATTAAATATTTTATTCTTCCCATTTAGCTCTAACTTTATATATGTAGGGGAGAGGGGGGTAGCTTTGAACAGGGGCACCTTTGAAAATATGTGTTAACAGACCTATTTTAAAAAGAAATTTTGGTAGATTTTTTTTGAGTAAAGACAGCACTAATTTGCACACGTGTCACTTGTCACCGCTGATATATGAGAACCAGTTGTTGAGTTACGAGGAGTGTTTGATTTTGAGTAAAATTTTAGGCATTTTTAAATAAACGCGTAAGGATCGCAGGGATCCAATTCAAGGTATATGGTTTTATTTTTTCCTCTCTTAGTTCGAATGTTTCATATATCATGCAATAAACTAGAAATCACTACAATTTTCAAACATTTACTTGAAAAAAAAACGTTTGTAATTTTTTAATTACCACTGAGGCAGCTTTGAACAAAATAAAGGGGGCAGTTTTGAATATTATTATATGTAAAAAAATACCGCGAAAGAAAAACAAAGCTATAATTTACTTTTCTTCACAAGAAACTGACTCAAAAATGCATTTGGAATCAGAAGAAGAAGTGACAATTTACTGTGAAGAGAACGAAGATACTGAAATCTGTGCGTATGAAGACTACGAAATGGAATTAGACTACAACTTAATAAATATTGGAGACTTCGTTTTAGCGAATGTCTCATCATCTGTGAATAATAAAAAAGTAGCTTGTATTTTTTTTTCTTTCTTGAGAAAGAGGACAAGTGCTACGTTAGTTTTTCAAAAGTCTTACGTAGACTAGACTTGATTGACTGGCCAGTCACGGCGCAGCGGCACGAAGTGTGACTGTACAACCGACTGGTTGTGGGTTCGATCCCCACTCGAGAAGATGAAATATTTACTTAAATTTATTATATATTTATATTTATTTAGTTGAGTTCTGCCACTCAACACGCAATGCCTCCAGAATTCGGCAGAAAGTGGGGAACGGAGTGTCTTAACACCAGGTTCCCTCTGAATACCGTGCTGTGTGCGGTATAAAACGTGAAGCTGATTTTTATTTCTTACGTAGACTACTTCCCCCAATTTCAGTTGTTGGTTACGTCACATACTACATCCATGTTTTCCTTTAAATTTCATTTTTCTAAGTTCAAATTAGGGTAGTAAGCTGTTTATTTAAAAAATATTTTGTTTTATTTTCATAATATTAGATTTATTCTATGATTGATCCCATAATGTTCATTACTTCTAGGAAGCAAAAGCTACCTTTTTGTTTGTTCGTTTTTTAAAGTCTATTAATAATATTAAAGTTATTTAACACTAGTACTAGTACAATCGCAATATTAAACTAGGTATATTATTTTTTTAAGTTAACATGGTACTGATATTTGATCTCCATCGTTTCTAATGTTAAGTTTATTAATAAAGTTACTTAAAAGTTTGATAAGCCTTTTAATTTCATTGAATTCGATGATAGTTCAAAACTGCCCCATATATGTTCAAAGCTACCCCGCAAGGGGGGCAGCTTTGAACATTTGACTACTGCTACTAAAGTTGATATTGCACCTTTACCTTATATATTTTTCTACATATGATGCTACGATTATGTGGCACAATAGTTGGACTAAGCATTGTGAAATAGCAAAGAAATTAAAAACTGTAGAATTTTTAGATATGACACAAAGTTTTAAAATCGTTAGAATGTGCCCCTCTCTCCCCTATATATAGTAGTGTATATATATATATTTATTTGTATATATGTAGGGGAGAGGGGGGTAGCTTTGAACAGGGGCACCTTTGAAAATATGTGTTAACAGAGCTATTTTAAAAAGAAATTTTGTTAGATTTTTTTTGAGTAGTGGCAGCACTAACCTGCACAAGTGTCACTTGTCACTGCTGATATATGAGAGCCCGTGGTTGAGTTACGAGGAGTGTTTGATTTTGAGTAAAATTTTATACATTTTTAAATAAACGCGTAAGGATCGCAGGGATCCAATTCATGGTATATGGTTTTATTTTTTCCTCTTTTAGTTAGAATTTTTCATATATCATGCAATAAAGTAGAAATTAATACAATTTTTAAACTTTTACTTGAAAAAAAACGTTTTTAATTTTTCAAATACCACTGAGGCAGCTTTGAACAAAATAAGGGGGGCAGTTTTGAATATTATTATATATAACAAAATACCGCAAAAGAAAAACAAAACTAAACTGAACTTTTCTTTACAAGAAACTGACGTATGAAGACTACGTAATGGAATTAGACTACCACTTAATAAATATTGGAGACTCCATTTTAGCGAATGTTTCATCATCTATGAATAGTAAAAAAGTAGCTTGTACAATTTTTTTCCTTACGTCACTATACTATATCCATGTTCCCTTAAATTTAATTTCTCTAAGTTCAAATTAGGGTAATAAGCTGTTTATTAAAAAAATATTTTGTTTTTTTTAATAATATTAGGTTTATTCTATGATTGATCCTGACTGGTTGTGGGTTCGATCCCCGCTCGAGGAGATGAAATATTTACTTAAATTTATATTTCCATTTCTTCGCTTTGGTGTCGAGGTTAAGCGCGGCGTTGAGTTCTGCCACTCAACACGCAATGCCTCCAGAATTCGGCAGAAAGTGGGGAACGGAGTGTCTTAACACTAGGTTCCCTCTGGCTGCCGTGCTGTGTGCGGGATAAAACGTGAAGCTAATTTTTATTTCTTACGTAGACTACTTCCCCCAATTTCAGTTGCTGGTTACGTCACGTACTACATTCATGTTTTCCTTAAAATTTAATTTTTCTAAGTTCAAATTAAGGTAGTAAGCTGTTTATTTAAAAAATATTATGTTTTATTTTTATAATATTAGATTTATTCTATGATTGATCCCATAATGTTAATTACTTCTACGCTACTTTTTTGTTTTTTTAAAGTCTATTAATAATATTAAAGTTATTTAACATTAGTACTAGTACAATCGCAATATTAAACTAGGTATATTATTTCAGTTAACATGGTACTGATATTTGATCTCCGTCGTTTCTAATGTTAAGTTTATTGATAAAATTACTTAAAAGCTTTTTAATTTCATTGAATTCGATGATAGTTCAAAACTGCCCCATATATGTTCAAAGCTACCCCGCAAGGGGGGCAGCTTTGAACATTTGACTACTGCTACTAAAGTTGATATTGCACCTTTACCTTATATATTTTTCTACATATGATGCTACGATTATGTGGCACAATAGTTGGACTAAGCATTGTGAAATAGCAAAGAAATTAAAAACTGTAGAATTTTTAGATATGACACAAAGTTTAAAAATCGTTCGAATGTGCCCCCCTCTCCCCTATATATATTTATACGAATATATTTATTTAATTATGTTGTGTATATGTTTATATATGTATACTGATATTTTTATATGTGTATAATATATTATATTGTATCAATACTTATTGTATTGTGTGTTATGTATGGTAATTACATTCTTATTTATTTTATACCTTTAAATGTATTATTTGCATCCTACCCCTGTCTTAATTTGCTATTTCCTCTGCCTTAAGGTTATCCGGCAGAGTTTACATTTATATATTTTTATTGTATTTGGGTGTACAATAAAGAGTTATTATTATTATTTAAATAAATTTCAAATGAACTACTTTTCGTTTTTTAACTTCACGCTGTAAGTACAGGAGTGCATAACACGGTCGGCAGGGGGAACCTGGGAACCTAGCATTATGACATTCAGTTTCTATTAAGATAATTCCATTCCCCAGTTCCTTCCGAATTCTGAAGGCATTGCATGTTACTCAACGCCGAACCATACCTCGTAACCACCGCGAAAAAATTAAGAAATATTAAATTAAATTTCCACGACTGGGAACCGAACCCGCAACCTATTGTGCTTACAGTTGCACGCATATGTTGATGCACCACGCCCGGTCTTACAGCAACAACTTTAATCTAGAAAAATCATAATTTTATATTAAATCCCACTTAAAGTGAAGATCTTTCTTTCCGATTGACAACTACTCCATAGACGCACCTAAAGCCTATTGGATTGACAACATTCCCTAATATGATGGATAACGTTTCCCCCTTGTTAAAGCTTTGAGGCACAACGCCTATATTGCTTTTCTAATAAAAAGTAATCAACTTAAGCT
Source organism: Heliconius himera (assembly GCA_021202915.1). Classification (NCBI taxonomy): domain Eukaryota; kingdom Metazoa; phylum Arthropoda; class Insecta; order Lepidoptera; family Nymphalidae; genus Heliconius; species Heliconius himera. Next base: position 317,518 of record JAJHJA010000155.1, on the reverse strand, counting down.
GAGCCGGTCGTAGTGCAGGGGCACAAGCGTGTGGTTGTAAACGCGACAGGTGGATTCGATTCCCACTTGAGGCAATGAAATTTTTAATATTTTCAAATTTGTGGCTCTGGATAAGACCTATTATGCAGTACTTCATGGCTTAACTTTAAACAAAAGTAAAATCTTAATTACATTTATATAAGCCAACAAACATTGCGCACAGAGCAAATAATGAGTTACATATTAAAAATTCAACACTGCAGTCAAAGGAAACGAGAACGTTTTGGGAGTTTCGGAGGTTTAAAAAATGAAATAAATTTGGTCCACTGTAATTTGGTCGTTACAGATTGTTAAGAGACAATGCAGTTTTGGAATAATACTGTCGTGATTTGTAGAGTCGTTATCTACGTAATACTCGCGGTGCTGTACGCTGCAGTTGTCATATAATTTAAATCTCTTTATTGTATATGAAAACGGAACTGGTTTAAGCCCTTCGATTCTATCTTTGATATTAACTTTGACTGTATAGTATGGAGATGTTTATTGGTTGGTTATATTGGATCAGTCAGTTCCTAGTGATGCTTGACGAAATAGAATGATTTGATAAATATATTTTTTAGTTTATATTTTTTTAGTTTAACGCACGCACAGGTTATAAGCTCGATCCCAACAGTGACAATTAACTTTGACTTTGAACGCTAACATTTGGTTCTCTCTATTTATCTTGTTATATGGACTAAAGAGTAAAATATTACAAAATAAATGTGTAATACATCTTTAAATGTTAACTTCTATAAATAAGATAAGTAAAGAGAAATCATATATATAAGTAGTTAATGTTCCACACGACAAAGAAAAATATTGCAAAAGCTACCTTTGCGGTAAAACCGTTGCTTTTCTTAGGAAATATTTTTACTATTTCTTGTACCATTTTCTGCAAGAAAGAAATTACTGCTACTAAAGTGAATGTATTTTATTAAAATGCCGCCCGAACTCTTGTTTTTTTAATAACCTGATTTGTTATTTTTTGTTTTTCCTTTATCCCGCTTTATAGCAGTTTCAGAACCGTCGCGTTGAGAACTTAGTATTAAGATACCTTGTTCTTCTCTTACTGCCGTAATTCGAGATATTCCGTGTTGAGTGTCGGAACTTAACGCCGCGCTTTTTGGTATAAAATATTAAAATACGTACATATATATTATGTGTCGATATGAAATATTAAAACATTAGCGAATTCTTCTATTGAAAAATTTTGACCTGAACTGATTTAAATGACAAAAATTTACATGCGACTAACGAACGTTTTGTTAAAAATTCATAAATTACAACGATTTTCATTATGTACATATATACTATACGATTTTATTACAGATTTTTTTTAAAATTATTATTACGACTAGTGGGCGCGCGCAGCTTCGCCCGCTTATTTGGGGTGAATTCTAAAAAAACCACGAAACACGTGTTAAATGAAATATTTTTAAGAGTTTGAATCTTATATTTTATAAAAATCGGTGCCGATTTAAAAAAAAATCCATACAAACTATCAACCTCAATTGGATCCCTTTAGGGTTAAAATTTTTCAAAATCCCTTCTTAGTGGATGTCCAGATTACGAAGATAAACATCTGTCCAAATTTCACGTTTCTACGGACAGCGGATACAGCTGTGCGTGCGTCTTACCTCAGTCAGTCAGTTACATGTCCTTTTATATATATATAGATAATGGCAAATTTTAAAAATTATTGTAAAAGTAACTAATTACGATTAAATTAAACAAATCCCCCTGCGCCATGAAGGCCTCAAAGCCTTCGTGGCGCAGGAGGACATAATTGTGGGTTCAATTCCTATTCAGAGAAATGGAATATAAAAATATTTTCATTTTCTCGCTTTGGAAAAAAGGCAAAGCACGGCATTGAATTCTGCCACTCAACACTCTACCCTCAAGAATTCAGCGGAAACGGAAGTGGGAATGGAGTGTCTTAATATTAGGTTCCCAGATTTCTTCTTCCTACTATGTTATGTGCGGGGTAAATCGTGAAGCTAAAAGAACTCAATATAAATTCATCTTGTGATTGAGCAATAATTAGATATAATTGTGTGTAAAAGTATACACATTTATTTTCTGTACATTCTTAATCAATAGATGGATGAAATGGAATCTTATTTATTTTGAATTTAAGACCAATGTCCTATAAAATGATAATGGTGGATTGAGATATAATTCCATATATCCTCTTTGCCACGATATTTAGCTATATTTGATTGCGACGAGCGCTGTGTAATAAATATGCCTATAGACGTAGATTACGATTTTACTGATATTATTCAAAACCGGTCAAGTGTAAGTCGGACACTCCCACCAAGGATTCCGTCCCAATCTCAGGATTGTAGTTCAACTTAAAAATTGACTACCTTCACTTTGAGGGCGTATGCACTCATTTTGTATTAAATTAACTAGAAATTTAAGTTTTAGTTTAGTAGTTTATTAATTATATTTTTCTATGAAATACCTATAAATTTTAACTTTTCGTATTTTTTTCATTGTTTATATTGTAAGTTTTAACTTCGAGCCAAATTTCATAACTGTAGGTCCAAGGCAAGTACCCTATATTCTGATTATTTATGGAATTTCATAAAACATGCAGCAAAAACGATATATAAATCTACATATCTTTTAATTGCGTTGACTTAGAAGCTTGTGTTTCTGTGCTCCAAGAGACCGTAGAGCTGAATATTTGACAGACGGACAACAAAGTGATTATATCAAAATCTGTACCAATTACGTTTGTAAATTAGTATCGATTTAATGGCTTTGTAATCTTATTGATATTTTCATTTCCTCGTTCTGGTGACAAGGCAAATGACGGTGTTGAGATCCGCCACTAAACACGTAATGCGTGAAGCTACAAAAAAATTAAATAATGTCGACTAAGTCCTTGTAAAACGAGTAGAGTATCGCTAAGTCCTTGTAGGTTACCTAAATGTTATCTAAATGAAATTTTCAAGGATGTATGAAAAAAGTCCAATTACGTAATTAGAATTGGATACTGTGAACAACAATCTTTTGAACACATGAGATTTTGTACTAAAAATATATTTCATAAAAAAAAAAAATTACGTTTTCTAAATATATTAAAAAAATATATCATTCTCTCTTGCCAAATGATGATTCGAAGGAATTATCTTAGGGTAGCGGATATTTGTAAAAAAAAAGTCCCTACAGAAATGCTAACAACATCATCAGTTGTAATGGACGGACGGACTCGGACGGTTTCCAAAGAGGCGCGGGTTCATATCCCGCTACTGTAATTAGGGTTGCGTACCTTTTTAAGGAATAAAGAATCCTTATAAGATCACGGACAATAAAGTATTGTCCGTCATTCTGTCTGTCTGTCTATCTATGTGTCTGTCAAGACCCCTTCTCTCATGAACGCTCGCAGCTATCGAGTTGACATTCAAACAATATATTCAGATCTACGGCTCCATGATGTCCTGATAAAAAACATATTTCTATATTTTCTTAGAAAAAAGATATGTCCGTTTGTATCGCAATAACGCGTTTTTCCACACTATCAAGGGAATCAAATTTCATATGGCTCTTTCGGTTGACCTAGAATTATGAAATTTGGCAGCTAACATCTACAGGTAGGACTAGTTTAGAGTAAAATCTGAAAACGAATGTATAGTTGTGTGTTGTGGTTAAATCCAAAAATAGTGAGGCTTTGGTTAAGTTAAACCTGAATCTCAACCCGAACCCTCGGTGGGCAAGCCCACTCGCCCTTATACTTATGATTTTTTATACGTTTTCTAAATAAGTACTTTTCTTTCCTAAGTGTAGAATAACAGTTTAAAAATTTCAAAAATAGTTTTCAACATATTATTCAATAAAATAACAATCGAATCCATAAAACAAAATAGTATTAAGCTTGTAGGTACCATTATATCTATAACAAATGCCACACTCTACAGTACTCGAGGTAGCGACGTTGCACAGTAATGAGATATTAATGGAATATCGATGTTCTCAGAAACTACTTCTCAAACAATATTCAGAACTGAGTGTCCATAATTGATAGCGTTCCAAGGGTCACAATGTCAACGACTAAGTAGATCTTATACTCGATATCGTGGAAATCGGTCATGCTAGGATAAAATTGCTTTATCTTAATAAACTTAGGTAGATTACTATATTTCGTTATCAGCTTCCCAATGTTAAATTTTCTTTCTTATAAATACTATAAAATTGGAAAACGTAGTAGTGTTCCTTGAAAGCGACGTTTTCTTCAAACATATAAAATCAAGTAGAGGGTGGCGCCATAAGTGCGGACAGGTCTTGAAGTCGGACACTTCAGAATTGCCTCGACAAAGTGGTTTTCTCTTTAGTGTGGGTTAGATAACGCTTTTAACGAGATAATATGAGGAAATTAGAAGAAAAAGACTGACGATTCTATTAGAAAAAAATTATTTTAATTTCCAACATCTTTATACTTGTGTTTATAAAAAAAATAGTTTAATTGGTTTACAATATGGACATCATGCCGAAATATCCTATAAAAATATTTTTTTTATGTTCAATGGCGGAGATTAAAATGATCACTTTAAAAAAACCGGTTATAATATTTAGAATATCTAGCTATGCAGTGTTTTAATAAAGCAAAATAAAAAAAATACTCTTAGATTAATTTAAATTTTACTGTAGCCGTTTTTAATATATAATGAAGAAACGGAGAAGACAACGTGCGATATAAAGCTACAAGATATACGACGTCAATTTACTCTTCGCACATGATTTAATTCTCTCGCGATACACAGACTTATGACAGTGATTGTCCATACATACATGGAGGCCAGTATTGGCCTGGTGGTATATAGTGTGACTGTGAGGTACTGTGAGCGTCACTTCTGATAGCTTTCGTGTCGACTCTTTCACTTCACTTATGATCAAAAGAGTACCGTAGCAAGCACAGCCTGGCTATCAACTAGTAACTGCTTCTGGTATTTTCCGTTACGTTTTCATGTTATTTTCTGCTGTTTCATCAAAATAACAGTGTCTCAACATTAGATTCCCTTTGCCTACTCTACTAAATGCGGGATACAATGTGAAGCCAAAAAAATATTAATAGAAGATGTACTCTGAGCACATTTGGTTAAGTCTCTTGAAATGAGATTTGGTCGACAATTTAGCTTTACCTCCAAGCAGGTGACCTGACGCTAACGAAATTAAATCTGTGTTTCAAATTAACGTTTGAGCACGGGTAAAGCGCAATTTGAACGTACTCGTTTAGGGTCAAGCGATGATAGTAGATTAATGTTTTGATACAACATTTGTAGTATTTGAAAAATTGGCTGTCGTGATGTAGTGGAAGCGTTCAACTGTCAACGCGAGAGGTTGTGGGTTCGATTCCCACTCAAGGAAATGTAGTATTTAATATTTTCATTTCCTCAACACGCAATGTATCCAAAATTCAGTGGGGAACGGTATGGTTTTAATAGGAACTGCTATGTGCGGGGTACAGCGTGAAACTAAAAAAAATGTATACTTAATTTGTTCAGGTACATAAAGTACAGAATTGGTATCTGTCCCAGACTGCAATGTACTACAGTAGACTTATCACTAGAACTCCTCTACCTATACAGGAAAATGTGTAAATTCCAATAATGTTAAAATGTCAAACCTTCGACCTTCGATATCTGGTTCTCAATTATTACGTAGAGTGCTGAATGTGTTTGAATGAATGTATATTGTATACACATCGTTTTTAGCCAGTATTAAACAGAGACCAGTCGTGGCGTAGGGGACAAGTGTGTGAGTGTAAACGCGACTGGTTGTGGGCTATTTAAATTCATATTTTCCTTTCTTTGAGACGTTGAATTCCGCCACTCAACACACAATGCCTCCAGAATTCCACGGAAAATGGGGAACGGCGTGTGAACACTATGTTCCAGAGGGAACCTACAAGGTAGATAGTGGTTACGTGATCCATCAATACTAGACACTAAAATCCAGCGGAAACACTTAGTCACGTTGAGTTATGTGTGTTATGTGACGATTTGGATTCTTGCATATAAATGTGTATTTAGCCTTCACCTTATGGGATGATGTGACACAACGAAAGTTATCACAAATGTAATTTTCCTCTCTTTTTTTTATACCTTCGCTTCGCTGTGCTACGCAACTACGCTGTATTCCGTACACAGAAGAGTAAAGTAAAGGGATCCTGGGAATCTAGTTTCTACCGATTTCTCGCTGCTTTTACGACGCGTTGAGTGGCTGAACCCAACGCCGCTTTTTTTAGAGCGAGGATAAAAAAATATTAAATATTTCATTTCCCCAAGATGACACATTAATTTGTCTGTAGTTACATTGATATCGTGTACAGATGATAAAAATATTTAAACTAAATTAAACATTCTTCAGAAAATAGTCTAAATACTCTAAAAAATATTTTACTGTAAAAATCTTTAAAGTAAAATATTTTTTCCATTAGAAATAAACGTAAAAAAAATGTTTACCTGCAATGTCTATATAGTCGATTAAAAACCTATTTCAGCTTCGGAGTTCCTTTGTTCCATTGTGCAGATAACACGACTGATCGATGCAAAAGTTTGCTTTCCAAGAATATACAGAGAGGTCAAATTGCATAGTTTGAACAGAGAATATAAGAGATATTTAGTTTGTTCTAAAACCAATGAGGAGTTATTATTGATATATAATTTTCGTAGTCTATTGTTATCGAATGAAAGTTGAGTCGTCTTAACCCTTAAAGGCTATATGGGTGTAAAAACACCCAGCTAGATTTGGTTTTTAGGTGCTACACTCTTTAATTTTTGTAGCGCTTTTAGCGCGTTTACAGCGCTTTGCGCTTTTATGTATTCCCCTAAATTGTATGTGCCCTTCAAAGTGGTCGTTCACACGCGCACTGTTACTACACACAGTCATAGCGTCCTTTTACATAGTCATAGTGCCCTATTGAGTACCAATGTAAATGTTGACCTTTCTTATGATTTTTATTGAATTACGCATGGAAAATGGAGATTTAGTATGCCTAATGGGGATTATGAGTCCACAATAGTAGTAATAACTAGTATCTATGAAAATTTAAAATCAAAGCTGTACTAGCATCTGCCTACGAGCCGACTGATTTAGAGAACTTATTAGAAGAAGATATTCATCGAGATTAGAAGGTTAAACTGTAAGGGGTTGTCTCATGAAACAAAATATACAAAACTTATATATGAAAATGTCGATGAATTCGATGGTTGTTATTTTTAATCACTGACGTTAAAATTTTACATATTATCGGAAATAATGTGTAAAAAAGAGTAATTTATAGTTCATCACATCACCACGCCGCGGTGGTGCGACTGACAATATCGAGGTATGAGCGAAGTTGCGGAGTTTTCAACACGAACAAGATTATCTCTCGTATTAACATAATGTCACTGTTTAAAACTGCTCAAATTGTTCCAACAGAGATACTTTTTAATTATTAAAAAAAAAAATTATCAGCTTCACGCTGTATCCCGCACACAGCAGGGTAGGCAGAGGGAACTTAGTGTTAAGACAGTCCGTTCCCCAATTTCTGCCGAATATTTTGAGGGTATGCGTGTATACGTTATAGAAATACATATTCAATTCTATTTAATTTATTTTATGAGCATATAAGATATACAAGATATTTAGAAGACACAAATTATTATAAGAATATTGTTTTTTTTTATTATAAAATTAATCTTATTCATTTTATTTCAGGTAACAATTCAACAATAATTCAACATTACAAGTAAGTAAGAGGAAGAATGTTGCATCAAGCTTATGAAAAATGTCTTTGTCTAATAATTATCATAGAATGTGTATCTATGTCTATACTTATAATAACGTAACTAATCGGACGCTGTACATGAAAAATATACTAATATATCGCGTTTACAGCCAGACGCTGTCACACAGCGCCACGTCGACTTAACTTCTTTCATAAAATTCACGTGGCTTTTATTGCATTTTCACTACCTTCAAATGACTTTTCAATACTTAAAAGTTAATAACTTTAAAGTATTGGAAAGTCTTAAGATTAATTAATAAGTTTCCAGAATGCTGTCATAATTTAAGAGTAAGAAAACTGTTTTAATTAAGTACTTATCGTTGCCTGTACTTTACAAATTTTGCCTGGTCGAAATCTACAATAAAAATAGAGTCGTGACGTGGTTGTGGGTTCGATTGCCATTCGGGGGAATGAATTACTATTGATAGATATTTTAATTTCTTCGCCCTGGTCATTTAGTTCCACCACTTAACAAGAAAACCTCCAGAATTCTTTGGAAAGTGGGGAGTAGAGTGTCTTAACACTAAGTTACCTCTACCTACCCTGCCACAAGCGGAATATTGCCAATAGTCACTCACATTCATATCTCATATCCACTGAACATAAACACTTAAAATTAAAAGCTCATTTTATAAGCTTGCCCAAATTAAAAGCTTAAAATTTAATCTCAGCAACGATATTAGAATAATAATTTTATTAAATAACAAAATATGGTGAAATGTTTGTACGTTCAACACCGCACGTATTTCATTACAAACAATGCTAGACGTTGTAATTAAATAATAAAATAAATCAACGGAGTCCAGTTAGGAATTACGTTCCAGTATAAAACGGACGTTTCCCTTTGTTCTTTCTGTATAACATCTTGAAAATATACCTTAAAAAAAAGAGTCATCAGAATTGCAAAATACTTACAAAAAAGGTCCCTTTGCGGGTTTTGCGTTAATTAATTTGTTTGACTAACGAATTCTATAGACCTCACTGTAACTGTGAGGCTGCAGTAGAAATAAGGCTTGTATAGGTATAGATTAACTTTAGCAATTTTTTCACGTAAACACCTACTACTACAAAAATACTACTAAGCGTTGCCGATCTGCTTGCTTTTCATTCTCAAAAACACACTAAGAAAGGGATATCTCTCGTTCTATTTTACGCAATTCAACATCGCCGCCATTACCTACGACTCAATTATCGCTTTGATAGGTTTGTGTCTGTGTACGTCATTCTTGAAAAATAGCTTTTATTTTACATAATTTTACGATAATTTTATTAATTATTTTGTTTGAAAAAAAAAAGTACTTTTTCATTTTTGGAAAAAATCTCTTTTGTTTAAATTGTATTAAGTTTTTATGGAGTAGTTAAAACTGTGATTCATTTAAGGTGATGACGAGAACACTCTGTATAACAAAAGAAATAAAAAGCCTGAATACAACATAAGCAGCATATAATTTAAGTTATAAAATTATAAAACAGAAAATATAATAAGTATCAAAAATATTTCAGGCATGAATATATTGTAGTGGTTGAGAACAATAATTAATTTTATTAATTTATGTAATTTTATTTTTATGCAAATTTATTTTATTATTTATTTTTTATTTTATATAATCTATACTTATAATAAATCTGTAGAAAAGACGTTTCTGTACATTGTAAATATTTAAAAAAAAAATTGCCAGGGTGTTAAAGGATAATTAACATAATCCATTTCCAACATTTTTGGAATTTTTGTCTGTTTGTCTGTTTGTCTGTATGTCTGTTTGTCTGTTTGTCTGTTTATGTGAACACGCATCACGTAAAAAGTACACAATAAATTTAAGCAATTTTTATACATAAAAATTACAAATAAATCAAGGTAGGTTTTAGTGTTTATTTCATTGTAATTGCTTCACTCTATCAAAAGATATAAGTATTTAAGTTTTCAAGACGTTAATATTTGAGATAATAAAAAATCGACACAAGTAACGCTATCTATTGACAAAAATAGGTACTAACGAATGTTTCATACACGTAAAGCTCATCACTAATTGCGATGGGATCTATAGATAAAAGATGGCGCTGTAAAATATATTATAAATATAAAAAACATAAAAAAAATATAGTTTGGAAAGATTACCGCTACACTCTATCAAAAAATAATGTACTTAAAGTTTTAAATATATTTATATTTGAAAAAAAAAAGAAACTTACGCAATGATATCTATTGACTACATATCATAATGAATGTTATTATATTGTTGAGTTATTATCTGCTTAACGGTAATTACGTCATGTAAGTGTAATCTATACTTATAATAAATTTAACATAACATTGTAATATTTTTCTAACAATGCTCGAATGGTTACAGTTCAATTGTAAGTCCAAAAGAATGACTTTAGAAACGTCTTATTTATTTGACTGTTGATAAATTTACGTATTTTTAAAGTACAATTGTTCATAGTACTAACTACAAAGTAAACTAAATTGAATTGTTGGTGAAGATTACCTTCGTAACAGTCTAGCTTAATTCTTAATTATTTAACACAGTGATAAAGAATGACTTAATATTCAAAGAAATATTTTGAATAGGTTCTTCAGTCCGTTCGTTCGTTTATGTTATTAATATTTTTTTAAGAAACGTATATAATCTTTAACTTTTGGGAGCAACCTCTAAAAAATTGTGTCTCAAGAAAAAAATGCTCTGACACTGTTTATAAAAATATCCCGCAGTATTATTTCATAACTTACAAGCGACACGTACCGACATTGCACTATTGCACCTGTATGTTGCATGTATGTATGTGCCAAGGGTATTTTAGGGTAAGTACCTCAAAATTCTTATAAGACAACTTTGTTGTTTGTCCGTCTGTCCGTCTGTCAACACTATTTTGTACAAGATCGGTTAAAGGTTAGATACCTCAATGTTCAAGTCTATATTCCCTTAGAGCACAAAAAATCTATCTTCTAAATCATCGCAATCAAATGACGATGAAATATGAGGGTTTATGCTTCGTTTTTTGTCGCATTTTCTATCATAACTATAGGATAATTCCCGTTGATATACAATTACGAAATTTGTTAAGAAGTTAAAATTTACGGCACGTATAAAGGAAAATTCCAAAATTATTTTTCAAAAATTGAATATTTATTGTATTTGTGTCATAGAAAAAAACCATTAGGTACAAATTTTAATCTGTACTTAATTTAATACAAAATGACAACATAATTAGTTATTCCTTTGGTGCTTTTGGTGTATATATTCATGAAGCTGGTACGAAACTCTCGGGGCATGAGTACGACTTGAACTTGACCGAAAATGTTGATTATTTTATAGATTATATAAAAATGCCTAAAAACGTGCTTTCTATGTATATTCTGTATACCAATTATATATTTAACTAATAATATATGTAACCAATTTAAAAACTATACAGGAGCTAATATAATTTATTTTACAAAGAATATCGTGAGTATTTATCCAAACCAATTAATTAATAATTAAGGCTGTTTGTAATATCTATATTTCTTAAATGAATAATCATGTAATTCAAGCGGGCAAAGCCGCGAGCAGGCCGCTAGTTTAATATAAAAATAAAAGCATGAGTAGAACCGAGCGCGCTTGACCTTTTGACCTATTTTTTGTTGCACCGGTCGCGCGGCGAGCTCTGCGTACGCGCCGGTGCACCAGTCCGAGTTCATACCGCGACGGCGAATGCACGCTTCCTTTTGCGCTCCTCGCTAATTACGCTTTTCTAGTTATTTTATTCGTTTGCTTATATAAACCTTTCTATTTCGCCTTACTGTATATATAAACTCTTGTGCTCGCTAAAATTCTTTCTTTAAACTATTCTTTCGTTGTTTATTGTATTGTGCTTTCTTCTGTGTCGTGTAATAAACTTTAATAGTATATATGGTGGACTTATTATTTATCTCATCTAGTAGCTAATAACTTTGACCACCAATAAAAAACTATATTGGTGACTCCGATTACGAACGCGTGTGCAAATAGGGATAGGAATTCAAATAATTTCAACCGTCGCGTAATTTTTTTAAATTTCAACCGTTTTAAAAAATGCCGAACGACGCGAACGAAAATGGCGGCGGAGACCAAGTCTGCAAAATCGGTTTGAAGATTCCTCCGTTTTGGGCTCAAGAACCTGCGCTGTGGTTTGCACAAATTGAAGGGCAATTTATTATAACGCATTAGATCGGACTCGACGAAATTCTACCACGTTGTTTCGCAATTAGACCAACAATTTGCCGCTGAAGTGAAGGACGTCATTACAGATCCACCCTCAACGGGCAAATATGAAAAATTAAAATTCGAATTAATAAACCGTTTATCGCAGTCACAAGAAAAGAAGGTGAAGCAATTACTAGACCATGAAGAGTTAGGAGACCGTAAACCATCACAATTTTTACGGCATTTACGAACATTAGCTGTAAAATCAATACCGGACACATTTTTAAGGACGCTGTGGTCAAATAGGTTACCCCATAGCATTCAAACGGTCATCGCGGCGCAGACGGGTACCTTGGAAGAAGTAGCAGAGCTGGCTGATAGGGTCTATGAGATTGCACCTCCCACACCAGTAGTCTCAAGAGTAGATCCAGGTACTAGCAGCAGCATGGGTGACATGGCTCAGCGCATTGAGGAGCTGACGCGTCAGGTTGCTTCTTTAACAGGTCAGTTAAATCGTTCACATTCTCGTAGCAGAGATCGAAGTGCTAACCGATCGTATACCCCAGGCAAAAATCGCAGCCGTTCTAAACACTTACCTAACGACATCGGCGTTAAACCCCAACGGCAGCCGGAAGTAGCGGCGAATGACTGCCACAACATACCTGGCCGCTTATTTGTTACTGACAAGGATACTAAAATGTGTTTTCTTGTAGATACAGGATCCGATCTTTGTGTGTATCCACTGCGAGCTCTTCGTGAAACACGCGCCAGGGTGAACTATGACCTGTTTGCTGCAAACGGAACGCAGATAGCTACCTACGGCTGAATCCATCTGCAACTGAACATTGGCCTGCGACGCACATATAGGTGGAGGTTTGTCGTAGCTGATATAACGAAGCCAATTATAGGTGCTGATTTTCTCAGATTTTATAACCTGCTTGTAGATCTGAGGAACCACCGTTTAGTAGACGGCCTTACTTTATTGTCTACGCCGGCTCGTCCAGCAGGAGAAAAAGCAGCAGAGGTCGCTTCAGTCAAGGCTGTTTCGGGTGAAAGCAAGTATCACCAGCTACTTCGTGAGTATCCTGACATCACTCGACCAGCAGGGACCCAACGTGAGATAAAGCATAATACCACTCATCATATACGCATTACTCCTGGACCACCTGTATCCTCACGGCCACGTCGACTTCCACCAGATAAGTTGAAAATTGCCCAAAAAGAATTTGAGGATATGCTGATGAACGGTACTGCACGGAGATCAGATAGTGCCTGGTCATCGCCCCTACACCTGGTTCCCAAGAAAGAGAACGGTTGGAGACCTTGCGGGGATTACAGGGCTTTGAACTCACGGACGATACCAGATAAGTACCCAATCAGACACATCCAAGACTTTGCACATCAACTCGCCGGCAGTAAGGTGTACTCTAAAGTTGATTTAGTTAAAGCGTACAACCAAATTCCAATGAATCCAGCGGACATTGAGAAGACAGCGATTACCACTCCGTTCGGACTGTTCGAGTTTCCTTTTATGACCTTCGGGTTAAGAAACGCGGCGCAGTCCTTCCAACGATTCATCGATGAGGTTCTTCGAGGTTTGCCATTCTGCTACGGATTTCTAGACGATATTCTGATTTTCTCCGAGTCAGAAAGTCAGCATTATAGTCACCTGCAACAGTTGTTCAAGCGCCTGGCAGAATATGGAATGCTCGTAAACACCGCCAAGTGCGAGTTTGGCCGGTCGCAAATAATTTTCCTCGGGCACGAAGTGTCAGCGGACGGCATTCGACCTCTCGCAGATAAGGTACAGGCTATACAGGATTTTCCAATTCCTAAGACGGTGAAAGAGTTGCGTCGATTCCTCGGCATGTACAACTTTTACCGTCGATTTGTACCTGGGGCAGCAGCAATTCAAGCACCGTTGAACATTCTTCTTTCCGGACCTAAGACGAGATCTTCACAAAGTATTAAATTGACGCCTGAAATGGAAGATGCATTCAATAAATGCAAATCTAGTCTGGCCCATGCTACGTTATTAGCTCATCCAATTGCAGATGCAGAGTTAGCAGTTTACACAGATGCTTCTGACACTTCGATTGGTGCGGCACTGCAACAACGTACTGGCGGCACATGGAAGCCGTTAGCATTTTTCTCGCGGCGTTTGTCAAGTGCCCAGAAAAAATACAGCCCTTACGATCGGGAGCTGTTGGCCATTTATGATGCCATTCGCCACTTTAGACATATGGTAGAGGCTCGTACATTTACAATATATACCGATCACAGGCCATTAACATATGTTTTCCAGCATAACCGTGAGAAATGTTCGCCACGTCAGTTTCGTTACTTAGATTATATATCACAGTTCACTACAGATATACGCTACGTGGCGGGCAAGGAAAACGTAGTCGCGGACGCTTTGTCGAGAATAGAAGCCGTATCAGTGCCAATAGACTATGAGAATCTTGCACAATCTCAAGACAAGGATCCAGAACTGCAAGAACTTCTTAAAGACCAGACTACAGGACTAAAACTTAAGAAAATAAAAACCACTTATTGGAACAGTAGCGTCTATTGTGACGTTTCGCACCAGCCACGACCGTACTTGACAGCCGAGTTCAGAAAGCCAATTTTTGACACTTTACACCGCTTAAGTCATCCAGGGATTAAAGCAACGGTCAAACTCATAACGCAACGGTTCGTGTGGCCTGGAATAAAAAAAGACTGCCGAAATTGGGCAAAGAAATGCACAGATTGCCAAATTTCCAAAATTTCCCGCCATACCCATTCTCCCACTTCCACATTCCAGACTCCTTCCGACCGTTTCTCCCACGTCCACATAGACATTGTGGGCCCGTTACCTTTTTCTTATGGTTTCAGGTACTGCCTCACTGCAATCGACCGGTTTACGCGATGGCCTGAGGCGTACCCACTCGCCGATATCACCGCCGAGTCATGTGCCCGCGCTTTCATCGCTGGCTGGGTGTCCCGCTTCGGCTGTCCTCACAAAATCACCACGGACAGAGGGCGGTAGTTTGAGTGCGAGCTATTTCGTACTCTCACCAGCATCTTGGGTACACAGCATTGACCTACCACGGCATATCACCCTGCTTGCAACGGCATGGTGGAGCGACTTCATCGTCAACTGAAAGCTGCCATTATGTGTCACTCAACCACCAGCTGGACGGAGGTACTTCCCATCGTATTATTAGGGATTCGAAGTGCCTGGAAGGAAGACGTAGGGTCATCCGCAGCAGAACTCGTTTACGGCGAGCCACTCCGACTTCCTGGAGAGTTCTTCGTGCCAGCCAATGAAGAAACGCTGGATTTAACCAATTTTACATCACGTCTCCGACTCCATATGGCACGTCTGGCACCAAAACCTGCAAGCAGACATCAAAACAAAACCTTTTACATACCCAAAGAGCTGGCCATAGCGGAGTATGTTTTTCTTCGGCAAGATGCTAGTCGACGCTCGCTGGAACCCCCGTACACTGGACCATACAAGGTACTTGAAAGAAAGGAGAAGACTCTCAAGTTGGCTTTGCAAAACATGACGGTCACTGTTTCCATTGACCGAGTCAAACCAGCCTATATAGCCAAAGACGAGTTAGATGCAGAAGACAGTCTTCCAAAGCATACTACTATTACACCAGCTGCAACTCTTCGATCGGAAGCTGCAGTGAAGAAGACGAGAAGCGGCAGGATAGTTCGGTTCCCCGATTACTATCGCCCTCCGTAACCTTCGGTCTCAGCGGGGGGGTAGTGTAGTGGTTGAGAACAATAATTAATTTTATTAATTTATGTAATTTTATTTTTATGCAAATTTATTTTATTATTTATTTTTTATTTTATATAATTTAATATAAAAATAAAAGCATGAGTAGAACCGAGCGCGCTTGACCTTTTGACCTATTTTTTGTTGCACCGGTCGCGCGGCGAGCTCTGCGTACGCGCCGGTGCACCAGTCCGAGTTCATACCGCGACGGCGAATGCACGCTTCCTTTTGCGCTCCTCGCTAATTACGCTTTTCTAGTTATTTTATTCGTTTGCTTATATAAACCTTTCTATTTCGCCTTACTGTATATATAAACTCTTGTGCTCGCTAAAATTCTTTCTTTAAACTATTCTTTCGTTGTTTATTGTATTGTGCTTTCTTCTGTGTCGTGTAATAAACTTTAATAGTATATATGGTGGACTTATTATTTATCTCATCTAGTAGCTAATAACTTTGACCACCAATAAAAAACTATAATATCATATGAGATTTGCAACAACACTATAAAATAAATCTGGTCGTAACACGCTAGGAATTTTTAATATTAGAATGTTTCGAAGAAAAATGTTTGACTCTACGATTTGTGAAGTTCTGAAATGTTATTTATATAAGACTAAAAACGCTACGGTCTCTACATACCTCTTTTTACGTAACCTTCCTCCATTGTCTTTGATACTGTGTTTTCGAAGGTCAACCGAGGAACTACCTCTCTTACCAACCACGGACGGAGCTACAAATAGTATGATTATATAATTTTTTTTTAATTATCCGCTCTCGTAGATGAAACGCGGCGTTAAGTTTCGCCTGTCAACACGCAATGACTCAAAACTTGCCGGAGAGTGAGAACCGTACTGTGTTAACACTAAGTTCCCTCCATCTACCGTGATATTTGGGGGTACAGCGTGACCTCTTAGGTGTTGCATCTCTCGGTTTCACGGTCTGTTTACTATACTAGTAAACCGTCATCTTGTTACGTTCTTATTTTATTTGTCTATTTTACAAAATGCAAAAAAAAACTAAATATTTTTTTGCAGTTGAGTATAAATAGAAGTTTCAAGCACAATCCCCGTTTATCCTACCGTCAAAATTACTAAGAAAAAACAGTGAAAATATCTAAACCAAGCAGCAATAGTATGGGAGTGTATATTAAGACGCTAATATCTCATAACTCATACCAACGTTCAATGGCGGAAGCGATACTCTTCGGATTCAGTATGACATTATTACGATTTTACTATTCCACACACAAATAGGCTATTTGTATGAGTGCAATTGTTGAGTATTGATTTGATTATTAGGAATATTGTTTAAAAATAGTAATTGAACTATGATGATCTATATAAATATAGTGATTGTAGATAATTTAAGGTTTTCTTGATTTTATGTTTAATTTATAAATGTACAATTTTGGACACTATAAAACACGTTTTTAAACGAAAGAGAAACAAAACAATTATACTTTAAGAAAAAGGAAAAAAATAATTTCATTATTACAAGAGCGCTTCAAGGATCTGATAACAATAAATTACACCCTTAAATTAGTCGCCTAATGCCATTCAAAGGGAGTTATGGCGGAAAAAAGTTTAATTGTTTCAGTCTGAAAGAAAAATGTAGCAAGTAGTAAAGCTGTCGCGACTCCGCTACGAGTAGCTGCTCGCAGGTGTACCTTTGTTACAGTTATATCTTATTGTTTAACTTCCTTTAGCAATTAGAGCAAGTTCCTGTAGACACTTGCAGCTGACGTCATTAGGTATTTGAGTAGTCATTTAAGCACTGAGAGAAATTACATTATTATGTACGTCATATGCGAGAGTATTTAGTGATGTGAATGTAATTTGCTGGATTAATTCGCACGTCGATTATTCCATCTTTTGCCAGATATGTGAAATTATTGTTATAGATAAAGTAAAATTTTAGAAATAAGAAAATATTAATAATGTATACGATATACAAAACAGTACAATCCTCGAGATCTAAGCTGAGCTAAACTCACACGAATGCAAGACTCAGCTTAAGCCTCGCGTACTGTACGCGTTTAGAAATAATATTCATAAATACAAAATCGAATATTGGTTACTGAATGCTTAGAAATAAATAATTATGCAAATATGCGAAGATTAAAGAGATAAGATATACATATATTTGATTCCATAAGACTAAACTTTTCTAAGTACACGAGTGTATTTGAAGTGTGAATACGTTATATCAAACTGCCAGCAACATGTGTCCCACTTTGAAGAAGATCAAGAAAGCAAAACTGTTGTGAAACTGTTGCCCTAGTTATCTACATATATCCCTTTCCGACTAATTGCGGAGTAAGGATTCCGCTTATTGTTGCCTTTTAACGCTCCGCTGTCTCACACTGAATGTATCTTGTGAGTCACAAAGACGACTCAAAGAGTTATGCTTCACTTTTAACATGTATTAGAGATTTGGAAGAATAAAAGCTAGTTTTTTTAATAAATTGAAATTAAATTGCATTCGAGGCAGCCAAGATTTCGTTTTCATCATTTTGAAATGATCAAAAACAACTGTGTAAAATAAGTGCATGTAAAACAGTAGGGCCCCGATTTATATGTATATCTGTACCACGTTCTCGACAATAATTCTTGATTTTTATACATTTCCCAAAAAAATAAAATAAAAAGGTACATATAGATATACACTGTCAAAACCGGACCGTTGCAATTTACTGTAACAGATTCTACAGATACGCCAACAGATAAATGGAGTTAGTAATCCAAAAAATTGTACGAATTGAAAAGTTGAAGTTCACATCACTACATAGCGTACAAATTTCGTTAAATGGCGACAAACATTAAAATATAAATATATTTGCATCCATTTCATACAAATATTTATTTACTGTTTCTCATTTCGATAAATCATTATATTTTGTAACCATCACATTTCCCACAACGACTTGCAAATGAAGCGAATAACTTCATACAGAGAGCTGTGAAACTGACGCGCGAACAAACAAGACGAACTGGATACGAATGAGTGAACTGTGATATGAAACCAGATATATTAATTATTTCACCGTATTTACAGTTGTTATTTACAAAATAAAGTTAAGAGGAATCCATTAATGACTTATTTTATTAGTTAAACATGAACGTACGTTATTGTTTTTATATTTATATAATGTGCGGGCACACAACTAACAAGTTGTGTTTTTATTAATTTCAACAAAAATACTATGAAGATAAAATCAGTTAATTTTTTAGCTCCCATAGGTGATTAAAGATTAAAAAATGAATTATTTTAATATATAAATACCTTATATGATTCATTGTCTATCAAAAAACCATTTAAATAATTAAATATTACCGTAAAATAAACTAATAAATGAACTAAATTATCATTTTAAATCGTATAAAAAGAAGTTATTTTCGTATTTCACGAACCGTTAGTCCCTTGCGGAAGAAGTTTGGTGTCAAGAGTTACTATTTGCATTGCAGATTCCTGCAAAGTCGCGACTTCAGCTTTTGTTAAGATTCGTAGTATGTTGTAAAGCAGTTGTTGAAGCCTACTTCATATGACAGGTATATGAAGTTTAATTCTTACTTTTATCTTTGATATTGAGACCAGTCTTGGCAAAAAGGAACAAGAATGTTAACGCGATAAGTTATAGGTTCTATTCCTACACGAGAAAAAGAAATATTGAATTTCCTCGTTCAAGTGATGAGGAGAAGCGTGGCGTTGAGTTCCGCCACTCAACACGCAATGCCTCGAGAACTCAGCGGAAAGTGTGGCGTGAAAGTGCGGAATTTACTACTCAAAACATAATTTAAATTAACAAAGAACTCTTAAAAAAACTAGTAGTAGTTTATACTTTGAAAACAGTAAACGTTCATTTAAAAGTCACATACTTCTTTCGCCTCGTCCATCGTCATCTACCACTTCATACTATTTCTCTTTCTCTTAATATTAATCCCGCCGGGGGGTCCTCATGCTTTTTACGTGACCATCCTCCAGTATCTTTGATATCTCTTTATTGTATTCGCATGTGGCATCCGTATAAGATGTATCTTCACAGTATTCATCTTTCTTTTATTCTTCTTCTCTAATACGGTTACGTTTCGCTGCCGTATAATAGCGTCGGTACCAACACTGCATTGTGTACGGCCAAACGCGCAGCTGTACTGACGTTTCGCGGTCTCATCAATGCAGCTTTGACTCCGTTAACCATGTTACCGGCAACAATACGCCTTTCCACATCCATCTCGTATCTGCCATCTCTACTGAACATACTTCCCAAATATATCACTTCATTCACTTGCTCTTATATCTTGCCATTTACACTGATCTTGCATTCTCTCCTGCCTTTCTGCAGACGGACGACGGAGTTATAAAAGAAATTTCTTTTACTAAAAAGATAAATAAATGCTCTATTTTTGCTCTAAATTTGTTTGTATAAAAAAAACATAAATTTTATTTTAACAGTTCCAAATCATATAAAAAGACCTTTATTACCACTGTCCCAGCAATAACTAAAATGAAATAAATAATAAATAAAAACGTCCCTAAGTGTGCACACCACACAAGGGATAAAGACATACATTCAGAATAAACAATTCAGATATAAAATTACTTGAGAAAAGTTATAAGATACGCGAGATTTTATCTACCAAAAATTTATGGATCTATGAATAATAAGCCCCCATTGAATTATTTAACAGAAGATGCCTTGCTTTGCAAGCGTCGCGTGGTTTTAATAAAACTTATTGAGTAATATGTACTGTGTTATAATCTAATTATGGACACTCAACACCTCGAAAAATTCGGCGCAAAGTGGGGAACTGGGTACCGCAGAGTTAAATATTAAGTAGATACGAAGAGTTTATTATTAAATATATTTTTGCTTTCTATTATTCTTTTTAAGTGTCCCTCTATCCATTCAGTCAAAATTACTAAATGTACAGACAAAATGTTTTTATTTTACTGTCTTATTATATATAGAGATAGAGATAATAAAGGAAAAAAAAATATAAATAAACTTTAAATAGAAATTTATATAGATAGTTATTTTACAGAAAAAAAATTAAAAACTCACATTTTCTAGTTAATTTCATACAAAATTAATGCATATGCTCACACACTTAAATCTGTCAACTTTTACACGTTGTACTTCCCGTTGACCTAGAATCCTGAAATTGGTACGAAAGCCTCGGTGGGCGAGTCCGACTCGTATTTGAGTAGTTTTTTATTTCTCAATTAAGAATATCTATTAGAACGTTCGAAATCATTTTACTATAATAGTTACCTAATCAAGCGTGGCTGTGGCTTAATCTATCAATTACCGCGCTGGCTGGTGGCGAGTCACAGCGCGCCGGTAATGCTTATATATACTTGGTATTTTCACTAAGCCGTATTAATTACAGTGGTGGACGGTTGCAGTACAGACATAATTTAATGATAAAATATTTTAATTTTAATAAAGTAGAAATCACGTATATTTGCATTTTTGTAAAAATATAATATTCGACTTACAGGGATTGATGGTACATATTATTACATGCGAATGGAGGCCGTCGTGACGCAGGGGCACACCCGTGCGACTGTCAACGTAATGGTGGTGGGTTCCAGTCCCATTCCGGGAAGAAATATTTTATATTTACATTTCCTCTCTCCTGTAACAAGACAAATTAGAAAAAAAAATAATTCGGCGGAAAGTTAAGAACGGTGGTGAAACACTTAGGTTCCCTCTGATTACTCTTCTCTTTGTTGGATACATTATAAAATCAAAAATACATTTTGTCACTATTACGCAATTTTTAATTACGGATTTTTTTTGCCCGCAATCTGGGTACTATTTATTTTTTTATTACAGAGATGTATTTGAGATATAAAATTAAAGAAAAAAACCCTTTTTAAGAAAAAGCTTTTATTGTTTGTTAATAAAATGAACTAAAATATTAAAATTTAATTAACTCTAATAAGAAATATAACACATAATAAATAATAAAAGCGTGTTACATGTTGATAAGGAGAGAATAAGAATTTGTTGAATATTCTTAATTATACCATCAAACAGGGTGGAACAGCAAGCAGAAGGGTGGCGTCCCAGGGGTCACAAGTGTGCGACTGTAAAAGTGATGACTGTGGATTCAATTTTCACTCGGGGAATGAAATATTAAACCGAATTTCTTAACCCTAGGGTCCGAAGTTCCTTTTGTCTACCCTGTCATGTGTAGGATACAGTGTTAAGCAAAAACAAACGAGCCCATTACTTTACGTGCGTAACAAAAATATTCATCAAAGAATGTGAAATATGAAAAAAATATAATTTAATTGTACTCAAATGTTAAAATTAATTTGCGAGTTCAAATTAAAACATCAACGATCGTAAATGAAATGTGAACTATAAACACAGCGTTAATTGAAAAGCGACGTTGTAATCGGTATAATATTCCCACTCGGTTACCTACGAACATTACGTCAGCGACGTCGGAAATCCCTTTGGCTTGTCAAGTGAAACTTCTCATCCTCACTATCTATCTATCTATCGAGTGGCTCGAGACTTTAAGTATATTTAAATTTTACACAGGTGTAGTTTTAGCTTCACGTTGTGTCCCGTACATAGCAGGGTCGGTAATGTTAGGACACTCCGTTTCCTATTTTCTGTTAAAATTTGAAGACGTCGTTGTTGGCAGTTTTGAGTAGAGGAACTTAAAGCCACGCTTTGTATTGTACATAGCAAGCAAGAAAATAAAAATATTAGGTATAAAATTCATTCCCCCGAGTGGCAATCAAACCCACAACCGTCGCGTGTACTAGTTACAGTCAAGTTGTTACTGAATAAATAATGCTTAAAATTTCATTTAAAAATAATTAATGGTAATATAAAAAATATGTGATTTTTTAAGTATACTTTATTTATTATTATCTCATTTTCTCTATATTTATTTAAGGAACAAATTAATGTGATATATAATACACAAATATTTATTCATATAAATATTAAATGTGTAGTCATATACAATGATTATTTTAACAAATAATTTTATTGGAGTTTCTACAAAATAATCCATTGATTTGCTTAAATATTTAAAATGTCAATAACTTTGTCTTATCTGTGACTGTAATTCACAATTCAGTAGGTCATTCGGCTTTTCAAGAGATTTATGAACTCGCGAACGTCGTATCCCGGAACTTCCGAGCGTAGGGGATTTCTCGCTTGTGATCGAATGAAGGGTTCTGCAGTACTTTGAATTAATGTACGTGGAAATTTGAAATATTATATCAGTTATCAAACAATTTCTTCTCGATAGGTAAAACTTTAAGTTCACTCGAATCGATCTAGTAGATAAATAAATTTATTTCTTAAACTTAGTCTTTATGGTATTGAAAAACTTTTTATTAAATTTTGAAATCAAAAAGAGTTTTGTTAAGAATCTGAAGGCTTTTAAATAATTATAATGAGAAGAAAGAAAGTATTTAAGAAAATTACTTTTTCGAAGTCGCTGAAAAATTATAAAAGGGTATTAAGTATTATTCAAGAAATTCTCATTATTCATCTTATCTATATAACATTGTGACAATTTTTTTTAAGTAACGTCATCTTTTTTAATCCAGGCTAAATAGAAACGATTCTAACGGATAGAAAATGTCTTTTCTGAATATAATGATATTTTTTTTCAGGTTCACGCTGCTTTGCTCATGTAGCAGGGTAGCCTAGTGTTCAGACACTCCGCTCCTCGCCAAATGCACCGCGTGCTGAGCAGCGGAGCTCAACGTCTCGCTTTTTACCTTACCAGAGCGAAGAAATAAAAATATTGAATAATTATTCACGCTGCATCCGAGCATCCGGCAGAAAAAACCTAGTATCTGAAACTAGTTTACCACAAACTTTCTTAGTTTTCGCCGAATTCTGTACTGCGTGTTGAATGGCGAAACTCAACGCCGCGCTTTGCCTCGATACCAGAGCCAAGAAATGAAATGAGTGGAATTCGAACCCACAACCAGTCTTGTCTACAATCACACGTGCCCCTGCGCCACGACTTCC
Organism: Heliconius himera; assembly: GCA_021202915.1. NCBI lineage: Eukaryota > Metazoa > Arthropoda > Insecta > Lepidoptera > Nymphalidae > Heliconius > Heliconius himera. Next base: position 293,768 of record JAJHJA010000155.1, on the reverse strand, counting down.
TTTATGGCCGGTACGAAACTTAACCGAGCTTCTTGTTTGTCATTTAAATTATTGAACCATTAGTAAGGCCTTGGTGACTTTGTACAAACACATTGCACTTTGTTGATCGTTGAGATTTAATGGAGGTAATGGCTCTATAGGCGTTGTGTCTATCTGTGGGGAGTAATTGGGGCTTCGTGATTAGTGAAGATGAGGTGATATCGAGTGAAATATTAATTATTTGAGAATCAGTATTACTTATATCTATGAAGGATAGTTGTAAACAGAAATAATTGTTAAAAAAACATTATTACTGTATATGAATTCTTGTGACTGGGATTAAACACTTCTATTACACCAGCGCATTGGTCCACTACACTTATGTATGTATTCTCAAACAAGGAGAATTTAATACATTTTTTAAATAGTTTGGAAGGATTTTTATAAAAATAATCTCCCTGAACACTATCCTTAGGATCTACGTATAACGTAGAACATATGGCGTAGTGATCAGAGCGCTTAGACAGTTTCCAAAAGGCGTGGGTTTAATTGTCGCTACGTTCTAAATTTTATACGTTTTAAAAACGTATTTAAGAAACTTTTTATTTGTTAACATTAACTTTTAAACATTAAAAGATTGTAACAAATTTACTTAAGCATTTAAATATTTAATCTGTCACAACAAAAACCATCAGACTAGTGCGGTCCACGATCCATCTAGATCCGTCGCGTGTTGCCTATTATAATTAAACTTTAAATAGCACTAATGTATTCAGTTCCTTGGTGGGACCGTTAGTTAGCCGATAATGTCATACATAAACCGCGGTAGGTATAAATACTTCCTGGGCTTGTTTAGATCTAACAAGGTTAATAGATTTATAGTTCACAAGCAGTTTATGAATATTCTATTTATATTAAAGTAAGTTTCGCATTGACGCTAAATTGCTGCTAAGTTAAAATTCATTATACTTGGTGCTATATACTTTAAACGTTGCGAATAAGCCCAGTCGTGGCACAGGAGTACAAGCTCACAACCTGTCGCGTTTATACCGTGTGACTATAAACGCGACAGGTTGTGGGTTCAATTCCTACTCGAGGCAATGAAATATTTAATATTTTCATTTATTCGCTCTGGTTGTCCATACCAGAACTAAAATGTGTAGGTAAATAATATAATTGATTAAAGGAAAAATAATTTATAAAAAAAAAATATTTAATTTATAGCTTAAAGAAGAATAATACAATCTTATAAATAAATTGAAGATAAATACAATCTTATAAATAATAGTTTTGTCCAGTTCTTTAATTACGCGTTCCGTTCACAATAATATTAAAGTGACGTAATATACCGTAGGTAAAACACGCAGACATAATATATATTTATGAAAAATAATTTAATAATTATATTTAACCTTTATTTAATTTAAAATAAATAATAACATAATTAATATTTTAATTATTGTAAAATATCATGTTGGCTGAATAAACTACTGTCAACGTCAAAGTCAAGAAAAAAGAAAAAAAAAAGAAGGGAGATGGCGGCCGCGTCTGGTGAAGGATAGTAATTCAAAATGTTTGGAGAAGTTTTAATTTATAATTATTATATATTTAGTTACATCTTATATGTAAAAGGCATGTGAGTTAGTACATGTTATAGTGATATAAGTATTCGAGGCTGCTAAGATAAGTTATGAGTGCTTATTACGTATTTACGGTTGTTTGTTTCGGAATACTTCGTCGGTAAGTTTTTAATAGCTTATTATTAAAACAAAGAAGAGTGATATTAATGCATATAATGCCATCAATATCCAGAGAAATATTATTTCTGTAGTAAATGGAAATAAATACATTATTATGTTTTTATGAGGTATGTAAAATAACAATTATATTAAAATACGCAGAATGCTTTCCGCCATCTTTGTCAGATGCTTGTATGTGAATTGTGAAATGAGAGTTAAATAGATTTGGTGAATTATAATTACTTATGAATGTAATGTCTATATATTATATTAGTAAATATTTAACATGTTACTATAAAAGGAAATATAAATATAATAGTAGATATCATTTATAATATGATATAAAACTATTATATCAAAATACGTATTAACAATTTATAATTATTATATAATATTATTATTTCATGTCCTACAATAAAGGTAATCTGTTAAGATATTTAATGAATTATCATAAAGATTAGACAGTAACAAAATATTAATTATAAGCTATTTGTACGATTGTCGGAGTTCATTGACCCTATGTTTTACTAATAAATGATATTGGCGTCACAACCGACTGCTGCTCCGCGTCGCTATTACGAATGTGCTTGGTTAGGAAAATTGCTATGGCCTTTTATTGTTAAACTGCCATCGACGTTGTCTCGCGGTGTGCTTACGATGCATGAGCGATGCTTGTATGGTATTGGACATACGGAGACTCCTTTATCGTTAAAGCTGCTGTACTTTGGAATGCGCTTCCGCGTGATATACGAGCGGCTAAGTCTGTTAGCATATTTAAGCGTCGCGTCAAAAACTATTTCCTTTCTCTATAATATTTACTTGTATGTATGTAATTATTGTTTATGTAAGTTTATATTTTAATTATTTATTATTATTATTTTTTTCTTATGTATTTATTATATACCTATATAAGTAAATTATTATGTAACATATAGCATGTAACTTTTAAGTAAGTCTATTATAGATAATTAGTTCATTTGTACACCAACCTAAAATCCTGTGTTCTATGATCTTTTTACTGTAGGGGTTGCCTGGAAGAGATCACCTGCGGTGATAAGGCCGCCCTTACACCAATGTTTTTCTGTGTGATTGTTTTTGTTCTTTTGTAATTGTTCTTGTTGGTGTAATAAAGTGTTAAATAAATAAATAAATACATCTATGTAAAACAATATCTACAGTTGTTCTATAACTCGTTGTATGATGAGTAGGTGTGTGGTGCTATTTTATGTCCTGGAACTCCGGTATATATAATTATTTAAATTATAACAAGATCTCATATCGTCTTAGGCATGAGTACTGAGAAGTGTCGTAATTGAACAAATCACTTTACCCTTTATATGATAACTAGCGGCTTCGCCCGCTGAAATTACACATTTTTTTTTTTTAAGTATCCCTATATCCATTTCAGTCAAGATTATTAAATGTACACACAAAATATTTTTACTGTCTTATTATATATAGAGATAATCAGTAAGCTGGTCTAATATTATCTTTTATCGAATAATCTATTTCTATATTATATAATTATAATATATCTTCCAAGTCTTCCAGAGAGATTAAATTTTAAATATAAAACGAGGAGCACACGTAAACAAAATAAATTGTGTTGTTCGAAAACCTCCCGCCTCGCGAGCTGGCGCCTCGCCAAGTGCTAGCTTGTATTAATTACGCGGCCGGTACTTTGAGATTTCGTTAACATTTCTATAACTCTACGTTTATACCTATAGCTGAAACAAACTTCTAATATTAAAAGTTTGGCCTTAACATTTTAGGTTTTTTTAAAAAAAATACCATTTTGTTTTTAATGAAAAAATAAATAGTTCTACTAATCTTGTTGTATTAGTTATATATATAATATAAATCCCGCCCTTGACCTCATTATTTCATATTTAGTTTCGATCATTACGCGTGACAATCTTAGTCAGACTGCTAAATAAATATTTAAAATTTTGACTAGCTACCATATTATTTCGTTTCCAGTAAATTTTGGAAACGAAATAATATATTGCGTGTCGAATGGCGAAACTCAACATCTCGCACATTGTTACTATTAAATAAAGGCTAGGAAATAAATACGTTATAAATAAAAAATATAGGAAATAAAGATACATTAAATATAATATTCCGTTTCTTCGAGTGGGAATCGAACCCACTACCTAATGCGTTTAGAGTCGTACGCTTCTGCCCCTGCGCCACGACAGTCCTCCTTATACGTATGTAAACATAAAGATAAATATAATTTAAAATAAACAAAATTACGATTTACATAAATATTCATTTTAGTATTTGTAACTTTGTTGTATATAATAAATATATGTTCACAAAGCCCTCACAGCGCCCCTGATCCGATAGTGAACTAAAAGCAAACTATTTTGCGGTCGTATGATCCGATTATGCATGTTTAAATACAGCGATATGATACTTTTGAGGTTACATTTTCAATTTGTAAATTTATTTATAGTTATACAAAAAATATGCGTAATACTAACTTACAACTAACTTACTTCGCGAGCGGAAATCTAGTTATTTAATACAAATAAATAAATTAAGTCATAGCATTGGTAAGTACTTGCTTTGAAAGCGTATTAATTATATATTTTAATTATATTAATCGATATATTTACACCTTGACCGACGTAATCCCTTTAACTCATTATCTAACCGTAACCGTGAGTTCGTAATGTAACTAAGTGAGGAAGCCTATTGCTGTGATGGTTGTTTGTATTAAGAAACATGTTTATCGCATTATGGATCCCAGTGCTTAAGTAGTCATTTATAATAAGTAATTTTATTTATTAAAACTTAAAACAGTTTTTTTTATTTCCCTTATTGATTAATGGTTTAAATTTTTTTATTATACATTATATGTGATTATGCACTTAAACGAGAACAGATAAAACATTATTACTCTATAAACTAATTATTACTTAAAGATCTAAATATTTGTAGGTAGGTACATACATAATACAGAAGTAGTTTGAATTGAAAATTACTTTAACTTACTTAATTACTTGATTTTCTTATTTTCGAGACATTGTGTGTTGAGAGGTAGAACTCAACGCCGCGCTTTGTCTTAATTTTCTCAAGTGGGAATTAAACCCAAAACCGTCGCGTTTGAAGTCGACAGTCGTGTCAATGTGCCACATTTTACTTACTTGTTATTCATAATTTCATACATTTTTTTCTAGTGTTAAGACACTCCCCACTTTCCGCCGAAACATTGCGTGTTGAGTGGCTGAACTCAACACTTTGCCTTGCTATCAGAGCGAATAAATGTAAATATAAATAAATAATAATTAATTCCCGTTAGTGAGAATTGAACTCACAACCGTCGCGTTTACCCACTACCAAGGCAAAACGCGCTACTTCACATTTACAATGTTACCACAGCTATAAGAGTTCACCTACTCTGTAATCAATTAACCTGTTTGTTAGTTTGTTCAGTATTCACACTGTATTGTTCAGGAAATAGTCCGATAGAGCACCTCTCTAGTCGATTTCCTGCTCTTAACGATTTCACTCACGTTTCTATTTTCTTTCCTTCCCCTCCTTGCCTCTTGTACATCAGTATTAGTAGTTGAGATTTAGTTACGAAACTGTATATATTAAAGGTGTTTTTAGTGGTTTTTATTTAGAAAAAAGGATATTGGGTAAAATAATATAAAGATAGAGTAAGTGACTATGAACGCAACAGATTGTGTGTTCGATTGCTACTTAAGTAAATGAAATATTTAATATTTAATTTTTTTCGCTTTGATATGGAGTCAAAGCACGGCGTCGAGATCCGCCATTCAACACGTAATGCCTCCAGAATTCGGTGGACAGCGCGGAACGGAGTACCTTAACACTAGGCTCCCTCTGTCTCTCCTGCTACATGTGAGATACAGTTTGAAGTTGAAAAAAGTATAATTAATACAGATATATTTTAACCTATTTTTAGCTAGTATTTCTGAAACGTTTCTTTTGTAATATATCTTAAGAGATGTAATCCAATATAAATATAATATTTCTAAAGAAACAAGTTATAATATGATAATAAAAAAAAAAAAAAAAAAATTAGCTTCACGCTGTATCCCGCACACAGCAGGGTAGGCAGAGGGAACCTAGTGTTAAGACACTCCGTTCCCCACTTTCTGCCGAATTCTGGAGGCATTGCGTGTTGAGTGGCAGAACTCAACGCCGCGCTTAACCTCGGCACCAGAGCGAAGAAATGGAAATATAAATTTAAGTAAACCTCATTAAATTGTGCGGGGTTCCTGGTAAAGATTTTATTGATTGAAGAATTACTTAAAGGCCCCGACTGTTAATCCTAATAAACTATTGGGCTTGTTTATTTTCTATTTAGTTTGATGCAGTCGGGGTTTTTGTTTTTACAAATATTTTTTTATTTTTCATTTTTTTCTTAGAATTTATTATGGTAATGATAATCATGATATACCTTTTTGAAATCCTGAAATTGAGCTCTTGAGTTTGATACCCATATTGTAGTATTCGAACCAAAAATATTTTTTTTCACTAAGTCCAATGGCGTACCACAGCCGCCATGATATTTTTTAGTAACGTGACCTATCTAAGAACACTTGGGCTGCTAATACGAATCTAACGATACCTCAAATATGTAAATCCGTTCAGCGGTTCTGGAGATACGAGGTAATAAAGAATATTACATACATACAAGATACGCGCGAAAAACATAACCCTTCCTTAGCAGTCGGGAAAAAGAACTAGGTTTATCTTTTTTATGCTAAATTCAAACCTATTAAAATTAATTTATTCAGCAGCTGGTTATAAATATTATGTTCCACATTTTAGCATTAGTATTTTGTTGTGCCACGATACAGTGATTGAATAGTTAGTATTCTGATTATTAAAAGTGTAATCTAAGTTTGATTACTTATATTACAGTTATTAATCTGTTGTATTTTTAACTGCCCTACAAATTGCTGCCGTAGATAAATAAATAAAATAATTTTCACTGGTAAGTGGCCTCAGTAACCTTAGTAAGGTAACTGAGGCCAGTCGTGGCGCATTGACAAAAACGTGCAAGTGTAATGGTGACAGGTTGTTGGTTCGATTTCAGTCGAGGAAATGATATTTTTTATGTTTTCATTTTCTCGCTCTCGTAACGAGGCTAAACGCAGCGTTTAGTTGCATCACTCAACACGCAATGCCTCTAGAATTCGGCGGAAAATGGAGTATAAAAGTGTCTTAATTGCCCTGAGAAATACAAAACATTATTTATTTATATTGCTCTGTTTATTTTTTTTTACGTGAAGTATCTATATATTATCTATAATCTCTATATACTATAATAAGACAGTAAAAATATTTTGTCTGTAGATTTAGTAATTTTGACTGAAATGGATAGAGGGACACTTAAAAAGAATAATAGAAAGCAAAAATATATTTTATGAATTTCTTGTCTGTCTGTCTGTCTATCGATATATATGGTATTTCTCTGAAAGTACTTAACCGATTTACTTGAAAGTTTCTCCAATTGCTTTGTTTTAACTCAACTTAACAATTAAAGTTTGTTTCATCAAAATCGGTTCACAAAAAAAAGTTATCGTCATTTGAATGAACTCAAGGCATTAGTTTGCCTGCGAATAAAAATATATATTTTTGAAGCACTATTTTACAATATTTTATACAATAAACCTTCATAAATCATAACGTTTAAGTCGTAATTAGTTCAACACAGAGATAAAGAACGATTTGATCTTCAAGGAAATATCAAGTAAATACATAGATATTTTGATTCGTTCGTTCGTTTAAAATAAATCTATATAAAAATGCCTAAAAACTGTACAGGAGTTAATATGCAATCTTTACAGTTATTTTACAAAGAATATTATGAATCCTTACTCAAATCAATAATTTAACATTTAATTCTGTTTCTTAAGCAGTACATTAAATTATTAACTGACATCAGCACATTTAATAGAGTTTTAAAAAACATAACATAGGTAAAAAGAACGTAATGTTACAAAAATATATACGTATAATAAATAATTAGCTTTATACATATTTTATAAATCAAATATTATTATAAATCAAATATTGGTCGTATATTTTAGATTGGTCGTATTTTTTAGTTCGAAACATCAAAAATTCTTATGGAAATTACGATAATGTTGTAAAAAAATAATATTAGAATATTACAGATTAAAGTAATAAAAAATCATATTAGAAGTCATTTTAGTTGTCAATCAATTCTGCTTGTTTAATCAATAATCATGTAGTTTAAACGAGCGAAGCCGCTGGCGAGCCGCTAGTTAAATAATAAAACAGTTTACAAGAATATGTTAATTATGGTTTATATTTCGGGAAACTTTTTATATAATAATATATACTTATATATTATTAAAAGCCCTCACTTCTAATATAATATTAAATTTGTTACACTGTAAACAAAGAGAGACGAACCAACGTATGAAACCATCGTCGACAGCTTGTTACGGGCGCTCTCGTCGAGAAATTTCATCTGGCGTCAGCCTACGCGATATTCTGTTTAGCCTTTGTGGGCTTATGAATAAATGTACAGTATGCGTTATATTGTGGCATTTTTATATATGTAGGGCGTGAGTAAAATTTCATTTATTTATTCATCTGGTTACCTGGAGTATGTGAATGTTTGAATTTATAGATTTGTTTAGAAATATAGTATGAATCATGAGGCAAAGCGTGGCGTTGTGGCTTAACACTAGGTTCCTAGGTTCCCTCTGCCTACCCCGCAATGTGTGGGATACATTTTTAGCTTCACTAAAAAAAGTATATAGTAATATTTAAAAAATAAAATAAATCAGCTTCACGCTGTATCCCGCAAACAGCAGGGTAGGCAAAGGGAACCTAGTGTAAGACACTCTGTTTCCCACATTCTGCCGAATTCTGGAGACATTGCGTGTTAAGTGGCAGAACTCAACGCCGCGCTTTCTCCTTAAGTGGGGATCGAACCTACAACCAGTCGGTTTTAAAGTCACACTTTGTGCCGCTGCGCCACGACTTACGTCAATCCTTAATCATAATATTTATTTTTAATAATTTTACTAAGTAGCTATTTTGATAGCTTCTATTAGAGTAGAGCCTCTATTTTGAATAATTTGAATTGAACTAAAATTATATTTAAAGACAACACGTACTTACTCGTACATAGTATGTGTGGTGATGAGACAATAATTCTAGAATGATTCCGAGGATAATTTGATAACAGCGTTTTTCTGTTTTCCTCCATGAATCTGATGTGAATATGTTAATATAAGTTAGCGTATCATTTAAGGCATTTAAATATTACTTCCAACATTTCGTTGAATATTTTCTACTTTATTTTACATCTATTTCTACTTGTACTAAGCTGCTTTATTAATTAAATGATGATTCCACGAGCAACTTGAAGATTTCATTTTTAACGTTTAAACTTGTGCTTCCATGAGCGTTTTATGTCATACTTTACTGCAATATTCAGCAGTTTATTTTACTTTTGATATTTTAAAGGCTGAATGAATTAAACTGGAAAGTTTTATTATAAAACTAGTGCCCCAGCGTGGCTTCGTTCGCTTGTACTACACAATTATTTATTTTCTCATCTCAATTTCTTTGATATAATATTATCATTTTAAAGACAAAATATCATTACAATCATAGCCTTTCCCCTTTAGTTTGCTCTTTAGTTTCGCATAGACAAATAAATATAAACTTTGAAAATTATTGTTTTAGGTTCTATTACATTAATAAGGGCTCCTCAACAACATTGTTCCTTATGTCTCCCTAGTACAGATACCGATCTATTATGATTTTATGATACATATAGATGATTCATAACTGTTCTAACTATATATAACTTAAATATACTGCAAAATGTTGGTGTAATGTTTGTTGTTTGTGTCCATGTTTTTCAAACATTTTTAATTATATTAATAAAATGTAAACTAAATTCTTGAGAAAATGCAGTGTTTTTTTTGCTATGGTCGTAGATGTTTCGCTATCAATTCTTTCTTCTAAAAGCTTCTGTAAGGCTTCGTCTTTTAATAACATTATTCATAATTTTCCTTACAATTTTTATTTTTTTTGTATGTAGCAACAAAAGATTTTTAAATAATATTAATAATGTTAAATTGTATGAGGGGTATAAATGGTAAACAGAGTGTCTTACCACTAAACACCATTTGCCTACACTTGCGTTTGTGATTTTGATTTCATAGTAAGTAAACTTATTTTTAAATCATTTACACGTATTTCGTTTTATTTGAAGGAAACATTCCCATATAATAGCTTCCATTTACTTGATAAAACACCACTTACCGACACGCATATTTTATTTTTATGGTCCAAAAATCTTGCAAACTTATAACGAGTAATATCTATGTATAAGGTGATGTAAACATAGTTCTTATGTCTGATGTGATAAGTATATATTTAATTAACTAAACCGAATTGAGTTTTCAGCGTTATTTTTATTTAAAAAAAATTACCATAAAAATATACAATTTTATAGTTAATGCTCTAATATAATGTAAAATTATTCTAAGTAAGTCTAAGTAGTTATTCGCATTTATGAATGTTTAAACCAATATCTTTTAAATATATACCTTAATTGAATATTTTTCCAAACTACTTAACACGTTTCTTTTATTTTATTTAAACAAAAAATACACAATCTATCCTTGAACTACCCCTATACGTTAATAAATAGAAACTTTTACATTCTTGTCACTGTTCTAATTATTCTTCATAAATCCATAAAATAAAGAATGTTTCTTTAATAAAATGCTTTATGTGTAATATTTTTCTTTCATAAATTTTATCGATCTCAATTAACATCACAATGACTGTTGAAAGGATTGGCGTTTCTCCAAAAGCATTCTTGATTCTAAATTATGGAATCGACGACTGACAATAGACTAAGCTATTGATTTCTGTTTTTATATAAGAATAATGTAATAATAGGTCGTATTTTTCTTTTAAATACGGGGCTTCTGTTTGTAAATGGAAAAAAAAAATATAATAATTAAATGTAAGCATATAATTATTATTTAGCCAACTACGTGTCCAATTACGTAGAGTTTTTACATTAATTCAAATTTATCTTTGGGGAAATTTTTATGGTTTTTAATAAAGGGAAACCATTGACATTTTAAAACTAAATTAATTATCATTCTCAGCCGAATGATAATTTCTGGCTCTGGCTGCTTCGCAAAATTCATCTGTTCAAACTTTTAAAATTTTTAGGAAATCTGCAAAAAAATATCATCTTATGTGTAAAATATACTTTTAGTATATATAAATTATTATACAATTCATGAATCAATCAGCTTCACGCTGTATCCCGCACACAGCAGAGTAGACAGTGTGTGGTTTAACACTTAGTGTCACTCCGTTCTCACTTTCTGCCGAATTCTGGAGGCATTGCTTGTTGAGTGGCGGGACTAAGTTATTATACGATATCGTATATTCTGCTATTAATATTAAATTCAATACCGGCAAACAAAATGTCGTACTCATTTCTATCCGTAGGATAAATATTTTTTGTTCATTTTAACGATTTTATTGTCTAAACCCTAGTTGGCGTTATCAGTTACAAGTTATAACAGCCACAACTTTGTTGAAAACGTAATAAATAAATCTACAAGCCTAAGGTTCAGTGACACCAAATTTATAATCAAACTTTGTACCATCATAAACACATAAATCAAATCTATTTTCCTAGACCTTTATCGCTGTTGTGAACTTTTTCAATTCTTTAAACTTAAATAGCGAGTAAATATTCTGTAAACCAAAGTTTTTTCTAGTCAATAAACTTATTAAAAATTTAAGAAAATTTAATTGTGATTTTTGTTTTTATTTTTCAGGTAACTTCCTCCTACAGATCAATTTTGTAAAGGGACACCCACTCAACAAGTAAGTCGATAATATTTAATTTTGATCTCTTAAGATTTTAATTAAAAAGCAATATAGATTAATCAAAAGTTTTTGGAAATTGGTAGGCATTGCGTGTTGACTGGCGGAACTTAACGCCGCGCTTTGTCTCAACACCAGAGCGAAGAAATGAAAATATTAAACATTTCATTTCCTCGAGTGGAAATCGAACCCACAACAACTTTGTGCCCCTGCGCCTCTACTGGCTTCAATACACTTTGAAATTTATTAATATACGAATACAAAGAAAGAATCGTCAATTCTCATCCATGTGGAAGCTCATATGGTATGATAAATACGAATAAAGGAATCAAGAATATAATTAATATTATCTATTTAGACCTTACGATATTATTCACAATTCAATTTATTGTTATAAATATATTTTAAAACACTTAAAAATCCTTGCAACGTCATTTAAAATACTTTTGAGTTTTATGTATAACAGATTTCATTTTAACCCGAAGCATGCTATGGAAATTTGTGGTCACGAAACACAGTCATAGCCTTTAGTATTATAGGTATAAGGAATATTATTGTATGCACAAACGATGTTATGGTTTACAGTGCAGAATGTATTACATATTCAGCGCTTGCAGCTGCTGTCAGGGAAACAGTAACATTTGGCCTTCCAAGTGAATATTGAATTTAAAGCTACGGTTTTGTTTTTGAATATTTTGTAGAGAAAAGATAAATGAGAGAGATCTTTTGCGTAAATTTGTAAATTATTTAAAAAAAGCAATAACTAGGTAGGTACAGAATTTTAAACGATATATTTTAAAAAAATAGTTGACTATGGAAAACAATTGAAATGTACAAGCTTGTAGCTTTTCTTTATAGTATTCTATTTGTAACACAATATCTTAATACAAAAATTTTCGAGGAATCACATGCCACTGGCCACTGCGCCATGTCGGTCGCAGGCAGGCATTATAAGTAAATAAGCTAAATTACTTTTGAATTAAATAATAAGCTCTGTATATAATATATATTTTTTTTGTGATACAATGGCACAATCTCTAGAGATTGTGTCAAGAAGCCTTTAAATTTTATAGAAATAATATAATAAAAAGATAAGATTTATAAAATATTTGGTGGAACCTAAAATCCAAACTGCAGGACGATTAAGCAATAGGAAATGTTCTTTAATTACCAAATAACGTGTTCACCAAGTTTTACAGCACAACGGTTTGTTAGATCTAACTAAAGGATTATATACGATAACATCTAAAACTGACCAGCTGAAAGTAATGGCTTCTTTTCAAAACGCGAGAGTAAACGCTGCGAACTCTGCTACTTATCGGTCGAGTGTTGTAAATTGATATGGATTGCGCTGTTGAATGGAACCGTTAGGGTGATGTATGGGGTAATATGCGGCTGAAGGTGACTTAGCTCTGCCGTTTGACCATGGTAGGACGAATGCGATAGACATTATTTGATAAATATTAACTGGCAATTGAAATATTGCTTAGTATCGATATCCTGCTCCGATTTTAACGCGATTACACATGATATAAGATAAATTATTATGTGTGAAAAAGTTCTAAGACAATTTAAGGGATTAAAAGATTGTTTTATACCTGTTCATTCCTTAAAAGTGCTTAGATTTGTAGTGCTGATTTTTGCAGAAAATGGGCGGCGAAATGTCTTAACACTAGGCTTCCACTGCCTACCCTGGAACATGCCGGGTACAGCGTGAAGCTGACAAAAAAATATAGAGACACATACTAAAATATGTCTCGACAGATTCAAAGATTTAGCATGCCCCTGTGTAAAGTTCAGAGTTCCGAGAACATGATATTAAAGTTTTTCAATGATCGCCTACGTATCTGTCGCTAGCTTGTGGCATACATTAGAAGTCACTAAGAGCATACGTTAAAAGCGCTAAAATCGATCCTATATCAAAGTGAGTGAGAGTCAAAATGGCGTCGTTAGTCAACTTTTATCATCTTGCAAAGTTTCATACGTTTCCGTTTATTTTTAAGCGGTCTCCTTACTTTAAGGACATGTATACGTACATATATCTTTTATAGACTAAATAACATATGGCAGAGCCTTTATATGATATATTACAGTTGCTACTGCTACAGCGGTAGCGAAGACGATATGGTCAAAAGGCTGATCTGCAATGCAACAATGGCAACGACGAAAGGCATTGTGAAACACTATTTAAAAATGGTCATAAAAACAGAAACGAAGTGGTAAATGGAAATATCCACTTTAGTAGAGATTATGACCACTTCTGTTATACCTTCCACATCCTGAATCCATCCTCCGATGGGCACTTAGAGTAAAACACAAAACTATATATAAATTGTATAATTGTAATAGGTATTAGGTTAACAGATAATAAGTGAAATGTTTACAAAAAGGCAATCTAAAAATGCCTGGACTTTTTAGGAAATAAATATCTAGATAATTATCTCTAGTTATAAATTCAGTTTAAGTAGCAGATAAATATAAAACTGTTGATTAGCTAATAATTATGAAAAAGTTAAAAAAAAGTACGGACCACGTGTCTGTCATACATAATATTTTCAAAAATGTATTGACATGCAACTGTCCACGTCAGTTAATAATCTAACTTTTTTGACCGCGAAAACTGCTGAGCTAAGTCTATAATAATAGCATAATCTCAACTCTCAACTGTAGGTCCCCTCTGTCTACCCTGCTAAAGAGAAAGGTCCATGAAGCTATTAAAACCACAGGAAAATGAGAAACCGATTATTCCTCTAGAATGGTGCCTCACATTAAGTTCAAATAAACACTTAATTCAAATTCTATTTACGACGCATACAAAAAGGTTTTGCCGCTCAATCTTATTTGAATAAGAGAACTGCCTACGAGAGATTACAAAAGCGAATACTTTGCTATACGATTCTCAACTTTATTACCATTTCATAACAATTGTTGCAATGCGGAATGATGAAATATTATATATTCGTACCGAATAATTCAGACCACAATACAATATAGATGCCATTAACGATGTCATAATTAAAGGAAGGAAATATATTTTTAATATTCACAAAACTTTTCTCTAAAATAAATGATGGAGTTATTAGTATTTTTATTCTTTGTCTTGATTCATTTTTAATTTTAAAATAAAAAGAACATGGAATCTAATTGACAACCATCTATTATAGCGTAAGCCATCATGGCGCTGTGGAACAGAATGGTAAACACAATTGTTGTGGGTTTGATTTTTTTTTTAAGAAAATAAATTATTTTCTCAAAATCTCGAAGTAGAGCAAAATTGAAGAACGAGAGAGAAAAATCTTGACACTAGGTTCTCTCTGTTTATCCTGTATTTCATAATAAAACGTGAAGTTATAAAAAAATATCGTTTATCATTATTAATATGTGTATACTGTTAATTGAATATTTGATATTGTTTTCTTTTTGCTTTTACTGTTTGCTGATTCCAACGCTCACATTGATTAATACGTAACTATTTAAGATAAGTAACTTTGTATTTCTCTTTAAGTGAAATGTAATTTCTTTTGAGAAATAAATAAACTCTTTAACCACATATAAATTAAATAAAAATTGTTAATAATTGTAACTCGTATTTTTTAGTTTCACGCTGTTTCCCGCACAAAGCAGGGTAAAGAGGGAACCTGGAAACGTAGTGTTCAGATTTCCCGTCCCCTTCTGTTCCTCATTTTTATTAGGTAACGCAATATAAAGTCTAAACTTAAGAATTATAGAGGAATATTAAAAAAAATGTATAGATATCCTAGGGTTAGGTCTATGGCCAACCGTGGGCGTCGAAAGACTCATATGATGATGGTGATGATGACTTAAAAAACTTCTGTTACTTCTATATCTCAATATATTATATATAAAAATATTAATGCTATTTTTATAAATTACTCTTTCAGTTTGTTTTTCTATGTACAAAATAAGACGCGTCAGACGTAAAGGCAAATTCAAGTTGATATTTGCCTTTTAGTTATTTGACAGCTGTCAAACTGTCAAGCAAAATTATTAGAAGTGTAGGGGTAGTTTTTTTAAATAGAAATATTGAAGATATTTACAATACTTTCATACATAATGATTTATATTTTCCTAAGATACAGCGTTTCTTATTTACGTTCTAAAATTAAACTACTAATTCTACGTTTAGCGTGTTTCATTAATATGCTTAATGAATCTGTGAGAAAAGTAAAATATTGCAAACATATTTTTCTGTTGGCTCCTTTCTGAATTCGAGAAACTGAAATGACTCTTTCCTTCGAGTAGGGATCGAACTCATGACCACCAGGCTAGCAGCCTCAAAACGGAAAACGGACTATAGAGTGCTGTAACACTAGACTCTTCATACAAGAAAAGTGAAAATATTTAATATCTTTAATAAATATTAAACTAAGCAAAATTTTGAACCCGCAACTATCGTGGAAATATAGACACGATTTAACCAACTGTTCCATAACTAAATATATACACAAATATCTATCAAAATGTATCAAGTGTTGTCGGAAAATATAAGATCAAACAAATTATTTATTCATCGAATTATATAGTCTCACAATTCTCGAATAAAATCAACAAACTAACGGGCAATTTCATCAAAATCATCCTTCCAAACCATTAAATAATAAATAGGTTTGCTTTACCAAAGTAGGCCTAAGAAGGTCGCCCCGTGTCGATATCCCTTTTCAGGGAGATTAATCTTTTGCTTCGAGATTAAATCCCGCGCTGTCTTATATCAATCAAGACTAACGCAGACAGTTTTTGCGGGCTATCTGATCGAGATCTGAAATGGTTGTTTAGTATGATAGACATTTTTTTCATTTAAAAGTTTGGTGTAAACAGTGCGGAATTTCCCATTTTTGGTATTGGTAGTTTTATCAGAATTATCAAACTGTTTTTTTAAGTTATTTTGTTGGACAGGATATAGAATTTTTATAAGTAAACCCTCGTCCCTTGATTATGTATAAACAAAAAACAAAAAAACTTTTAAAGCTTTTTATCACGTAAATCTTCATACAGAAAAAAATATACCTTACCCAATTTCGCAGGATAGCAAACTGTGAGAGATGACGAGGTTAGCACTTCCCAAACGAAAACTTAGACAATCGATTCAAATTATGCGAGAGGAGATTTTCTTTAGCGATGAATTCCCCGTTTTTAGCTGTACATTTTACAAAAAAAAAATTTCAAAGAAAATATCATTAGAACAGTCGATTTAAGCCGGCTAAATGATCTTGTCAAATGAGAAACCATTAATTAATTGATGATTTTTTTAACAATTTTTTGTGAAGTTTTTTTTCTGAGCTGAGGCCATTCGTGGCACAGGGGCACAAAGTGTGACTAAGCACGACTGCTTGTGGGTACGATCCCCACTCAAGAAAATGAAATATTTATTTAAATTTATATTTTCATTTCTTTGCTCTGATGTTGAGGCAAAGCGCGGCATTGAGTACCGCCACTCAGCACGCAATGCATCTAAAATTCGGTGGAAAGTGGGGAACGGAGTGTCTTATCACTAGGTTCCCCCGGTAAAGGTAATAATAATGATAATATTTTTTTTTATTATTTTTATTTACTCTTATTTTTTTATTGCGGGTTTTGGTTATAATATAATAATTATAAAGATGCATTGTAAACTTAAATAGCGAGACGGTAAGTACACAAGAATGTAGATAGGTAAATACATAATTTGTTACAGTCCTTTATATATATGGTTTCTTTTTTTGTTTTTGAATCGAATTCTCTAAGGAGACCCGACATATTTTTGTATATTCAATAGTCACATGTGTCGACCATAATTTTATCAATATATGTTAGTAGATGCTATATTTAAATATTAACAAAATACGTAACTCTCTAGAGTCTTTGCTTCACCCTCAACATAGATATATAGATATTCTTTATTGTAACCACTGCGCCACAAGATGTGTTTAGGTAATATTAATACATATTTAAGTTATTTTATTATAATTCGTCAATAAAAACGTTAAAAATTGAAATTGCCTATACACACATAGGATAGGAAGAAGGAACCTGGGAACCTAGTGTTCTCTCTGTTCTTCTTAAAACACATCCGTGTCCCACTTTCCGCCGAATTATATACGAGTATTAACCTGCCTACATAATAATAATATTTACGTAAAGTTACGTAGTTGGTAAAATGTCTAATATCTCATAATTATATTATAAATATTAATTCAGTCTTGGCTCGTCATAGAAGGAACTGGCATATTTTTCTCTTGTTCCTTCACCTCGTCGACATTCATTGTGCGAAATAAAGTCATCTTATCGAAAACAGAATCTTGGTAAAACAGAGCGCGCCTGTTTTTTACAACAAAGACATATTTTATTATTTTTTATGCACATAAACGTATTCAGGATTTTTCTGCAGTGCCTGTAAAGAAATTTGATTGTGATATATAGAAAATAAGAAAAAACAAAAATCATTCGTTATATGATTTTTGTCAATTTTAGGTATATTGCATACTAGCAGCTCGCCCACGGCTTAGCCCGCTTGAAATACATGATTATTGATTTAATAAGCAGAATTGTTTGACAACTATAATGACTTCTAATATGGTTTTTTTACGACATTATCGTCAAAGAATTTTTGATTGTTTTAAATAAAAAAATACGACCATTGTTGATATTTAATATTTATAAAATATACATAAAGCTAATTATTTATTACACGTATATATTTTTTTAACTTTATGTTCTTTTTATCTATATAAGATACTCTGTTAAATGTGCTGATGTCAGTGAATAATTTAATTTACTCATTCAGAAACAGCCTTAAATGGTAAATTATTGATTTGAAAGATTCATAATATTCTTTGTAAAATAACTGTAATAATTGCATATTAACTCCTGTACAGTTCTTAAATTAGTTACATATATTATATAAACGAACCAACCAAAAAATCTTTGTATTTACTTGATATTTCTTTCAAGATCGTTCTTTATCTCCGTGTTGAATTAATTACGACTTCTTTCAAATGACGATAACTTTTTTTTAATGAACCGATTTTAATGAACTAAACTTTAGTATTTAAGTTAAGTTAAAACAAAGCAATTGGTGAGACATGGTCTAACCAAGTCTCCTAATATATTAATATTATACAAAGAACACCCGGTAAAATATTTATTTTATCACGAAAATATAAATTTAGATAGTTTAATATGGTCTTTAACTCCTACTTGCAATTCACAATGTCTCTTATAAGTAAAAAAACGCACATTGAAACTAAAAGAAGCCATCATTTTTAAAAAATAAATGTTTTTCTTTGAAAATATTTCAATGAAATCTTTACTCAAATTATTCTTCCACCTCTATCAGATTACAACCAACAAGAATTTATTATGAAGGATGGCAATCGAATCAAAGTTTCCGGTTAGTTACATGAGGTTCACAGATCATCAGATCACATCAGAATTTCTGATAGAATCCCCGATCACCCCCTAAACTAAGTACATTATAGTACGGTATTACTTTGTATGATATATTGATTAGCTTAGAGAGGGTTTATTAATATGTTGTTTTTACGGTGACACGTTGTATCCCGCATAGAACAGGTTAGACGGAGAGAGCAGTGTCAAGACATTCCTTTATCCACTTTTATCTAAAGTATCGATATGTCCTTTGAGACCATCGTTGTACACAGGCACAAACGTGTGACTTTAAACGACGATAACGACGACGGTTGTAGGTTCTTTTCGCACTAGAAGTAATGAAGTATTTAATATTTTGATTTTCTCGCTCTGGTACTGAGGCAAAGCGCGGCGCTGAGTTTCGCCACTCAATACTCAACGCCTCGTGAATTCGGCGGAAAATAAGAAGCGGAATTGTCTGAATGGAGCGGACTGTCAACGGAGTAATTTGACACCAGCTTTTCTCTGTTTATCCTGCTATGTGCAGGATACAGTGTGAGGCTAAAAAAATATCTTTTGCTTATTTATTTTGAATAAGTTATTTTATGTTGTTAAATTTAAGTTAATGATGATGTACATTTAAATTCAAATTCAAATAATTTTATTCAAAATAAGAAGTTACATGCTTCATTTTTTGAACGTCAAATAATTTACCAGCAGTTCACTAAAGTTAATGCCTCGGGCTTGAGAAGAACCGGCGCAAGAAAATCAGCGGGACCTATTTTTTAAAAATCAATTTTAATCAAAAACATTTAATTATCTGTGTAATTTAAATAGTAAAAGTAATAATAATTAGTTAAGCACATGTAATACGTTTAGTTACATAAAATACGATATTGGGTCTACCTCGAACAAAACATGCACACGTCCGTCGATTTGTTCTAACCCAATTTATAAAATTTGTTTTATACGTGTATGAGTCAACGTAGATATATTCTATATTTATTGAAACTGCATATAAAATTGATGCTCTATATAAAGCCACAAGTAAATAGATATTTGATTCAATTTCAACAACAATAATTTTGAATACACAAATATATGATTTGGAGATACAGAAATTATTTCACAGTTATCAAATAATAAAATTTTAAGAATAAAGAATTATTATAGATATTTTTTTAATTTCACATTGTACCTCGAGGGAATCTATAGTTAAGACTTAAGAAACTCCGTCCCCCACGCATCGTTTAATTTTCGAAACATTGCATGTTGAACGATGGAAATAAAAGACGTGCTTTGCCTTATTTCCAGAGCAAAGAAATTAAGATAATTCGTTCCCCCGAATGGAAATCGAACCTACGATTGTTGCACTTACAGTCTGACAGCCCTGAAATAAGAATATACAATAAAAAAATATCAACTAAACAAACTTATTGTATGAAAAAAAAACCAACTAAACTTACATAATAATTACATCGTAAACCGAGAAGACAACGAGGGAGCTTTTCAAGAGTAAGACATTTCAAAGCACTCGCCTATAATTAGGCGTTTATGTGTCAATTTGAACGTCATATAAACATGCCTAAGGATATTACGATATATAAAAAAAAACGGGTGAATAAATTAATTTGGCCACCGAGACCCATTTCGGGTCGCCTCGTAAAACAATAGTTCAGCTAAAGCGAAGTAGATCACATCCTGAAGGAGTACACATCTCAACTTTGTCTTATACGAGTACCTACATACTTTGTGTCTATTGCGGACTTTTGGCGACATAATGGAAGTTTAATAAAAGTTAAGTACTCGATATTTTTTTTTATTATGTATACATATATTATAAAAAAAATATCACATAAAATAATTTCATTCTTATTACTAATTAAAACCGGTAAAGTGCGCGTCGAACTCGCCTATTGTGGGTTCCGTACCAATTACAGGATTGTAGGTTCAATGGGAAGTGCAATTTGTAAATGCTGATAAACTTAAATTTGCGGGCGTTTGCACTCATTTTGTACGAAATGAACAACAAATATGTATTTATAATGTTTTGAAGTTCTACTTGTGTTGGCGAGAATCTAGATTTTTTCTTTGTTTTTATATTAATTTCAGCTTGATAGCTCTACGTGATCTCCAGATAAAGGGTCTCTAAGAGACCGAGTACGGAACCCTAAAAATATTGGTACATCGAAATTTCGTTGATAAAGAAGTATAGTTACATTACTAGTTTGGTAATAGGTATAAAGTGTAAATAATAAAAAATATATAAATAATAAACTTATTTAGAAGCTTAATGTTATTTTAAGATAACAACGAGAAATAAAGATAAGAAAAGTTGTTAAATAAAATTTACTTCTGCATGCTGTTTACCAATCTAAAATATTTAATACAACCCTTGGCACGTCTCCAAGAGACGCGCAATACTAATACTTCAACTTGGTAATCAATATTTTCCGTGAGCTACATTTTTGCCTAAAGTGTCATTGTCGATACCGTCTCCGTAGTTAATGTTAATTGATCCTATTCCTTTATTGCCAAGTTCTATAATTCTGTCCATTGCCTTTAAGAATGCAGAACACAACGCACTATGGGCAATCGAGGTCTGTATCAGATCAAAAATCGATAACTTTTTTATTTGTTAAGATAAACAATTGAATTTTTGCATAATCATAAAGTATAAAATTGCGCTTAAGATAAAGTTCAGATATTATACTTTTATTGGAGTATAAATATATTAAAAAAAATATGAAAAAAAGATTATTTAATTTCCTTAGTCCACACTACTTATAGTAGTAATAAAAATGTATTATTAAATTAGTTTATTAATAAACAATGTTTCTTAAGCTGTTATCTATTTGAGTAAGAAATGAATAGTTATGATTACACATACTTAGTTAATAAAATATAAAATTTACAAAAATTGATTTACAAGTAGAATAATATTAGAAATGAATGTATATTACATAATGAGTATATTATGTTTAATTATACTTGGTGAACTTCGGGATCCATAATAAGTTCATTCACTTTTAAAAGATCTAGAGTATCTTCATCAAGTGCCTTCACACTTTTGCTATACTCGTATGTTTTTCTATGACTGGAAATGTACAGATCTGATGTGTAGAGAAGAGTATGAAATACATCCTCATTTGTAGCTGATCGAGAGCACTTTCTGGCATGATGTAGGCGAAATTTTTGTTACTCCTTATTACGGGATTCTTGTGCACCTTGTGCATTCTTGGGATCTCATTCGTTTGTTAGATTCCTTAAATACATGTATTGCGCTTTTGTTAAGTCCAAATCAATGAAAACACTCAATTCCTCTTGATCCGATAGCATTTTTCTCTGGCTTGCCGTTTTCTATGAGATTCAAATATACAGACATTGTATCTCGGTCAGCAAGCCTTAGTTTTTCTATAAGTTTTGCTTCTAATTCTCCTATGGAACGTAAGCCCTGAACGTTGGCATTGCAGATGTGTCCAAAGCCATATTCACTAAATAGCGCGGTATTTTCAACTCTTCGTTGATTCTGATGAGTCCCCATAGGGACACAGGGTCTTCCGCGTTTTCCAGAAGACGTCGATGGTGAGTTCTAAGGTGCTACTACTTCAATGATTGGTAAGGTTAACAAATATTCAGAATCAAAACAATTTTCGTTGTTTTTTTAAAAAAAGTAATCTTTTTAAAAAAACGAATCTTTTTTCGTTGTTTTTTTAAAAAAACGAATCTTTTTTTTTCTGTCCATTGTTTATTAAAGGAACGAATAAGATTCCTTTGAATGTCGCTGATAATAAAACATATATTGTCTACAGAAACATGATACTTTTCTTTAAAAAATATTAATAGCTAATATTGATTGCTTCAAGTTTTTTTCCTCCTTCGATGTATGGGTATAGTTCACGCTTGGAACACTTGAAAGTATTAGCCATTTTAAAATTTAGTGAAGTTACTTAACAATCAAACGTCTGTTAGTAATTTTATTACTAATTTGTAAGAGTTTTATTAAATTATTTCACTCTATTTATATAATTTCATAAATGAGGGTAGTGTGCATTTTATTAATTAGTTATACCGCAAAATGTGTGCAAAATGAAAATAAAACGTTCTTTTATTAATAAATAACAATAATTTAATTGAAATTTACTGCAATCTAATTAATTAAATAGTACAACATTAGAAATTTCAATAGATAGAGTTTTCTTGTTCCGTGACTTGTATCATAGTTTTCGTGATAACTTCTAAAACCGCACGTTTCCGCAGCTGATTTTTATAAATGTTATTTATGAATATCTGGACTATAAAACAACATCAAATATAACGCGTCGGTAGACGTCGGTAACTGTCAAAAGTCTCGATGAACTTTAAGTACGTACTTTTTTTCTCTTCACTTATTGTTAATATTTTTTATAAGAATATAGTCACAAAATCCACAATATAATAATTGTTTTAAAATCTACATACTATAGGCTTTTTAAAATATATAACATCTTATACCTATTTACACATTTTTTTTAAGGAAATTAAGTTTAAAGTATCGATGCGAACAACCTGAAATAGACATTCTTACGTATTACAATTTTTCACAATTAAAAAAAATATATTCCAAATGTAATTCACGAAAAAATAATTCCTTACATTAAAGGTCCACTATTATACTATTTAAAAAAAAATAAAAAGTGCGTCAGGAACGACTTTAGTAAAAATGAATTTTGATCTGCCGTTGTTCTACCATTATCCATAGTGCAACGCCACGCTTTGTCTTGTTACCATAGTATGTAAATGAAAATAATTAATTCCCCCGTAGGGAAACCGAACTTACGACAGCCGCATTTACAATTACATGCTGTTCCGCTGCGCCACGACAACTTCTAACATATGAATATTAAAGATATATTTTTAATAAGGAAATACTAAATCTTGAACCAGTTTTGGTTACCATTATTACACTCAAAAATAATAAAGAAGAACTAGAATAGCTTCCGATAGACGAATATGGGTCAAATGCATGCTATGTCACTTATGAAGTCAGTCCTGCGGTCACTTCAGGCAGAAGCGGCGCCGCCAACAGTCTAGTATAAGTAATTAATATAAGCCGCGAGCTGGCATCTCGCCAGAACGTGCTGCACTCTTCGTGGACGTGAAACGTGCTGAAGATCTAGTTCCTATGAAGAATTGAATATATTTGTACGATTATATTATATAACATATTAAGTTGAGGCCGTCGCGGCGTAGTCGACGGTTGTGGGTTCGATACAATCTCGGGGGAATAATTTTTTTTTTTTTATATTTTAATTTCTTCTCTGTTACTAAGGCAAAAACGCGGCATTGAGTTCCGCCACCCAACGCGCAATGACGTTTGACCAATGTAAAATTTTTGTGTGTTTGAAAATTATGTTAAACGAAAATTCGGTGGAGGACGGGGATAAGAGTGTCTTAACACTAGGTTCCCCCTACCTACATGCTTGCAGGATACAGCGTGAAGCTGACAAAAATTCAGATATATACATATGTATATGTGCACTCGTGTGTGTGAGGATTCACACTTGGTGTCACGGTTCGTTCTCGGTCCTAAACACAACTTATACGTCTCATAAACCATACAAACCCAATACTTTAAAATTAAACATTTCTTTCACAATCCTAAAAGCCTAATATCGATATTACAATATTAACACCAATATCACGGCTCGAGCAGTTCAGTCTCATATACTCCTAGTATTACGTGGGTAGTTCCGTGTATGTGAACAAACAAGAACAACTTCGCGTGAGCTTGGAACGCGATTATTGCGGGATATTTACCTTGTTGTAACTTATGCTAATGCTCCTTGCGTGGTGTGTACTTACAGTTAGAACAGGTAGAGTATGGACTAATGAGATATCTTGTGTTTCTTTTCTCCATCTTATTATATCTTGTTTTGACTTTGAAATTTATAAAATCTTATTCTAGTTCAAATGTAGTTAAAATAAGTAATAATTTATAACGCATGTTTAATTTATTAAAAATATTAAAATTCAGAAACTAGAAGAATTAGATCCACTTGATTTTGAAATTGGATACCGCCCAAGAGCGTTTAGACTTTCAAATATCTATACTAAGGTTAGAAATATCAATATATTTGCAAAAAAATATGAAAATCAAATAAAAAAATTACAAATCAATCGCCTATTAAAAAGCAAAACTAATTTTGACGTCAATCGCAACCACTGTTATACACGAACGACCTTTTCCATGCATTTACTATATGAATAATTAGTACGGTGACGCCCGTCATCGATATGGGGACATATTTTATTCAACAAAACCGCTACCGACAGCTAAATTATATATAATATAAATTAATTCAATTACATATAATATGCTACACTTGTAGGGTATTATTTAGTTTTTATTCATCTTCACACTGTATCCCACATGTAGTAGTAGGTATAGACAGATGGTAGTGTTAATACACTCAGCTCCGCACTTTCCACCCAATTCAGGAGACATTGCGGTGGCTCAAGTTAAGTGGCGGATTTCAACGCCACACATTGCTTCGACACCAAAGCGAAAAAATGAACATTTATAAATATTTCCTGAGTGAGAATCGAAACCACAATCTGTCGCGTTTGCAGTTGCACACCTGTGCCACTGCAACACGACATTTTTACATAGAATAATATAATTGTATTTTACGTATAGACAGATTTTCTCCTTAGATTAATCTTATACGTGACACGAGCGGCTGCCACTCAACACGTACGCCCAAATAGGCGGAAATTGAAGTACTTCCGTCTATTTCAACCCCTAAAGTAATAACGTGACCCCTCGGCGGTCGTTGTAAGCGATATAACGTGACTGCAAGTTAATTTATATATTACTTTTATCTATATTTAATGTGCGTTCGAGGCCGGTCGTGGGACAGGTCCACTAAGTGAGACTGTTAATGCGACAGGTTGCAAGTTCCATTCTCAATCTTTCATCGCTATGGTGTCGAGGCAAGTTAGGCATGGTGCTGCCGTCATCAATACCCAATGCCTCCAGAGCTCAGCGGAAAAGCGGATTCCCAGGTTCCCTTTGCCTACCTTGGTATGTGCTTGATACATTCTTCTTCTTCTTCATAAACAAAATTACCCTTATATACTTTTTAAGACAATTATAATAACAATTAACTTTAAACTTAAAATAACCCGTTGGAGGCGGCCGAGCTAATATACAAAAATAGTTAAATGTAAAAGTTAATATTTTTGCGTAAATGCTTTTGTTTTTATCAATAAAATTTTATTTTTAGTGTGCAATCCGCATACTCATATTTTATTGACAAACAACAATAGACCAATGTGAAATTGTATGAAGTAGGTAGTGTGTTTGGCAATTATGTTAAACGTGAGATCGTTTTTATTATTTGATGACGGGTAATATTCATTCAAAATAGGTATTGATAAAGTTAAACCAAAAATGTACTAATACTTAAGTCAACAAAAAACTGTTAGAATAATGCTCAGAACAATGTTCATATTTATAAATAATGTAGTTCAGTTTAATAAGAGAACATTTTACGCTATCCGGAAATGTTATAAGAATTGGCAACAGCTTGAGAAATAAGTTTTTTGTTTCTAGATTCTCTCTACCTCCCTATCTTACAAAATATAGAATTTGCATCAGAATCCATTTCTTATCAACATATCTGGAACAAAGCTAATTAACTCAGTAAAGGCGGTTATATCGACGTAATGAGGTAATCAAGATAACTTGTAATGAAACATCATCATTAGTGACTGCACTTGGAACTACTTCATTAAATCGTCAATTCAGATAGTTACCTTCATTTACGACACGTTAATGTTATATTTTGAATTTATAAATGAAAATTAGATTCTTGTACTGTTATTTGAAGGTAAATAATAATATTGTCGCAATGTAAATTATATTTCAAACTGTAGCAGACCTCGGTAGACCTTTGAAAATACAGTATAAAAATGTAGGAGGAAGATCACGTAAAAAGCAGAAGGACCCCGGAGGGCATGTATGAAGAGGTTGATGACAGTGGACGAGGCGAAAGAAGTATGCAGAGTTTTCCGTTCCGTTTTCCGTAACGTTTGGCGCTCCGTTCTATCTGATTACCTCGCTAGGGATACAGCGTGAAGCTAAGTTAAGTTTTTTTAAAACTGGGGGGGATTAATTTTTGAATATTGTCATTTCTTCATTGAGTACCACCACTCAACAATAAAGAATGTCTTAAAAAATCGCCGGAAAGTAAGGAACGGAGTCCTAACACCAGGTTCCCTCTGCCTTCTGTACGCGGAATACGGCGTTAAACTGTATATATACATATATAGTAGAATCTAGAAAGTCCTTAACTAAATATCTAATGAATATAAAAACACTTGGGCGCAATACTAATCTCTTACATAAAAAGATCGATGGGGATAATATAAGGAGAACCGTAATACACTATGGTTCAGATTTCTTGATTAGAGGCGGTGGCCTAATGAGCGCGGTGAACAATAGTAGGTACTTACAAAGTCTATATCTAAGCTTAAGTGTGATTTTTTTATTGTGGAAACAGTTCTTTTTTCTTAATATTTTTATTTTATATTGTCTTAGTGTATGTGCGTCAGTGAAATATAATGAAGTATTCTTATTGATTATTCGAGTTTAAGAGAATTAGACCCACAACTTTCGCATGTACCAACAGCTCCACTGCGCCGTATGGCGTTTATTTTTATTCTTTTCAGCTTCACGCTGTATTTCGCATATAGCAGGGTAGGCAGAAGGAGCCGAGTGTCAAGACATCATGCTTCCAACTTGCCTCTGAATTCTGGAGGCGTTGCGTGTTGAGTGGCGGAACTCGAATTTGCGCTTTGACTCGACAACCGAGCGAATAACTAAAACTAAAATATTAAATATTTAATTTCCTCGACTGAGGATTGAACCCACAATTTGTCGTGGTTACAATGCCCCTGCGCTAAGGCTGGCCTCAATTTTTTCTTAAATATAACTTTTCTTATCCAACATTTTTTTTCATTTATTTTCTCTTATCAAATATCCCTCCTTATGTAAAATATAATGATAAATTTTTAGTCCAAATGAAGATGACGAAATGTCTCTGAGATTTGCTGATTAGAGATTTATCACTTTATCAGATAATATGATAAAATAAATTTCACAAAACAGATATGAAATGATGAGATTTTATATTTATAAGACATTCAGTTAAATAAAGTGCTTGAATATATAACGTGTATTTTGACACGTATTCAAGACTGTAAAACATTTATTATTATAAAACCAGTTTTTAAACCAAAAAGTGGAGTTTAAGTTCAGGATTGCAAACATATAATAGGTAATGGTTCCTTATTTTTTTATTGTATAACAATAATTACAGTAAAAACAACCAAGTTCCAGCACAATGAATGAGTAAATGAGTTGTTTCTACTAACAAATTTGATGGTCATATGTTCGATTCCCATTGGGAAGCATATTTATATAACTATTAACCCTTATGAGATTAGGTTTAAGTATAAAGGGAAATATCAAATATTTCTAAATTTATATAAATTTATGGTCCTTTGAAGCACAAAAAACATTAAACTCTAAGATAACTTTATTAAAAGATGGATTTTGCTGCATTTTGAATGAAATTCACCGCGTAATCAAAATCTATCTAGAGTAATATTTATTACGAAGACGTATCAAAATTTTAACACAACGGGATTTGAACCCGCGCCACGTTACTACACACTTAGGAAAGAAAAATAGTTATTAAGAAAACGTATAAGCGTTCTGGAAGCATTGTGTGCTGAGTGGCGGAACTGAACGCCGCGATTTGCTTCGACACCAGAGCAAAAAAATAAAAAAATAAAACAAACAAGCATATACATTTTATAATGTATATTTATTTCTCAGCCACATAGTCGCGAATGTTTTAACAAAAATACCAATAATAGTACTCGTATAATATTTTTGCGTACTATTATTAAAATAAACTGATTTAATTTCCAAGTAAAAAACTAAAGACATTTCTATCTCAATATTATCATTAGAACGTGCCCAATAAGGTAGATTGAAAACGCACAAAGGAAGCGATAGAGCCGGAACACTCATATTAGCGCGATCGATGACAACGAGTCCGCTTTAATGAGCGACTCAGCGTTACACACAACGAGGTCCTGCGACGTCGCGCGTCGCGCGTCGCGTCGGTGCAAATAGAAACGTTGTTCTTCTTCTTATCTAATAGTTACTTATAGTGTTGTGTTATATTGAGATTTACAGTATGGAATGCATTAAATTGTGTAATTCGATGTCATCTTTGGAGATCGTCGTAGTGGGTGGTACAGAGATCGAGTATAAACGCAAGGGTTATGGGTTCGATCGCCATTCGTGTAAATGGTAATTACTTCGAAACACACTGTTGATTGAAGAAGCAGTCTCTTAATTTCGCCTTTTAACATGAATAAGTGGTGCAACTTACCCAATAAGTCTTCGTTATACTTTCATCTCTTTCACTTCTGCAGTGACGCTCCCAATTTATTTTGCGCTTTTATCTTAAAATTTTGCCGTGATCGGATGCAAAATTTATTGAAGATGAGACTGAATTAATTCAGTGTAAAATAATTTTATATAAGGCAGTTTATTTTTTATTTATGTAGTATCACGCAAAATGAGCGTATATAATCTAGAATTTCAAGTAAAAGAAAATTCAAAATTTGAGTTTTTTGATAATTTTTCTAGCTTACTAAAAATGAGAAGAAATGTAAGGAACCTTTACGATAAGAGTTCAAAAGGCAAAGTACAAACTTTTGATACTTAGGCAATTAAAAAAATAGTTTAATTAAGACTGGTCAGTTATAATTCAGAATATAAGACAACTATTGAATTTTATTGCAGAGATATTCTATATGATATTTTAATGAAATATTTATTATCCATTTATAATGTCAATGCTCAAGCTTATTCGGAAAATGTTTTTTAAAACATTCTATTTAACGTAGGCTAAGCCTTTCCTTATACTTATTAAGTTACTTTACAGTACATAATTTACAATACCAGACTTAATATTTATGAAAGTACTGATCTCCCCGGCTGAAAATAATTAGATCAGAGATAGTAAGTACGACACGATATTAAATATTCAACAAAGTTTTGACAAGCTGCATGTAAAATGGCGATGAGCTAAATTTCTTAGCGTAACAAATAGGAAATTGGATTTTTATGAAAATTTACTTTAAATGAGGCCGTTCGTGGCGCAGCGCCACGAGGTGTGACTGCAAAACCGACTGGTTGTGGGTTCGATCCCCACTCGAGGAGATGAAATATTTACTTAAATTTATATTTCGTTTAGCGCGGCGTTGAGTTCTGCCACTCAACACGCAATGCCTCCAGAATTCGGCAGAAAGTAGGGAACGGAGTGTCTTAACACTAGGTTCCCTCTGCCTACCCTGCTGTGTGCGGGATACAGCGTGAAGCTAATTTAATTTATTTTTTTAGTTTACTTTAAATTAAAAATAGCTATTATATATTACAATGTAAAGTGCCCATTTTAATGTACATTAAATTGGATAGCTATGTATAAATAAATTAAAATTACTTGAATGAATCGTTCATTCTAGCATAAAATATTAATAATATAATCTAAACATAAAAC
This sequence comes from Heliconius himera, assembly GCA_021202915.1. Taxonomy (NCBI): domain Eukaryota; kingdom Metazoa; phylum Arthropoda; class Insecta; order Lepidoptera; family Nymphalidae; genus Heliconius; species Heliconius himera. The sequence goes on along the minus strand of JAJHJA010000155.1, from coordinate 263,167 downwards.
ATAAATATATTTAAAAACATATAATAGACACGAAGCTAGACTCAAACTTGCACCTATTTATTTCAAACGGTCCAAATTTTATAATTACACATATTTGTATACTAATATAATTTTATTACAGCTTTTTTATACGTTTAAAGTGCTATTCCACGCTTAAAAAAGAAAATATACTCTTATCCTGGAATTTCCACGGGATTTCCACAAGCAAAACCACGTTTAAGTACTGTGCGTAAGTACATACCGTCACGTCACATATCATATAAAACTATTTTATTTATCAATAGTTGAAGTGGGTATAGGAAGTGCATTACAAGATAATTTCTCGAAATTCCGGATTTGAAAGACCACATAAACAAAGTTTTTCGGTAACGACTAATCAGTCATAAAGAATTTAATTACCACAGTTATCAAAATTTGACATAGATATTTTGTTTTGCGGTTTCCACACAATAGAAACAGCATCACACTAAATACGCTACAAACTAATCTCTTTATAATTCCTCCCAAAAAGCCAAACATATAATTCATTTAATAATACAGCAACACATTAATTACCTCCAGACAGAAACGCTATCATTTAAATAGCGATATTAACGCACGCGCGTAATTAGAACAAAGGATTTTGGTAAATACTCGTCACTTATAAACTTATGTTTGTTTATATTGGTACAAATAACGGGGGTTACTTTATTAATGTTATATTAATATAATAGTAGTTAGTGACAGTTTTGTATGCTAACTGGTATCGAAATTAAATAAATTGTGAATTCTTTTTGATTTGTTATATTTTATGTGATCTATTATATATGTACTAATTAGTAATATATAGGTACATTTAGATCTTTAAGAATAAAAAATGAGTTATGAGTTTTTATGCATTATTTAAAAATAATAATTGCATTCTGCATTTCTCCAGAATGCGGCAGAAAGTGGAGAACGGAGTGTCTTAACAGTAGCTTCTCTCTGCCTACCCAGCTGTATGCGAGACACCGTGAAGCCGATATTTATTATTCCTTAGTAACCCACTGTACCGATTGTGTCATACAAAAAGTTTTAGTAATTTCCATTTGACCACGTAAGCGACGCCGCAAGTAAGATATAGCATAAGATGTAGTGGAAATATTGAAGCCAGGTAAGACTAGCGCCAAAATCACAAAAATTAAATAATTTGTGTTGAAGCGTTTAACAAAAATAATGAGCCTAAAAGAAGAATCGAAACAAGCCCGCATAGTTAGTAAAATTCCTTTAGGGTAGTTTAGAAACACTTTTGTAAAGGCTATAAGTGATTTTATTGTATATATAACAAAAAGAGATACCATTTCTCAAAGAGATACCTTTTCTAATTACCAAAACTACATTTATTTTGTTTGATGAATCGCTACAACCTCCTAAAGCTAATAGGGGAACTTAATCAGTTATCTGTGAACGTGGATTTACAAAATCAATACACAAGTTAAATTTCGTTATAAGCCATTTAGACTGGAGGATGATTATGAGTTCGATTTCCGTACGAGGTCATAAAATGTTTTATATTTTTATTTTGTTACTTTGGTAACGAAGCAAAGCGCGGCGTTGATTTTCGCCACTAAAAGTCTCTTAAAACTAGGTTCCCCAACTCCCTCTGCTTACCCTGCTATATGCGGAATATAGTGAGAAGCTAAAACAAAAATAGTATATACACCATCATTATTTAATACCTATTGGTAAACTAAGATTTTCTGTATTTTTACCACAATTTAACTGTAAAACTAATTGTATTTTTGCAGTTAATAATTAATCTTAAAGTTCAAAATTTTTATGATCGACTTTGCTCAGAATTATCTAAAACATTAATTATTACGGTTATAGTTCTTTTTTATTTTCATCCACAGACTTTTTATACAAAAAATATCAAAACAATATTTAACGACAAATACTAATAAATTTTTATTAATATGTTTAATAAAAAAAAGTCTTTTTTTTTGAGGCCAGTCGTGGCGCAGTGGCACGAGTTGTCCAGAAATAAAGTTTATTTTATTCTTGGAAGTGAATGAACATGCTGACCGAGTGCAGGGTTGCTCGTATATCAATAAAAAATATTTTGATATGAATAGTCCTTTAAGGGAACGGATAGAAAAATTGCCATTGCCCTACAAAGGGATGGAGTTACCGGCCCACAAACTACGTTTAATGCTGGGATTTAGAGGAGGGTAGAAGTACATTTATCATCTCGAGTGTAATGCATGGTCTTGGGCACCTCTCCTTTGTTGTTCTTTTTACATGCATAAGCTTTTAGTGATCGATCTATTTTGCTTTTGTATGTTTGATAAGAAAAGAAAGATTTTTTGACAAATTTATTTCTGTATATAAAATCTGTTCTTTTGTATATTTTGTTTTTATGGATAAAGAAATTTTTATAATTATTATAATTTATATTAAATACTTTTATGATTGTTAACGTAAATTGTTAGTACGAGCCATTTAAATTGTCATTTATCAAGTTTAGAAAACAAAGCCCTCTAAGTTCCTCACCCTGTAATGTGATGGGCCTAATACACCAGCACGGTGAGTCAAGGAAATGTTTAGTAATATTTTGACCTCTCTGTATATTACGTGCTAATGGATACACTAATATTTACCCATATGCTACTAATGACGCATAAATAGATATGTTTTTGTGACCGACCGTAAACTAACCAACTCTGACATGTCCGTAAATCTTAACAAAAATGTTTCATGATCGGTAAACAAACTTTGTATATTTGAGAACTTCGCTGGCGTCAAGCTTTAGCGCAATTGAAAATAAAAGTTTCTAATTAGAGCTCGTTTACACGAAGAAACGTTTCAGGGGATTGTGCTTTTTGCTAAATTGCTAGAAACATTTTGTAGTTGGTAAACTGTAAAACCGACTGGTTGTGGGTTCGACCCCCACTCGAGGAGATGAAATATTTACTTAAAATTTATATTTCCATTTCCCCGCTCTGGTGTCGAGGTTAAGCGCGGCGTTGAGTTCTGCCACTCAACACGCAATGCCTCCAGAATTCGGCAGAAAGTGGGGAACTGAGTGTCGTTAACACTAGGTTCCCTCTGCCTACCCTGCTGTGTGCGGGATACAGCGTGAAGCTGATTTTTATCTGATAGCCATATACATTCATGTTATAATTTAATTATTACATATTATTATTTTTTTCACAAGAATTTGGCTAAACAACACTAACAAAGCTACATGGAAGATTCCTATTTAATATCGAACACTTATTTTAGTACATTAAAAGAGCATGTTATTATTAATGACATTTCAATTCGTAAACTAAGCAGATTCATTAACTTAAAATAAATAAATCGGTTTCACGCTGTATCCCACACACTGCGGAGTAGGCAGAGAGAACCTAGTGTTCAAGACACTCCGTTCCCCAGTTTCTGCCGAATTGTGGAGGCATTGCGTGTCGAGTGGCAGAACTCGACGCCACACTCAGCTTCGACCAACAGAGCGAAGAAATGAAAAATATAAATTTAAGTAAATATTTTATCTCCTCGAGTGGGGATCGAACCCACAGCCAGTCGATTTTACAGTCACACTTTGTGCCCCTGCGCCACAACTGGTCTCATTCATTAACTTTCATATATTTTATAAGCTTAACATATAAAAAGTACTGCTAAATAGCACCAACATGACTGTATAGAATTACTCTATTTCCTATTAAAAACCCATATATATTATCAAGGTTATTCTCAACTCAACCACAGCTAATAATTAATGACACGTTTACTTACACACTTATACATTGTACAAATCTTACATATAAAAGCAGCTCATTTGAAAAAATACTCAACACACAATTTGTGTAGCCATGATCAGTCAAATACAATAAACAGAACGTGACACCGCTCGCCTCATTACTCCCATATTCAAACCACATTATCACAACCATAATGACTGCCATCTTCACCCCCATAATCTCCATCCTTACCATGATCCTCATCATGACAATGATCCTCATCATCACAATGATCCTCATCATGACCATGATCCTTATCATCACCACGATCCATATCATCACCATGGTCCTCATAACCATGATCCTCAACACAACTATGATTATTAGCCTGTCCTCGTCCATTACTGGACAAAGGTCTCTTCAATGATATGCCGCGAAGATTGACCATCAGCTCTTACGTACAGCCGTTGCCAGTCACATGTAAAACAATAATAAGTGCTTAATATCTACAAACGCTTATGCATTAAGTACTGTCCTTACGTACGTCTGTCTGTCTGCCTCTCAGGACTAATTATCTAAAGAAGACATGGAAATATCAAGCTAAAATTAATATGAAACATCCCGATCAACAATACACTAAATCTGCGGAAAATTCGTCTTCTGAATCAACAAATGGAGGTTGGTGGGCAAAATCGTGTCGAATTCGATTGGTTTTTTTGGTTATTTTTTTTTAATTCAGATTATTTTAAGGTTTACTTCTACTTTCCTCAACAAATGTCAGCTGTACGCGTAATTTAATAATTTAAAAGTCTACTTGTAATAAACAAGAAATTAATAATATACAAAAACAAACAAATAACAACAAGTTGATAGATAGAGTAATATGCTCTTAATTTTCCTTTAGGCATAAGTTATACTAAATTTGCATCATTTTCCATGTTAGTATTGTAACAGTATGTACCTATGGTATAAGTTAAAAATAAATAAATAAATTGAATAAAATATGCATGGCAATATACATAAATAACATAGTTAAATATGAATAATACAAACTATATATTTTGAATAAAATATTAATCGAGACGAGTTCGTGTATTGTCGTCCCGAGTGTCGCGACCGTCGTTTCGTATATATAGGTGGTGGTGATGCTCGGAAGGCAGCGGTCGAGTCGAACTATTAAGTACTACGGTACAAATAAATATGATGCACATAAAGACTCGTACCAAATGTATAATAAATATAATGTGATAATTCGAAGCCTATGATGGCACGATCTTTTAGGATCGAATTTCTTATAAAGGCAATATATGTGTAGGGGCGACACATATTGTGGATCCAAGTGATCTTTGACCAATATTATGATATTGAAAGTTGCTTGACGTCGCGGAAGCTGACGTGATGGGCTTATGCGAACTGTTATAGCGACATTAACTATGTCGTGGCTGATGCCGTCTCGCAGTACGCTCGCGATACGTAAGCTATGCTTGTATGGCGTTGGTCATTGATATATTATATACCACTTCTACGACTTGGTATACGACTAGTAGGTGTGCGATGCTATTTTATGTCCCAGCTCCGGTGTATGTAGTAGTGTCCGCCTGTCTCGTACGGGTGTGTGGTGCTATTTTATGTCCTGGAACTCTGGTGTATGTAGTAGTGTCCGCCTACGGTTCGAGACACGACTGTGGGGTGTGTGCCGTGCGTTTATTTAACATATCGGCCGCCTTGCGGTAGTGCGTTCGTTCCAACGACTTATATTGATCTCACAAATCAATCAACATCACGAATCACTATTCTAATACAATCTTCATATAAACAAGCGTAACAAGTACCTTCGGAAAGATCACACACAAACGTCCCGGAGAGTTCAATAAGACTGTTGCAGCCGCAGTCTGGTAGGAATTCACGGTGTAGGGGCGGGGAGGGGCCCGTACTCTTTCTTCCTTTTATTATAACTAGTTCGCAGTTATAGTGGAGAGGAAGATAGGACGCACTCTTGGCTTATCTTCGGACGAGCTTCGAGTTATGACAATGTTATTTTGTCGAGTCTACAGTTATCTAAATAACTGACACAAGAACAACTTCTGATGGCAAATCTTATTAAAGCGATATCTTCTAATGGCATAATATGAAATTCTTAACACTGTTTCCTCTGAATCTCTAAAAGATTTTGGGTTCTTCACGATCACAACTATAAAGAGTTCTAACCACTAGACACATCACGAGCCAAGGCATTAAATATTAAATAATATTTTAAAAGGTGTTTGGGATATCAGTTACAGTATGCATTATAAAATACCACAGCCAATTTTCAATTACTAGGCAAAGCTTGTATCCTATATTACTATAACGATATTAATATATGGACTTAAAGGATGTCGATGTTAAAACTGGAAAGTAACGATTGTTGTGCTTTCATTGTAAATTTTATCTTCAAATACTGTTTTCTTGAGTATTTTGTCGGCTCTTCTCAGCCAAAATAAATCTAAATATATTTCTGAGCCTATGGTAAGACTTACATCATAGATTCACTAGACATTTTTTTTTGTAATTTTGCTACTAAAATAAAAAGAATAATTTGAATTCGATTCACTTCATTCAGCTATACATTGCATTTTTTTGTAGTTACCATTATCATTATTTTCCCCTTTATATATATGTTTTTTTGTTTTTCAGATCAAAAATATTTCAAACATTTTTTTTTAGGATTCATAACTTAAGCTACTGTACCTACCTACCTACCTACGTATGTCTCTATTTGTATCTATTGCTACACCGTGATCATTTCCACCATTTACCAACCAATAGCCATTTTTTCACACCGATTTAAAAGTTATTTTATAAGAATTTTGCTTCGTGTCTCATCGTAAACACATTTATACTAACATATTTATTAAAATGAATATACTTAATTCTCGTTTGAGAACGACTCGCTATGAATTTATTCCATTCCGGTCAATTACAACAATTTAAAAGAAATACTTTAATATCAATTCAAATTTCGAAAAATCAATCAATTCTTAATCATTTTCTTTAATGAGCTCAAAAATGACTTCACTAACCTGATTCTTAAGCTCCCTTTATCCTTAAACTCGAGTATTTTGCATCCATTACCCTTAACCTCTGGTATTATCCATCCATTACCATTAACCACGGGTAACATCCATCCATTATCCTTAACCTAAAATATCGTCCATCCATTACCCTTAACCACGGGTAACATCCATCCATTATCCTTAACCTGAAATGCTATTTATCTATTGCCCTTAACCTCGGGTATCATCCATCCATTATCCTTAACCTGAAATATGATCCATCCATCACCCTTAACCTCGGGTATAATCCATCCATTATCCTTAACCTGAAATATAATCCATCCATCACCCCTAACCTCGGGTATAATCCATCCATTACCCTTAACCTCGGGTATAATCCATCCATTATCCTTAACCTGAAATATAATCCATCCATCACCCTTAACCTCGGGTATAATCCATCCATTACCCTTAACCTCGGGTATAATCCATCCATCACCCTTAACCTCGGGTATAATCCATCCATTACCCTTAACCTCGGGTAAGATTAAAATGATTAAAGACGAATGATATGGGACGAATGATGAGGGATGAATGACGAGGGACTAATGATGAAGGATGAATGCTTAACTCCTTAACCTCGGGTGGCATCCATCCTCAAACCCTTTCCTCGGGCATCATCATCCCTAAACCCTATCCTCGGGCATCACTCAACCCCAAACCCTATCCTCGGGCACCATCCGCCCCATAAACCCTATCCTCGGGCATCATCATCCCAAACCCTATCCTCGGGCATCATTCATTCTCAAGCCCTATCCTCGGGCATCATTCAATCTCAAGCCCTATTCTCGGGCATCATTCAATCTCAAGCCCTATCCTCGGGCAATATTATTTTCCATGTTCCTGAAACTCAAACAATATAAGCTTAGACTTGCACACATCATAATAACTTTTTTATCAACCTAATTAAATTAACATAAAATTCCTTCCAATTATAATAACCTATTCAAATAACTTTGATATTCGAAATTCATAAAAATTAATAAGTTAACCGACACTGTATAATCTGGCCATAAATGCACATAAATGATATTTTATCTTTACACGACTTTTAATCGTTATAAAGTAATAATAACCAAGAATATTAACAATCCAGAGAAAATTACAAATCTAAACACTCAATCGACGATAATGGACTAATAAACAAATAAAATCTAGATTTGTCTACAATTACGTGAAACAGGGCCAATACTTTGACATCATGTTAACAACAAACAAATAGCAAACGGAAAAGAAAGTCAATTGAACAAATAATTAATGCCACCAAAGTTCCCTAAGCTGGCTGGTCCTCACGGGATAAAGAGAATTACACTGTAATATCTACATTAACAACAATTATCCAAAACCAGGAATAATTATAAAATCACAATATATTTATCCCGTAAAAGAAAGAAATTTTTACCATATGTCATAACACAAATAAAATGAGATACTAATAAATTGAGATAAGAACACATGTACTTTAATTTCATTGGAATATTAGATCCCATAGCTATTACGAATATATTTTCTATGTTTGTGTCTATTATACGTGTTAATAAATTCGTATACCATAGAACAATCTAATTCAAAAATAATACATTCAAAAAGAGACTATTACATTACGAGAATAGCTTTATAACTCTTACAGAAATAGGAAACGACAAGACGACAGTTCTGAATAAAGTGACAAAGCCGGAAGTAAAAACCAATGAAAATATTTACAAATTTCAATTCACATAATTCATCAATTCTAAACATACTACACATAAAGAATATATGTAGAACAATTCCGCATGATGATAAAACAAAATCATATTGACTTTTTTAAGACAACAAAATAGTTACTTCACTAATATTATTGTCATCACAAAAACAATTCTAATATCATTTATAGTTAACCAAATAGTAATAGATAGCGAAATACAATATCCTCTATACAATGTAAAAGCTTTCCAAAGAATGACAAAAACAACGAAAGAAATATTCCAGATATGTAATAAATAAATTTGAATTTACCCATTATAAATATTTCAAAATAAGTATTCCAGAAAGTCTTGATAACTGAAATTATTCATGACCAATGAATGTCATATATCTTTAAACACGTGTAATATCATGGTGTCAAATATCTTTAAATTATCACCCGTATAAGTAAATACTCTATTGGAAGAACTAATATAATATCGATCATGTATACCAACGTAGATGCTATAAGCAATTGTATACTTCTTTTAAAGTATATCTTAAACAATCTCAAATTCTAAATTTATCAACTACCCTCAAAGCTGAAACGTTACATAAGTACTATAAAATGGAAAATGTTTAGGTATGCACATCATCCAGTGTATTCTCAAATTATCCAACCTTCCAAATTTATCCAATAATTCCCTTCATAAAAAAAACACTCTGGCTGTTATAAAAGTTATTCAATCACCACACAACGAAAAGTTCGAAGTACAAGATTTCTATGTATCGTCATCAGTAAACTTTAACTGTTAAAACTATTTATTAAAATTTCCATTGAAGATCTTTCATTTATCCGTTTGTTGTTTGTTTGATGTAAAAGAAATAAGAGTAACTAAAAACTATAAATAGAATAGCAACATTCTGCTTATATTCACTGCTTATATAGAAAAATTAAAAATTATAGAGAACTCAATTTATATACAAATTATTCAGCTATCTTTAAGGAGTAAGAAAAATGAGAGAAAAGGAAAAAAAAAGAATATATATATGATCTACTTACGCTTTATGAGCGTGGCAGGAAATTTTGTATATCCTTTCGTAATCCCGCTTCTGAACTGTTAGGCGAACCAACAAATCAGAAACAAAATCCAGCTTTTACAATAAATTTATTTACACTTGTTATATACACATATACTCTCGTAGTCTCAATATTGAAATATGAATTGTAATGACAAGTTGTCTTGACAATATCTTAGAACGTAATGAATATGAGTGCCACGTCGTTTGTGCTTATATTGGAAATCCACCGGAAAAGACGCAGCACACTACCGCCACTTAATATAATCAATAATAGAAACAATATCAAATGACGTACTCATAATTACAGTGACACCTATTACTACATTATAAGTAACTTATGCTAACATTATTATTATACTTTTATCACTATTATTAATCATAGTTTTCTTTAATTGATTGACTAGAGGGTGTTACTGTACAGAGTAGAAGAAATTTCGTAATGCTAGCACAAAGAATTGTTTTGTCTTTTAACCTGCTTTGTTTTAATTCATAAAAAAATATGTTTATTTTTAGTAATTTTTTTATTGATTTACTAATAAATTAACACCGGGCTTTTAGTACTAGAGCGAAAAAATAGAAATATTTATAAATAAAAATTTGTTCCCACTAATGACGATCGAATCGATTCTTCCGCCGTTACAGTCGCATAGTTTGTGCCCCTGCGCCAAGATGGCGTAATTTAAATAAAATAATAAAATGTATATATAAAATAAAATAATATTGCGTTTCTGATATAAGATCAACGAAAAACTCTTTGAAATTCCATCGCTGTTGTAGAAGAAATCCAATAAACCGATTGTGGTAGCAGATGGCGGAGCTCAACGAAAAAGGAAACTGTTAACTTTGATTGTCGATTGACGAGGTCAGTCGTGGCGCAGGGAAACTGGGAAAATGTGACTATAAACTCGATAGGTTGTAGGTTAGAGTTTCGCTCGGAAAAATGAAATGTTTAATATTTATATTTCTTCGCTCTGGTGTCGAGACCAAGTGCGGCGCTGAGTTCGGTCATTCACCACGCAATGCCTTCAGAACTCGGTGAAAAAATATGGAACGGTATGATTAATACTAGGTTCCCTCTGCCTACCCTGCTGTGTGTGGAATACAGCGTGAAGCCGAAAAATAACTTTGGTTGTTTCAGAACGCTGCTGCATTTTTGTGTTTCAGTATTCCACGTGTTATTTCGTATATTTAGCTTAATTAACCATGAACTCACATTAATTACGGCAAGCCTGACACACCGCTACCGTTCCTCGCTTCCTCCTCGTCATAATACGCTTATTACATTAATTTATCTCAGCAGCTTCAGGCTTTATCCCGTATATAGCGGGGTAGGTAGAGGGATCCTAGTGTTGAGACACTCCGTTCCCCACTTTCTGCCGAATCCTGGAAGCATTGCGTGTTGATTTTCGGACCTCAACGCCGGATTTCTGCCTTGTTGTCAGAGTGAAGAAATGGAAATATGAATAAATAATAATTTATTTCCCACGGCGACTCAAACCCACAACCACACTCTTGTGCCAGTTTGCCTATATGAGCACATAATTTTAATTATGTAAGTACAAAAGATCCTCCTAGAAATAAAATTTCCACAAACAAAAGTTTAGCAGGATATTCCAAGAAAAGACAGTATATTTTACAGCTATATAAGTCACTCTAAGGACGTATGTCACGTCGTAAACTACTGACGTGCTCTTCATATCAATAAACTAGTTAACATCTAAACATAGCACTATTGATTTTTATTGCTTTATTTCCGTATTCACAAATATTGTTCAATGTGAAAATATTTTTTATTATAATATTAAAAACTTACACATTTACATATATTTTTTCTCGTATTTCGAGATTGACCTCCTCCGTGGAAATGAAAGTTACCTATTTGTTATCATTTTACTTCACATACAATATTTTTGTAAGAAATAAAATGAAGTACTAGAACATAGAATAATAACACAAAAAAGTACAACCAAATAATAAAAATGTAGGAAAACTATAAATAATAAAAGGTAAATTTTAAAATATAATAAACATTATTAAAACCATTATCGAGGTTCTCTTATTTTCGGTACACGTAGAGAATGTTCAACTGAAATTGTGCACGAAGCAATTACCGCATTCCAAACGTATGTACCCTATCCCTTGTGTAATACAAGAGTACTTTATTTTATTTTAGAAAATTTAAAAACAGGAAACTTTTTAGTCTATTTTAAGCTAAATGCTGTATTGTTCACATACCAAGATAGGTAAAGGGAGTCTCGGAACCTAGTGTTCCCATTCAGATAATTCCATTCCCCACTTTCCAGCGAATTTTCGTGTCATTGCTTGTTGAGTGGAACTCTACGTCGCGCTTTGCGTTGTTGCCAGAGCGAGAGAATGGAAATATTAAATATTACATTCTCCGAGTTGGCCACGACTGCCACAACTGCCTCATTCTTCAAGACAGTATTTATTAATTTATTATCCTTTCTTTAACCCACATTCATAGTAGTTTTTGCTACTTAAATATAAACTAATAGCATTTTGTCCTTTTCAGATTACAATGGGCGGAGCTAACAACGTGCCGTGTAAAGGTCTCTAGTCAACAATGGGTCATTTCCATAGAGCTCCCTCTTTGCACACTATCCAGACACAGGTAAATACAAATCTTTATCTATTTTGGAAGCTTTGTCTTTCTGTTATTTAATAAAAAATATATTTAATAAAAATATATTATGAGTTTAGTATTTACACATACTTACGGTAGAGACGGGTTAAGTAGTCTGTTCTCGTCTCGGATTTGACATAGGCTTTATCTATATATATAAAAGGACTTGTGCTGACTGACTGAGGTAACACGCACGCAGAGCCGTAACCGCTGATGGTAGAAACGTGAAATTTGGGCAGATGTTTATTTTCATATTCTGGACATCCACTAAGAAGGGAATTTGAAAAATTTTAACCCTAAAGGGATGAAATAGGGGTTGAAAGTTTGTATGGAAAAAAAAAATTATCTGTATCGATTTTTATAAAATTTGAAATTCAGACTCTTAAAAATACTTCATTGAACACGTGTTTCAGGGTTTTTAAGAATTCACCCCCTAAGGGTTTAAATAAGGGGTTGAAAGTTTATATGGAAAAATCTTTAAATTGTCACCGATTTTTATAAAAATTTAGAATTCACTCCTAATAAGCGGGCGAAGCCGCGCGCGCCCTCTAGTTTTAAATATAAGGAATCCTTTCTTATATTTTTGACCGGCTTCGAAAAGGAGGAGGTTCTCAATTCAATTATTAAGTATTTTTTAATAAGTTTCATAGTCACATTTAATGTAACAAAAATTACATTCCAGTTTTATTAATAGTGAACCTTGAAACGTAAATAAAAATGTTCCACCATTTTCAACTATTAAATTCATTTAGTGTACTGTAATCGTATAAAGTATTGAATAATGCCATAAAATCTTAATTACTTTCTTAATTAGCTATTATTTTGTAACTATACATATCTTAACACATTCTCAATTTACTTTCCATCAAATTATTTTACAAAATTATTTGACGAACAAGCGTATTTCTTTATAATTAAAGAAATCATAAAATGTTTCAACTTTCATAATTAGCTACCAAATAGGTTCTTAAGTTAACGCTTGACGTTAGCAGTAGATGGTTGTGCAGGTTTGATTTTACTATTTTACTTACTTTTGATTATTTTCTTCCCGAGTGAAATTGCGTAAAAGTTCAGAAAACCTAACTGCTGGGTGACCACGACTTGCCGATCGTACTATAATACATAATAATAATAATGTAAAATATAAATATTTCATAGGGCTCGAGTCGTGCACAATCGCACCGCATGCGTTGATGGGCGCAGCCGCAGGCGGCGGGCGGGCGGCGCGGGCGCTCCGCCTGCTGCTGCTCCTCGTGCTGGCGCTGGCCGCTGTGGAGTACCTGTTCGGGTCCATCCTGGACGCGTCGCCTCTCAGGACTTACTTGTATACCCCGCTGCATAACGCTACTATACCTACTTTTAGGTAAAATATATTAAATCCAACATAGGTTTTTTTAGATTAACTATTCTTATTTTCTAATGATACAATATTTTACAACTACTTTCATAATTTTAGATCCAGTGAAAAGTTATCACAAACTTGGCCTAAAAGAATTTCGGCCTCGTCTACTGGCGTCGAAAATCTTGTAAAAAATTCTACTCACAAAGCCGCTTTTAATAATACAAATAGAAATAACTCTAGCAAAGAAGCACCAAATATGACTCGACAAAACATAACTGATGATTCGAGTACACCACTTTTGATTACAAAAATTATGGATGGAATCAAGAAATTTGTAACTACTGAAGACGCGGGTGTTAAACCCTCAGAACCAACGATACAATTTTGTGATGAAATGCCACCAGATCTAGGTAATTATAGCAGAACTATTTTAAATTTCAAAATTAATTTCCAAAGCCACTTCTTACAAATAACCTTAACGCAATGATTACATTTGATTTTATTTAAGTGTTCAAATTTTATTTAATATGAAAATCCTGTACTTTATTGTCTTATGTAATAAAAAAATGTTTTGGTTAGGTCCATTATCAGTCAACAAAACCGAAGTGGAATTAGATTGGGTAGAGAAAAGATATCCTGAAGTACAACGTGGTGGTTTCTATTCACCCCCTAACTGTACCGCTCGTCACAAAGTTGCCATAATAGTTCCTTACAGGTAAGTTTCACAATTTAAACTGGTTAAGTTAGTTTTTTTTATATTACTTTGTATGCAGAAGTTTGTATGGAAGAAAGCGGAGCCGAAATGAAAGTGAGTCTCCATTTTCCAACTATTTTTCGACATAGTACATACTGACTTTGTCATAAATGTAATTGTTCCTCTTAACAGATTTTCAACCAGCGCCCATAACGACTATTAGACACGCTTTGACACACGTTTGCCAATATAATACTAATCTGTATAAAACCTCCGAATGGGAATCGAATTCACAAACGTCATGTTTACAGTCACGCTGTGCTACTGCGCCACAGCCGTCTGTTTATATAATAATAGGAAATAACATAATATTTTGAAATACTTTTTTAGTATAATGTTGTATTATCATCTTCACTTGATTATGATCATCATTAGTCTTGTTTAAAATAAAGTTATTTTTCTTTTACGAGCAAAATTTGAATACAAAGTAAATTTAAGTCAATCAAATGTGTAAAACAAACGAAGATAATTTAGTTTGTTACGCCAATTTGTAGCTAATTTGGTCGCGCCCCATATTCTTAAATCAGAATTTTGCTTAAACTCAGGGCCGGATTTTCCTTGTCACACTTTATGACGTAGATAAACAAGCAGAAATAGGCACTTCTCCAGATTTGTTCATATAATTCTGACATCTCATGTTTAAGTGAAAAAGAGAGTGTTATTTATGTTAGCTGGAAGCCGCCGTGGGGCAGTGATACGAAGTTTGATTTTAAGCGCAACAGTTATGAGTTCGATTACCACTCTGGAGTATGCAATGCAATGTCATAAAATTTGGGTGATATGCGAATTTAGAACGAAACAATAAAATTAAATTGTATTTAGTTATAAGCGTGTAGATAATATAAATAAAAAGTCACTTTATATTACACAGTTTATTATTTAAAGGTCCACAATTTACACACTTAAATACTATAGTTTAGAAGGCACGAAATAAGAGAAAAAGTCAAGACACAAGCACAGTAGAAAGTAATTACAGTCACAGGGTATAGACAACAAGTAAGAAGGAGAAATAGTAAGAAAAAGCACAGAATATCTAGTTCACGTGGCGATAGTGACAAGCAAGCGGGAGACATGCGCTTCGCGTCGGATCAAGCTTACGACTGGGTTTGACCTCTGCGTGAGCGCATGTGTCGTCTTTAATAAATAGGGATGTTAATGAGTCGATATTACATATTAGATATAATTTTATAATTCGATATTTTTTATTAAATTAGTGTTGGCATGTTTTTATGTAAAATGTAAGCCACACCACCCCCCACCAGAGACTGTCAAGGGCGATAATAATCGGGAAATCTAACAATTCTGTTTGAGCGAGTACGCTTTAAGTTATCTTGAATAGAAGGATTGGAAGAAGAATCAGGTTTTTGTTTAGGAGGAGGCGTGGAAATAGGATTAGGAGAAGGATCAGACAGTATGTAGGCTGGTTTGATGCGGTCTATTGATACTGTCACGCTTTTTCACGATTTTGTTACCGACCAACTAAGCAATCTTCATAGAGGCATCGTCAGCATTTATCTCACCTTGGGAACTTATTTCGTTTTCGTCCACTTTTTCCTTATCCTCGCTGGGTCACATTTATGTGAGGTTAAATTCAACATGAGTATAAAGTATAAGCGTTACGGTTTAAGATATATATTCCGCACACAGAAGAGTAGGCATAGGGACCCTAATGTTAAGACAGTCTGATCTCCATTTTCCTTCGAATTCTGGAGACATTGCGTGTGGTAAAACTCTACACCGCGTAATATTTTATTGGTTTGAGAGGAAATCAAACCCACAACCAGTCGCGCTTATAAGCTCTGCACCACGACTAATCTCATACCATATACATACGTTACCCACAAAAATTAAAAATAAACCCTCTTAAGATATTCTAAAAATATAAAAGAAAATTGTTAACTCATTTTCTTTTATGAGTATTTCATTTCATGTTTCCCCCTTTTGTTTCAATTTTGTTTATCATTCCAATATAGACTTCTTATACAACGCAATCGTATAGACGTCCAGTTTCCACTTTGTTGCCTTAATTGGATTTCCTTTATTTTCTTTCGTAGAATACGTAACAAGCATTTAACTTATTTATTAAAAAACTGTTACCCTCAGGACACGTGTGCTATAAAGTCCTCTAATTCTAATATATTTTTTAATAACAATGCGTGTTGTTTGTTAGCAAATTTCAACGAAACAATAATATCCCTAGATATGTATATCTATTATTTCGTAGCATATCTTTATCTTTTAGGTGACCTCTATAAGGTATTTGTTAAGATAATTTGTACTGTAACAGTATGTACCTTGGGTATAAGTTAATAATAAATAAATAAATAAAATAAAAAATGCATGGCAATACATATAAATAACATAGTTAATTATGAATAATACACATTATATATTTTTAATACCACATTAATCGAGACGCGTTCGTGTATTGTCGTCCCGAGTGTCGCGACCGTCGTTCCGCCTATATAGGTGGGTGCAGAACTCGGAGGGTTCAACGATGACTGTAAAGCTGCGGTCTGGTCGGAACTCACGGTGTGGGGGCGGGGCGGTGCCCATACTCTTTTTTCCTTTTATTATAACTAGTTCGCAGTTATAATGGAGAGGAAGATAGGACGCGCTCTTGGCTTTTCTTCGGACGAGCTTCGAGTTATGACAATGTCATATTGTCGACTTCTGATGGCAAATATCTTATTAAAGCGATACCTTCTAATGGCATAATATAAAATTCTTAATACTGTTACCTCTGAATCTCTAAAAGATTTTGGGTTCTTCACGATGACAACTATAAAGGGTCCTAACCACTAGACACATCACGAGCCAAGGCATTATTTATTGAATAATATTTTAAAGGTGTTTGAGATATCAGTTACAGTACGTAAATTTTTCTTATATCTGCTTCTGCTTTTTACAATGTTGAAAAATTATTGTTGTATTGCGTTTTCATTTTATACTAAATACTAAAATTTAATTACATAATTTTAAAATTAAATATAAAACAAAAATGAGCTTCACGCTGTATTCCGCACATAGGGAGAGGCAGAGGGAACCTAGTGTTATGACACTTTGTTCGCCATTTTCACAATTTTCCAAATCTTAATTGGATGCCATATTTATTTAACTTTAGTTGTGTTTACAATGTTGCCTTCGACGTATATTTATTATTAATCGTTTAAATTTAATAATTGGATTGTATTTAGGAGAGTAATGAATATATTGTGGCGCAGCAAGTTTGTCTGACTGTACTTAAATTATATTTGAATTTTACTTGCTTTCCCGATATGAGTGAATGCTCCATTGCTGCTTTGGGTACCATTACCGTAACGGGTGTGTAGTTGTTTCATTTGCTCGCTCTGGTAGCGAGAAAAAGTGCACCGTTGAGTTCCGCCACCCATCACGCAATATCTCGAATTGGGTGATGCTTAGATGCGGATTGGATTCTAGGTTCCCTTTGCGCTCTAAAGGAGGGTAGCCAAATCAGAATACAATGTGATGCTAAGAATAAGCCTATTATTTTTTTTATTATCTATTTTTTTTTATCTTTCATTTATTACCTATTTTTTTTAATCTTTCACAGAGATCGCCAGCAACATTTGGCAATGTTCCTAAACCACATGCACCCATTCCTAATGAAGCAGCAGATTGAGTACGGTATTTTTATCGTAGAACAAGAGGGTAAGATTCTTAGTAGAACGTATTTAAGAGAGTACTAAAATATTATTTACATATATTTTCCAACTTATTTATTGTTGACTCGGGCTCCAATAGTAATATACATTCTCTCGTTTATATATTTGCGTTTTTATGCTGCCTTACCGGTTCCCTCTAAATTGGAAGCACAAGTTGATGTTAAGATTCTTAGAATTACTTTGATGATATTATAAAAGGAAAAGTTTTTTAAAGTATTAATAAAATACCGTAATCGATTGGAAAATGGAAAAAAATTTTGCTGCATTCATATTGCATTTAGGATATTTTAAATAGAGTAATTGGATTTTTAAATCTTTGCTTTTAATTTTTACTTTAAAATGGTAAGAGAATAATTAAGAAAGTATTCTTTCTATATGATATTTTATTATTATGAACTATTATTCGATTAAAATAAAAAGAAAAGAAATAATAACACATCGTCCAATTTTTCCTTCGTTTTTTTTTCTAGTTTCACGCTGTATCCCGCACGCAGTACACAGAGGAAACCTAATGTTGAAACACTTTTCCATTTTTCTTAATTCTATGTTGTATAACTATCAAACATACGACCACAACTGATCGTATACTACTCGTATTAATAAATATTAAAAAATACCAATTACATAGAAATTAGCCTACTTACTAGCTTATAGCTATATTGAACTTGAATATGTTGCCTTAAAAAAAATTGTTTATATATATTTTAAAAAATAATCACAGAAAAACTTACTATTTTAAACATTTTAGGTACAAACGACTTCAATCGTGCCAAACTAATGAACGTGGGATTTGTGGAGAGTCAGAAGCAGAAACCCGGTGGATGGCAATGCTTCATATTCCACGACATCGACCTCTTGCCGGTGGACTCCAGGAACCTGTACTCCTGTCCGCGGCAGCTACGACACATGTCCGCCTCCATTGATAAGTTAATGTTTAAGTAAGTTTGCTATTTTACTACATATTTATTCTCTATATTTATATATATTTCCCACTAGAGAACAGTAACATGTATTGTGAACTTTCGCGATCTTTAATAGTATGGGGAGAAAGTGGTAATTTGGCCCCCCATTTTGTTTTTGAAGTCCAATATGCAAAGTAAAAGGTAAATACACACACACATACACATCTAAATAATACATCACCGGTTTTGTTTATTTATTTATCTATATATTCCCTGTAGAATAATAAAAATGCGACAGAATGTTCAAAAAATGTATATTCCGAATAAACGCAAATTTAACAATTTGAGATCAAGATTATATGGCCCATCTTTATCCAAATTAAAGCCAACTCGCAGATTTATTTCTCCACAAGCTACAAAATCAAATTAAAAATTAAAATCCACGTCTGTTGCTCTAGCAACAGCGAATGGAAACAAAAATGGAGATCAGACTGTCTTAACATTAGGGTCCCTATGCCTACTCTTCTGTGTGCGGAATATATATCTTAAACCGTAACGCTTATACTTTATACTCATGTTGAATTTAACCTCACATAAATGTGACCCAGCGAGGATAAGGAAAAAGTGGACGAAAACGAAATAAGTTCCCAAGGTGAGATAAATGCTGACGATGCCTCTATGAAGATTGCTTAGTTGGTCGGTAACAAAATCGTGAAAAAGCGTGACAGTATCAATAGACCGCATCAAACCAGCCTACATACTGTCTGATCCTTCTCCTAATCCTATTTCCACGCCTGATTCTTCTTCCAATCCTTCTATTCAAGATAACTTAAAGCGTACTCGCTCAAACAGAATTGTTAGATTTCCCGATTATTATCGCCCTTGACAGTCTCTGGTGGGGGGTGGTGTGGCTTACATTTTACATAAAAACATGCCAACACTAATTTAATAAAAAATATCGAATTATAAAATTATATCTAATATGTAATATCGACTCATTAACATCCCTATTTATTAAAGACGACACATGCGCTCACGCAGAGGTCAAACCCAGTCGTAAGCTTGATCCGACGCGAAGCGCATGTCTCCCGCTTGCTTGTCACTATCGCCACGTGAACTAGATATTCTGTGCTTTTTCTTACTATTTCTCCTTCTTACTTGTTGTCTATACCCTGTGACTGTAATTACTTTCTACTGTGCTTGTGTCTTGACTTTTTCTCTTATTTCGTGCCTTCTAAACTATAGTATTTAAGTGTGTAAATTGTGGACCTTTAAATAATAAACTGTGTAATATAAAGTGACTTTTTATTTATATTATCTACACGCTTATAACTAAATACAATTTAATTTTATTGTTTCGTTCTAAATTCGCATATCACCCAAATTTTATGACATTGCATTGCATACTCCAGAGTGGTAATCGAACTCATAACTGTTGCGCTTAAAATCAAACTTCGTATCACTGCCCCACGGCGGCTTCCAGCTAACATAAATAACACTCTCTTTTTCACTTAAACATGAGATGTCAGAATTATATGAACAAATCTGGAGAAGTGCCTATTTCTGCTTGTTTATCTACGTCATAAAGTGTGACAAGGAAAATCCGGCCCTGAGTTTAAGCAAAATTCTGATTTAAGAATATGGGGCGCGACCAAATTAGCTACAAATTGGCGTAACAAACTAAATTATCTTCGTTTGTTTTACACATTTGATTGACTTAAATTTACTTTGTATTCAAATTTTGCTCGTAAAAGAAAAATAACTTTATTTTAAACAAGACTAATGATGATCATAATCAAGTGAAGATGATAATACAACATTATACTAAAAAAGTATTTCAAAATATTATGTTATTTCCTATTATTATATAAACAGACGGCTGTGGCGCAGTAGCACAGCGTGACTGTAAACATGACGTTTGTGAATTCGATTCCCATTCGGAGGTTTTATACAGATTAGTATTATATTGGCAAACGTGTGTCAAAGCGTGTCTAATAGTCGTTATGGGCGCTGGTTGAAAATCTGTTAAGAGGAACAATTACATTTATGACAAAGTCAGTATGTACTATGTCGAAAAATAGTTGGAAAATGGAGACTCACTTTCATTTCGGCTCCGCTTTCTTCCATACAAACTTCTGCATACAAAGTAATATAAAAAAAACTAACTTAACCAGTTTAAATTGTGAAACTTACCTGTAAGGAACTATTATGGCAACTTTGTGACGAGCGGTACAGTTAGGGGGTGAATAGAAACCACCACGTTGTACTTCAGGATATCTTTTCTCTACCCAATCTAATTCCACTTCGGTTTTGTTGACTGATAATGGACCTAACCAAAACATTTTTTTATTACATAAGACAATAAAGTACAGGATTTTCATATTAAATAAAATTTGAACACTTAAATAAAATCAAATGTAATCATTGCGTTAAGGTTATTTGTAAGAAGTGGCTTTGGAAATTAATTTTGAAATTTAAAATAGTTCTGCTATAATTACCTAGATCTGGTGGCATTTCATCACAAAATTGTATCGTTGGTTCTGAGGGTTTAACACCCGCGTCTTCAGTAGTTACAAATTTCTTGATTCCATCCATAATTTTTGTAATCAAAAGTGGTGTACTCGAATCATCAGTTATGTTTTGTCGAGTCATATTTGGTGCTTCTTTGCTAGAGTTATTTCTATTTGTATTATTAAAAGCGGCTTTGTGAGTAGAATTTTTTACAAGATTTTCGACGCCAGTAGACGAGGCCGAAATTCTTTTAGGCCAAGTTTGTGATAACTTTTCACTGGATCTAAAATTATGAAAGTAGTTGTAAAATATTGTATCATTAGAAAATAAGAATAGTTAATCTAAAAAAACCTATGTTGGATTTAATATATTTTACCTAAAAGTAGGTATAGTAGCGTTATGCAGCGGGGTATACAAGTAAGTCCTGAGAGGCGACGCGTCCAGGATGGACCCGAACAGGTACTCCACAGCGGCCAGCGCCAGCACGAGGAGCAGCAGCAGGCGGAGCGCCCGCGCCGCCCGCCCGCCGCCTGCGGCTGCGCCCATCAACGCATGCGGTGCGATTGTGCACGACTCGAGCCCTATGAAATATTTATATTTTACATTATTATTATTATGTATTATAGTACGATCGGCAAGTCGTGGTCACCCAGCAGTTAGGTTTTCTGAACTTTTACGCAATTTCACTCGGGAAGAAAATAATCAAAAGTAAGTAAAATAGTAAAATCAAACCTGCACAACCATCTACTGCTAACGTCAAGCGTTAACTTAAGAACCTATTTGGTAGCTAATTATGAAAGTTGAAACAACAACAATGACAGCGTAACTGCACAGATAAAAATAATATTTCTAAAATTTTTATTAGAGCATTTTTTATAGAAATTGATCATTAATTATATTATTAAGATGGACAATAGTTTTGAGACTCGCTTTACATGAGATAAACGTGATTACAATTCGATATATTTTCGTATCACAATCATAAGCCTTATAACTAAACACAGAAATAAAACCACAATCTCGCTTAGCTATCACATAATAGGATTAAACAATTCCAAATGTTTAACTAAAACTACAAAAGCATAATTCATATTACAACTGTTTCTTGTTTTGTCTAGAAATTTTTAGGTACAATCATTTTTAGTTTCATTTTAGGTAAATATAATATTATGTCACTGGAGTGACAAAGTTGGCTTAACAACTCTACTTATTTATCAATTTTACATATTTCTTAATTCTTAAGTTATAAGTACACTAATATACAATGCACAGATTAGACTCACATTTTACTATAGACAAGTGAAGAAGTATTGACAATTTTTAATTGTGATGAGATAACTTAATCTACACTTTTTGATTTCGTTAAGACATAAGCACCTTTTGTCTTTAGGCTCTTATATCATTTTTCGCATATAATAATCATATTTATAAATATACATATGTTACATATAAAGATACTAAAATTAAAGACCAAGCAATGGATAGCAATGCTTTGACCTAAATTCAGATTAATATCTAAATATTACAAATAATAATTGTTGACACAAAAAAAAAAGTTTAATTTCCATTAGGCCGCGGTTTACATTCGACTTTAGTGTGATTACGTTTGAATTTTTCTTAATTATAATTATTATTGACAAATTCCTTGCATTAAAATGTATTTCTTATGTACAATGTGTCTACGGTAAGTCTATCTACATTGTTCTTAAGTATTGTCTTATTCATTTTTTACATAATGGTTGTAGGAAACTTGTGACAGCATTTTTTTTTCAACTTATGAATCAAATGACATTAACTTAGATTTAATCACGTGCAAAAGAAATTATTGTCCTTTCTATTAGAAAAACTAATACAATGCAATGTTGGTTTTACAAATAAAAATAATTGGCATCTTCTAGTATATAGTTTTGACATAAAAAAATGAAAAACATAGTCACACATTTTAGCTTAAAAGACTAGGAAATTAAATATTGTGATATTTTAATAAAATTATAGGAAAATAAGTTTTACATAATATGCAAGTAGTAACTTATATCTACATTTTGACATTCAAAGTCTATAACACAAAATGATTAAGGACTGTTTTGTTCTCACTATGTGTC
The DNA here is from genome assembly GCA_021202915.1 of Heliconius himera. Lineage (NCBI taxonomy): Eukaryota > Metazoa > Arthropoda > Insecta > Lepidoptera > Nymphalidae > Heliconius > Heliconius himera. The sequence goes on along the minus strand of JAJHJA010000155.1, from coordinate 239,685 downwards.
AAAAAATATATACATATTCGACAATTCAAAGATTCAGTTGACCGAGATCATATAATTCTTGGTAACCATGATTATATCTATATTAATATTTCGATATATCTGCAAATTTTAATAAAAATAATCCTAAAAAATAAATATCAAAATTAGAAATTTCAAAAATTAAATTTCAAAAATTAAAATAAAAAGATATATATATTAATACAAATAACTTATTAGGTAAATACAGTTAAGGAGATTATAAAAATGAAGTAAAGATAAAAACAACAAAAAACAATTACATAAAAGCAACATAATTTCGTTTAAACGCAGGTAAAGGCCACTCGAGGAGGAATTGAAAATCTGCAGTTATCTCGAAAGCTAAGGGCGAGTATACACGGACATTTAATTTGCTTTAATTTACACTGAAATTGACATAATGACTGCCTATACACGTTAAAATAATAAAAAATTAAAAAATAAATAAATAAATAAATAAAAATATAATTATTATCTGTTCTAACCTTGTTTTATTATCTGTAACCTTATTGCAGTATCTTAGAGGATATTGTGAGTAAATTTATTTAATAAAAATAAATAACGTTACGTTTAACGTTAACCAATTTCTTTAAGATAACTTGAAACTGCAATTATAAATGTATCATCAACGACAAAACGTCATATAACAGTGTAAACAAAGACATGGCGTATTGAAGTCCGCGCAAGCCTACCTGTCGCCAAACAAGAGTTTGGCGAGATACGTCCGTCAGCTGCGCTCCTCGATGTTGGCCAGCACGTGCGTGTAGAGGTGGTGCCGGGTGACCTTCACGGGCTCGTACTCGAGCGTCGACAGCCCGTCCTTTTGGAATGTTTTACTTGTTTGTGACAACAGTTGGTATCTGAAACGAATTATTAGTTAACACACAAGGTATAGTGATGACGTCGTGGTGCGACGTGACGCGGAAATACTCTACTCCAGGAAATTAAACATTTAATATGAGATACCATTATCTTCACTTGAGTAACTAATCGATGTAGAATCACCAGAATATTAGTGTAAATGGTAAAATATTAGAACAAGTAAATGAAGTGGGATGTATATTTGTGAAGTATGTCCAGTAGAGATGGAAGATACGAGATGGATGCAGAAAAGCGTATTACTACCGGTTACAGGCCGCATCAATCAGACGGCGAAACATCAGCACAGCTGCACGTTTGGCCGTACACAATGCAGTGCACAGAAGATGAATGAAAGAAATATGTATGCTGTGGAGATGCGATCCCTTCGTAGGATATGCGGAGTCAGCTTAGCTGATCAAATCAGCAATAAAGAGATACACAAAAACAATTACACTCGCTGTTCTCTAGCACCACGCCAATCTCTATAATTTATATTATAATGAAATTAAAAATATATAAAATTACGCAAGCGTTCTTACCTCTTAGGATTAGGTGCAGATTTCTTATGATCTAACATGGCGTAACGTGCAATTGACATTTTGTACCGCGCTATGTGGTAGTTCATCTTCTTTAACCTGTATAATTAAATATCAAATTTTATGTTACAAAGTACTTTGATCAAAGACTCGTACAATCAATCAAATTAATCAGAAAACTAGATTTTTTTAAGCTTCACGTTACACCCGCACACAGCAGTAGGCAGTGCGCAACTAATGTTTAAGATACTCAGTTCCTTATTTTCGCCATTACAGCATGAAGCTAAAAGTAAATGATCTTACCTATAGAACATATCGTCATCCTCTCCTCCCCACCCCCAGTATTTGTTAGAAAAGCCATTCACTTTAGTGAACTGCTTCAACGTCATGGCGGACACGCCGCCGAATATGTCCTCGTATGGTAACCTGTGAGTAATTATGTGATATAACAACGATGAAGAATTCATTTTTTTGAACATAAATACAATATATAAATTTATTATAAAAATGTGCATTTTACTTTTCTATTTCTAGTCTAGATACTTTTCTATTGATCAATATATTTTTTTATTGAGTTTTATACCTATGAAACGATATCTAAAAGAACAAAGTTAAATAAAATTGAAATACGTTTAGTTTTATTTAACTAAGTTCAAACTCAAAAACTTCACTCGACTCGCTAATAAAATTAAAGAGATTCAATTTAAAAAGCAACTACAATTTTAGTTCCCAACGGTAGTATCAAAATCCTTCACTAACTGAGCCACTTGAGGTGTGTAGCGGAATTAATGATAACATGTTTCTTCCAAACGCCCGCGTTCGTGACATCGTCTCTATACAAATGTTTTCACAGAACATTACTATTTCAATGAAATATTTTTCAATGAATCATTAGATAAACATACACCTATGCGTGTATGAAACATCAGGTTTTACTGTCAAAAAACTGTGTAGTTACTTTTGGATTTTTGTATGCTAAGCAAGCAGCCTTATGACAATATATTTTGCAATCTTTTTTTTTTTTAGCTTCACGCTGTATCCCGCACACAGCAGGGTAGGCAGAGGGAACCTAGTATTAAGACATTCCGTTCCGTTCTATCTTATTTAATCCTTAAAATAAAATTTCTTATTCAGTAATTGTGAAATACATATATATCAAGTCATAACTGCAGAGAGTTCGACATTATGTTTAATCAACGTTGTCCTACAAGATCTTTAAGATAAATATAATAAATAATATTTAATGTTTTCTAAGCAATGAGGCTTGTTAATAAATTCCATGTTATTGGTAAATTGGACCTTGCATTAAATATTGCTTGCACTATTCTTCCGGGGACCATGTTACATACATATACGATATATTTTATTTCTTTACAGATGCCTACACAAAATTTGTTATCCCCAGCTATCAATGGGAATATTTGCTATCAGGAGAACATTGTGAGAGCAGAAGCGGACGCAGCTATCAGAGCAGCCGAGATTGTACAGAGGATGTCACCAGCAGTCCTAGCGGTACCAAAGAGACGTGACATCCAGCAGTCAACAGACAATTCAATAATGAAAAAGTCGTAGAACTGGTCTAAATGTGTTTAAACTAACCGTCCTCGCCTAAGGACTCAAATACATTCTGTATATTTTGTGACATGAGTTATTAGAATAACTTTAATTTCATTATAATATAAATTATAGAGATTGGCGTGGTGCTAGAGAACAGCGAGTGTAATTGTTTTTGTGTATCTCTTTATTGCTGATTTGATCAGCTAAGCTGACTCCGCATATCCTACGAAGGGATCGCATCTCCACAGCATACATATTTCTTTCATTCATCTTCTGTGCACTGCATTGTGTACGGCCAAACGTGCAGCTGTGCTGATGTTTCGCCGTCTGATTGATGCGGCCTGTAACCGGTAGTAATACGCTTTTCTGCATCCATCTCGTATCTTCCATCTCTACTGGACATACTTCACAAATATACATCCCACTTCATTTACTTGTTCTAATATTTTACCATTTACACTAATATTCTGGTGATTCTACATCGATTAGTTACTCAAGTGAAGATAATGGTATCTCATATTAAATGTTTAATTTCCTGGAGTAGAGTATTTCCGCGTCACGTCGCACCACGACGTCATCACTATACCTTGTGTGTTAACTAATAATTCGTTTCAGATACCAACTGTTGTCACAAACAAGTAAAACATTCCAAAAGGACGGGCTGTCGACGCTCGAGTACGAGCCCGTGAAGGTCACCCGGCACCACCTCTACACGCACGTGCTGGCCAACATCGAGGAGCGCAGCTGACGGACGTATCTCGCCAAACTCTTGTTTGGCGACAGGTAGGCTTGCGCGGACTTCAATACGCCATGTCTTTGTTTACACTGTTATATGACGTTTTGTCGTTGATGATACATTTATAATTGCAGTTTCAAGTTATCTTAAAGAAATTGGTTAACGTTAAACGTAACGTTATTTATTTTTATTAAATAAATTTACTCACAATATCCTCTAAGATACTGCAATAAGGTTACAGATAATAAAACAAGGTTAGAACAGATAATAATTATATTTTTATTTATTTATTTATTTATTTTTTAATTTTTTATTATTTTAACGTGTATAGGCAGTCATTATGTCAATTTCAGTGTAAATGAAAGCAAATTAAATGTCCGTGTATACTCGCCCTTAGCTTTCGAGATAACTGCAGATTTTCAATTCCTCCTCGAGTGGCCTTTACCTGCGTTTAAACGAAATTATGTTGCTTTTATGTAATTGTTTTTTGTTGTTTTTATCTTTACTTCATTTTTATAATCTCCTTAACTGTATTTACCTAATAAGTTATTTGTATTAATATATATATCTTTTTATTTTAATTTTTGAAATTTAATTTTTGAAATTACTAATTTTGATATTTATTTTTTAGGATTATTTTTATTAAAATTTGCAGATATATCGAAATATTAATATAGATATAATCATGGTTACCAAGAATTATATGATCTCGGTCAACTGAATCTTTGAATTGTCGAATATGTATATATTTTTTGACACATAGTGAGAACAAAACAGTCCTTAATCATTTTGTGTTATAGACTTTGAATGTCAAAATGTAGATATAAGTTACTACTTGCATATTATGTAAAACTTATTTTCGTATAATTTTATTAAAATATCACAATATTTAATTTCCTAGTCTTTTAAGCTAAAATGTGTGACTATGTTTTTCATTTTTTTATGTCAAAACTATATACTAGAAGATGCCAATTATTTTTATTTGTAAAACCAACATTGCATTGTATTAGTTTTTCTAATAGAAAGGACAATAATTTCTTTTGCACGTGATTAAATCTAAGTTAATGTCATTTGATTCATAAGTTGAAAAAAAAATGCTGTCACAAGTTTCCTACAACCATTATGTAAAAAATGAATAAGACAATACTTAAGAACAATGTAGATAGACTTACCGTAGACACATTGTACATAAGAAATACATTTTAATGCAAGGAATTTGTCAATAATAATTATAATTAAGAAAAATTCAAACGTAATCACACTAAAGTCGAATGTAAACCGCGGCCTAATGGAAATTAAACTTTTTTTTTTGTGTCAACAATTATTATTTGTAATATTTAGATATTAATCTGAATTTAGGTCAAAGCATTGCTATCCATTGCTTGGTCTTTAATTTTAGTATCTTTATATGTAACATATGTATATTTATAAATATGATTATTATATGCGAAAAATGATATAAGAGCCTAAAGACAAAAGGTGCTTATGTCTTAACGAAATCAAAAAGTGTAGATTAAGTTATCTCATCACAATTAAAAATTGTCAATACTTCTTCACTTGTCTATAGTAAAATGTGAGTCTAATCTGTGCATTGTATATTAGTGTACTTATAACTTAAGAATTAAGAAATATGTAAAATTGATAAATAAGTAGAGTTGTTAAGCCAACTTTGTCACTCCAGTGACATAATATTATATTTACCTAAAATGAAACTAAAAATGATTGTACCTAAAAATTTCTAGACAAAACAAGAAACAGTTGTAATATGAATTATGCTTTTGTAGTTTTAGTTAAACATTTGGAATTGTTTAATCCTATTATGTGATAGCTAAGCGAGATTGTGGTTTTATTTCTGTGTTTAGTTATAAGGCTTATGATTGTGATACGAAAATATATCGAATTGTAATCACATTTATCTCATGTAAAGCGAGTCTCAAAACTATTGTCCATCTTAATAATATAATTAATGATCAATTTCTATAAAAAATGCTCTAATAAAAATTGTAGAAATATTATTTTTTATCTGTGCAGTTACGCTGTCATTGTTGTTGCTTAATAATATACCGTATCATTAATTGAAATAAATATTAAGTTTTTTTTTATTTCTTATAAATTAATATATTATATGGAGATCCAGTAATTACTAATTAAATAAAACGTTTGTAATCGACAATATGTCAATATCCAGCTCATCGATTTTCTAGTCGATTATTTGAAGTACAATCGATACTTCTGATTGGCATTGGCCTATATCGATAAAATTACATTTAGGCCAATTAAATTCCAATTTAGTGCTTTTATAGAACTAAGTTATATTTAAGTACCTATATAATTTATGTTATTTGTGTAAAAAATTAAACTTATATTATTAGGCTTTTGCTTTTCAAAAAAATATACAAAATGTTTGGAGACACACAAATAGATAATTATATTGACGTCCATTTTTTTATACATTATACTTTTTATGAAAATTGTAATTCTTATTGTAATTTTGTAAGAAACAACTTATAAGTGAATAATGTCAATGAATATAAAAAAAATGTAACTAACACAATATTTTATTTTATTATACTTAATCATAAGATAACTCTTTCATTTGAGAAAAAAAAAAATCTAGATGTCAAATATATAACTATATAATCTTATTTCTTGGATACCAACATAGGGAATTCATATTAACAACTAGAGTACCAACTACGTAACTGTTCCTTCATCGTATAAATAAATGCTTTAGATCGTTTTCACTATATACCTATACTAAAATAGCATTTTATACATGCAGTTGTCGCTAATAGTGAGCTATGAAATAAGTGTACAGACTTCGCTTAGCGCCATCCAAGTGTATTGTAGAGATAGAAATATGTTAGACACCATTGAGTTACTTAAAACATAAATGAATATTTGTTTTATTTTGTAATAAATATATTGTTTGTTTTAAAATACGATGATGTTTTATTAATTTCGTTATTAATTACCCATCAAATAAGTGATACATACAAACAGTAATTTACATAAACAATATATAAACATTTTTTTCAAATAAAACAAAACTAAAACATTCAAATAAATTCTAAATTGCCCATAGACTATAAAAGTTGGGGAAAAAAAAATAAAAGAAATAATTATTTATTTTAATTAAAATCTGTTTGTGGCATTTTGAATATATTCATAGTCGGCCGGTTAGTAAATTGCAATGAAGATCGAAGTCCTGCAGCAAGCTGTCGCGACAAGCCCGCTACGGGCGGCGACTCCCGCCACGAGGTGCGCCGGAGGTACCACGACGCGCTAACGTGCAAGCCAACGTTAGGTCCATCCAACCTCTGTCATAGTCCTTATTCCTTAAATAAAATTAATATTATTTTACAATGTACAAATTAACTAAATAAAACATTATACAACTAAATAGATTACACAATTAAATAGATTTTCACAAGACATAAATTAATATAACACCGGCTGCACTACCTCAAAGTAAAATGCCGTAGGACATAATATATATTGCGATTTGGCTTTATTGCTGTTGACCGGGAATGGTCTTTACAGCATCACCGGCGGCGGAGTGTGTCGTGAGATTGAGTGACTCCTATATATTGAGCGTTTGCGACTGTGGTTGGATCATGTGGATCTAGAAGGACGCTGCGAGGGCATCGAAGAAGCGAGAAGCGGGTGTGGATTAGGATCGTAATTACACGCTTCGACGATGACAATTGAATGTATAAATGATATAACCAATCTTATGACAAATGCAGCATTATAAAATAATTATAGGTTACGGGCGAAGCCGCGAGTGGGCCGCGTGTTAAATATAAAGACCTGTGAGAAATGTCCTCATAATGTACCAGCCCTGATTTCTAACTAAATCGATGTGCAGTTCATAAATGGAGTCATTAAATTACAACAACGAGGTCTGTAGGCCCATTTTAGCCATAAAATGTGTCGTAGCATGGATATTATCAAGGAACACATAAAATATGTCCACAGTTTTGATGATGGGGTTGAAAACATTAAATAAATAATGCTTCTATGTAGACGCTATAAAGATGAAATCATGTATTTATAGTCTGTATATTATAATGAATGTGGAACACTCTCCAGATTGGTGGAGTGGCGATATATGTAAGAGGTTGACGCCGATTGAAAGTTAAAAAGAAAGAAAAACGAAAGATTCAGCTTAGTTGCGTACCATTGGGTAGGCGAGGATAGATAGAGATAAGTTGATATCGATGATACATCTACTCGATGTATAGGTAAAATTTTGATATGATTAATTATATTTTTATATTTCGGCGTTGTGACCACCACTGAACATAAAAACGTGAAAAACATTAAAAAGTCGTAGTGACTTTTTTTAGAACCTACTTCGAGGGCAGCACCAGTAAAAGTGTTTGTTTTCATTTTGAAGAGTTTGTTTAAGCATATACTTGAGTTGCAAGTCCCAGGTACTGCTCTGAATTCCTTTTGGGAATTTTGCTAATAATAGTTATTCTTTTCAAGTTAATTCTACAATCCAAAAGACATGAAGTAGTCTCTAAACGTACATTCTATTACTGATCAAAGAATAAACCTTACTCACGATGAGTATCCATTGTACCGTATGATTTCATACAGTTGGTATTACCTTACCGTAGACATGTAATTTCCGTCAATCCACAAATGTGTCAGGACAAGATGTAGGCTCCTTAATAGGAAAATCCTTCGCTAGTTTGGACAAACATTATATTGACTTTAGATGTTTCAAAGGTACCGTGGATAATATGCTTCGTATCTAGTACTATATAATAACAATCATTTTCAGCTTTCTCCAGATTAAACATACATTTGACGGATAATATCATAACAGGAGCTAAGAAACTGATATTATTTAATACAATTTTAATTTCCAAAAAATCTTAACTTTTTTTCTTTTTAATAAGCTTTTTATTCTTTTATTATATTTAAATAGCTCATAAAAGTGTTACTAACTCAAATTAAATTTAATAAGAGTGGCAAAGGTATCAAAATTATAATAGGTTTATTATATTAAGTTCATTTAACAACCGTGGACCCGCTCGCGGCTTCGCCCGCTTGGACTACGTAATTATTAATTTACTAATCTGCATTAATTATTTTTGGTTTTTTATAAAAATATCATTTTAAAAACAATATATAACTATATTTAAATGTTTCAGCCAATTCAATAAAATAGTTATTCATAACAATCGAACAACACGAACAACATTCATTAACTTTTTATTTATAAGCTTTTGAAATTAACAGATAGACACCGACATTGATACAAAAGACCAAATAGCGAAACAAATATAATATATTGTAACTATATGAATTATCATCAGCAATATAGTATTTGGTATTTAATAATGGTCTTCATAATTGTTCGTTATGTAAACATAATCCGCGCGCATTTTCATTAATTACTTTAGATTGCCACGAAATGCTGAAACAAATCTGCCGACTACTATTGTTATTTTGTTATTTAAAGCTAACTAAGAATTACATTCTGACATTATATTATAGGCTATATAATTTTATAAAAAATAAATTCATACTGTTAAAAATATTTTATTGAACACGTGTTTCGTGGTTTTTTTAGAAGTTACCCCTAAGGGTGTTAATACGCGGGCGAAGCTGCGCGTGCCCACTAGTATTTAAATAAAAAGAACCGAGGACTGACTCAAGGACGTATATACGTATCATTATGGTGACTAAACTCCAGGAAATACACAATATCTGGAATGCGAGCGCATGACGAAAAACGAAGTGTCTTGACACTAGATTCTTATTGGCGGGAAAAACGTGATATAACTTTTTTTATAAAACTTATATGGTTAAGCATAGTGCAGCATTGGAATTTAGGAAACCTTTGATATTTCGTTTTATAGGTTGGTACTTTCATTTCTTAATAAATTTCACATATCTATCAATAATAGCTGTAGCTTCACGTGTCTATGAGTGTTTTATCTCAATAAGTGTTATCGGTCGGTGGTCTTTAGACGAAATCCGTAAGGTGAAAAAGGAAATCCGCTTTCTGTGTCGAGGGCTCTCTGACTGTCTCCATTCTTAAAGCGATTTGTCTTTGTCCGAAGCGAGGCAAAGTAGCTGCATTGAAGGATTAAACTGAGGTCCTGTAGATTTTTTGTAGAAAATTCTATAGATGTAAGAAATTATTTGATTTATTTTATTCTCGTTTTTATATATGTATATTTAAATACAATATTTGATAAATAATATTAGCAATCAAGGTTGGCGATTGATTTGGAACGTTATTAGTCATTGTGTATATTTTTTAAATTTCACGTTGCATCCTGAACTCATCAGGTTAGGTAGGGAGAACTTGCGAATCTATTCTGGAGGTATTGTGTATTCAGTGGCAGTTCTCAACGCTGCGCTTTGGCTCGTTACTATAGTTGGGAAATAAAAATATTAAATATTTTTTTCTTGAGTGTGAATCGATCATTCGCGCACTAGTGCCAGTGCACCACGACCAGCCTCATTTTATTTTATATTTTTATATTATTTGGCAAATTTGTTTTTAAATTAAATGAATAAAAAAAACATATCATAAAAGTGTAAGCTTTTCTGTTTTAGATAATTTAACAGTTGCATTAGTAACTGAAATTATACACTCGACGAAATGTTGTGAGTTTTTATTTGTTCCCAATATTCTTTTTAAACAAATATGAAAAAATATGAAAAGATTATAAATATTTTTTTTGTAAATTTACTCGTACTTTTGTTCATTAGGCTTATAAATAATAATAATATTAATTAGATATTCACATTTTATCTTATTACTTGAAAATAAGGTGAAAAAAATATTAACAAAGTTTATTATTATTTTAATGAATACTTCCAGACTCAAGGTTGAACATGAAGTACATCTATTTTGATGATAGAAATAGTAAGAAATTCAGATATTTTAACTCTATTTAGAGAAAAAACAACAAAAAATATAAATAACCTACTTAATTATTATTTAGATGCAAAACGATTTTGACGCTATTTACAACAATGACTACCGTTGTTAATTGATAAGATAACGCGTGTTGTACCCAGCCTCTGCGGTTATGGACATCAATATTCACAACCAGGAATGCTCGCCATCCAGACCGCTGACCGGTATGCGATGATTAGCTATTGGAATTTTTGACAATAACATGTTGGCATCCCTGACTCGGAGCTTGCAAAGTTGGCCAACCTCGTTCCATTATTACTTCACAAGCCCAGGCCAGTATCTATCTATACATGTACTGAAGTTCTTTCTAAAGTTATTTCGCTTTTACAAAGTAACCGAATTAAAAATAGTTCACTTAACTATTTATTCTCGTTAACTTAATAATAACTAAGAAAATATATTTAAGTTGTATTTTCTATTAAAACTTGTTTACCGTTTTATTAGAACTATTTTAAAGAACTGTTTATTAGAAAGTCGCTCTATATCTATCTCTTTAGTGTTATATAATTAGCAAATCTCAAGCATAAATTGATTGATTTTGAGTATTATAGAAGTCAAATCGGCAAAATTTATTTCTTTTATTTATTATTTTCTTTTTTATGTATTATTTTTTATAATAATTTAAATTATAAAAACCTCTTGGTGAGTATAGGCCTCCTCCAGTTTACTATATGTTTCCCTATCTTGTGCTAGTTCTATATAGTTTTTCCTTGTCACGGACCCTATGTCACCTGCCCATCTTTTTTGTGCTCTGCCCAATCTCCTTCTATCTCATGGGCCATCGCTGGTCAGTGCATCTCACGACGTGGCTGGTCCAGTCCTATTTCAATGTTAATGTTTTACACAATGCATCGGTCACATATCTTGAGTTATTGTCTTTTGATTTTTTCTTTTTTCGATTAGTGTAGCATGCTTCTGTCCATTGCTCGCTGGCAAGTTTCTATCTTATTTTTTATTTTGTTTGTTAGTATCTACGGTTGGGAACCATAGGTCAAGCAGGAAAAAGTATACAAGTGCCCAGGATGATTTTTTTCATATTTAATTCGTAGTTGCCTTTTAGTATTTACTTGTTCCAGCTGCACGTGATTTGTTTGTTTTATCCCATTATCTCCAAAACTATTCATAGCTGTTTTGCAGGACGTTTGTATCAATAACGAACCCCTCACTTATTTGAGATTTGCTGACGACATCGCAATCTTTGTTGAGACTCCCAAGAAACTAGAAAATATGATATTTCAACTAAACAAAAAAAGAAAACTAATGGGACTGAATACGAACCTCAGCAAAACAAAAATTATGGCTAGTGGTATAAAAAGTAACATATCACCAGAAAAGGTCGAACTGAAGTATGTAAAGCAGTATTATTAATATTTATATGTATAAAATACTTATTCTAAATTCATTATGAAACCGACACTAAGAAAATGAAATACTATTTAAATATAAAAGCGTCCGTGACTAATAGCACTGCTTATCTTCTATCCAATTTGCGCTTAAACAACGACAAAATAAATTAAAATATTAAATATTTCATTTCCTCCTTACCTCCTAATCATTTACTTATGAATGTACACACACTAGAAATAGTTAAATGGAGTAACACCAAATAGTAATGCATTATTATATAATTATATTTGCCATACAATAATATATTAACATTCCAGCGGCGATACACATAAATAAAATAATGTACAATGGTGAACTAGGTAAGATATTTCTGATATCTCCCCACGAGTGCAATGAGACGTAAAAGCTTATACGAAAATTGTATTCCGTGTCTCCGAACAATACATATCAACCTAGTTTATATCTGAACCCAAAACGAACAAAGCCAGTATAAAAGCGGTTTTAAATCTGAAAGCTCGTCATAAAACAAGAGTTACGTGGAGTATTAAAGTTGATGTGTATCAGAGTAAATGATCGTAAAATTTTGTGAAACTAAACTAGTGTTACGATTTTTTGGAATGGGAAGTAATGCTGTCAGTTCATATTAAGCAACTGGATGTAAGTAAACTATTTGAATATATGTTTAGTGTTGTGTCGGAACTGTTGTCTAATTATATTTTTGTTGTTAGAGTTTTGAATAGGGGTTACATATTTAAGTATTATTTACTTTTCGTTATCCAGGTGCCCTCTACATCACCTAGACGCCAGTCGTGGCGCAGAGGCACAAGCGTGTGTGATTGTAAGGACGCGACAGGTTTTTTCAGGACAGGACAGGACAGGAATTTTAAAAGTTTTTACACTCTGGTGTTGAGGTAATGCAACTAACAATTCTTTAAACTCTCATACAAACTCTACTACCTATAACATTACATCAATAGTAATTATTAATAATGTTTGATACATCAACATGAACCTATTCCATAACCTATTCGCTGATATTAATATCAGTATATATATATAAATAAACTGAATCAAAGTTCCGGATATATCCATATCAGACAGATCAATATAGATATATTCTATACGTGGGTGTCGATAAATTACCGAAAATTTATCCCGCAATAGTATCGCGTATAAACAAATTGAACGATATATCTTCGAACAGAACACAAGCTTACATACAAATATCGACGGCGTCAATAACGTGTGCCGTATCTTGTTGGGTTTATATTTATTATAGGCCTCTCTGATACGTGACGTTGTTGATGAGGTATGTTGTCTTTTTATTGCTTTTTTTTCAGTGAAACGTTTTTTCAGTGAAAATGGCAATTCCTTTACTTTATCCTTGTAAAGTAAGTAAGTAAGTAAGTAAGTAAGTAAGTAAGTAAGTAAGTAAGTAAAGGAATTGCCATTTTTTTGGCCACTTAAATTTGAATGAAGTACTAACTAGATCTATATCCTAACCTAAGCCTAATCTAATGTTAAGACACTCTGTCCCCATGCTGCTTTGGTAACAGGGTGACCCAAGTGGCGGCGTTGAGTTCCACTATTCAACGTCTTAACGTTGAATAGTGGAACTCAACGCCGCCACTTGGGTCACCCTATTACCAAAGCGAAAAAAATAATATTTAATTCATTATTTATTTTACAGTAGTACGCGTGTGCCCTTGCGCCAAGCCTCTTCCTAAACACTACAATTTAATTTTATTTATTTAAATCATTCTTAATAAAAAAATATTATTTTTAAAAAATAAAATAAATCAGCTTCACGCTGTATCCCGCACACTGCAGGGTAGGCAGACGGAATCTAGTATTGAGACTTTCTGCAGAATTCTGGAGGCATTGCGTGTTGAGTGGCAGAACTCTCGACACCAGAGCGAAGAAATGGAAATATAAATTTAGGTTATTTCATCTCCTCGAGCGGGGATCGGACCCACAACCAGTCGGTTTTGCAGTCAGACACGACGACGGCCACAAATGGCCGCAATATTAATTTTTCTATTAGGTATATTAGCATCACAAAATAAATGAATTATTATCATGGAAGTTATAATAAAAAATGCCACGTCTTAAATATTGCTCTATTTTGAAACATATTTGTATTACAAATAAGGCCAATACGCTTTACTCCGCTGTATAGCAACTGATATAATTATTGCAACTTATATTCAGATATTGATTCCGTTGCTCCCGCTATCTACCCAATAGCCATATTCCTTCTGGCCAATTTCATTTATAATTGATACGAAATGGAAGCTGTTCACGCGTGAAATTAAAAGCGTTATTCAATATGAACTAATAGAATTTTCAAGTAGTAGTCCATTATTACTTTGGCGTGTGAAGAAAATTTATAATTTTAATTAAGAACATTATACTACTTTATTTCAAAATTGAAACTAAACTTACAAACTTATTCTTTATATTTCAACACGTCAGTAAAGTAGCATGGTATTAAACTTGAGAAGCAGTTGGTATTTTATTTTTTATTTAAAAACATCAACAACCAATTTAATATTTTTTATATTAAAGGAGAAAAGTATGAAATATGAATGCAATATCGTATAAAAATATACATTTACAGCGCATTGATTTTTAAAAAATCCTGTCGTCAGTTGCGCAATTACGCACTAACCGACAGTGTCGATGCATTTCTGCAGATTTTCTGTCCTCTTTTAGCAGTATAGAAACGGAGAGGACAGTGATATATTTTATCGTGTCATCTATTTTATTGAAACATATTAGGAAACATTGACGCTTCCATTCACAGTGCCGCAAGTATCAACATTTTATTTAAAAGTTTCTCATTAGGTAATTTCTGTATATTATATGTAGATGGCGCAGGGGCACAAATTGTGACTGTAAATCGACTGGTTGTGGGTTCGATCCCCACTCGAGAAGATGAAATATTTACTTAAATTTATATTTCAATTTCTTCGGTCTGGTGTGGAGGCAAAGCGCTGCGTTGAATTCTACCACTCAACACGCAATGCCTCTAGAATTCTGTAGAAGGTAGGAACCGGAGTGTCTTAACACTAGGTTCCCTCTGCCTACCCTGCTGTGTGCGTGATACAGAGTGAAGTTGATACTATGTAAGTACTCGTAAAAAGTACGAACTGCAGTTATTATTGCCTTGGGTTTTTTTTATTATTGAAAGGAAAATAATAACCTTATTTAGAAAACTACATCACTATGTTAAATAGCGCTCGGTGTAACAGGCGAAAAACTTATTTAATATTATATTGTGTCCGTCTGATAGGCGGCCGAGCGCCACAAAATGCTGACAAGGGAGAGATCGGGTGAACGGCGCCGGTGGGAAAGGAATTTCTTCTCTTCTCACACTTATTATTCCATCGTGGAATAGTTAAGTCGTAGGTTAAATTAGATTAATTTAGATTTAAAGAGATTATTGTTTTTCTAACATTGAAAGCAGTAGTCTTAGATATAGTTTAGTTTAAGATTTAATTTGTATTTAAATTTAAAAATTTATTATGTTCATATATAAAAATCGTTGTAACCCTCCAATTGCAGCCCTCGTAACTACTATACAACTGCACTGAAATGAACTAAAAGAGAATTAACAAACATTGCAGTTATTGTAAAAAATGTACAGTAAAGTGGCTATTTTTAACATTTTTTAAAGTGTTTTCCACATTTAGGAAAGAAAAATACTTATTTTAGAAAACGTATAAAAAATTTAACGTAACGGGACTCGAACTCGCGCCTCCTGGAAACAGACCAGGCGCTCTGACGCTTTATTAAAGATATGATTGCATATTTATTTGAATGGAAAACTATATATTTGTCACAATCGGCTATACCTACATGTTATGCAAAACAAAGCCTTTGCCTATCGTAACATATAAAGATTGTCTCTAAACCTATATATTTAGTTCTTATTACACATTTCTACTTTTGTATGAATGTTTACAATTTACGAACAGTTCGTGCAACGATTGCATAAATAAATCAACGTATTAATTTAACTTAATAATATCGTAGAGTATTTCAATCTAATAATATACTGTTTGTGTAATTTAGATTGCTACGAGCTACGCGTGTCAAAGGTACTTGCCGAGTTTCGTAGCAATTCGCTACGCCTCGTAGCAATGCGGTGAGTCGTAGCTCGAATAGTTTCGTACGACAGTTATTTACGCATTGGAAGCTATATTTATTAGTTAACTTTCTCGAATATAATATAATGTGTCTGTTAATTAATATGCAATATATATACTTTTTGTATTACACATAGCGAAGCAGGTAAAAGCGAACCTAGTGTTAAGACACTGTTCTCATTTCGACATTGCTGTTCCACACTTTCTGCCAAATTCTCTAGGCATTGCCAGTTGAATGGCGGAACTCAACGCTGCGATTTGGCTCGTTGCCAGAACTGGAAAATGAAAGTATTAAATATTTCATTTCCTTGAGTGGGAATCGAACTCACAACCTATCCTAACCTATCTGTTTACAGTTGCTCGCTTGTGCCTATTTTAATATTTGAAGTAGCAATATATTTCAGCACTCCTATAAGATAAATGAATACGTTATTTATTTTTAGTAACTCTTTTTCGGAACTTTTCAGAGGCCGTTTCTTATAACAAAGTTTTCTAAAGTACTCAGTACCAACGTAACAACATCATATGAATGGATAAGATACATATATTACTTATAGTCGTTTAACTTAATTAACTTATATTTGTCTTATAGATATTGGTATACATTATGTTTTTATTTAGAAAGAATTAAAGTATAAAAAAAGTACTTATCTGTGCATTTCAGCAATATGTTGTAACACCACGGCCCTTTACGTCCGCAAGACAAGAATAAAAAAAAACATACTTTCATGTACAACAGAATGAAGCGCTCCAATTTACTTATTATAACCAAGGAAACTTTTATCCTAAAAATGTTTGTATTCCCGAAGGCAATAAATAA
Organism: Heliconius himera; assembly: GCA_021202915.1. Classification (NCBI taxonomy): domain Eukaryota; kingdom Metazoa; phylum Arthropoda; class Insecta; order Lepidoptera; family Nymphalidae; genus Heliconius; species Heliconius himera. The sequence continues at coordinate 222,710 of JAJHJA010000155.1, read as the reverse complement.
GATCGTTTAGGCTTCGTGGTATACAAGCCTGAACAATCGTATTAATTTAACATCTCATTTAACTATTTTTACGGTATTTTAAAATAATTCTTAATTCAAAGAATAAATAAATTGGAATAAAGCTGAAGAAACAAGAGCTATATGATAATTAGGTCATTCTGGAGTTAAAACTACGTAGTGATAAACAAAAGCACGTGAAAAAATCCAACGCAAAGCGAAATAGTTCATTCAAATAATGAACTATAACTGCTGAAGCAGCGTATAATGTAGCTCGTATTTCTAGGGTAAGTGATATTTTAACAAGAAAAAATTGGAACTGGTATACATTTTCATACATTGGTAACATTCAGATCTCTTGAAATGCCTTGACCTAGTACAGCTTGAAGTAATTGTTCTAGTTCCTAACAAAACAAAGAAAACAATACGTCTACGACGAGGTTGTCAAATAAAGAAGGATTACGTGAGAGGATAAAGATGGGTCAAACTAGATTTCTAAGAACCGCTCTTGTTAGTTGAATATACTATTGAATAAGAAAATTTGCTTCAAATTGTATCGAATATCTTATTTAGAAATAGCTATTGCTATAGGATATTTTTATTATTCGCTTAGGAGAAGCTGTATAAAGTATTTTATAATATATAAAGTATACGATTGTATATTTCCATTGACAATAAAGACGTTAAATTTGATATTTATTAATGGTAATTGAAGTTTCGGCAAGTTTCGTATAATCCTACTAATATTATAAAAGTGAAAGTTTCTGAGGATGCATGTTTTATCCACTTTTACGCAAAAACTACTGAACAGATTTAGATGAAACTTTTCAGTTACATAGTTTTTTTCATTACATCAGTTATTTCAAAAAAATAGGTATTAGAAACTGGACACAATTAAAGAAAACCGTTACATTTTGCCATCTATTCCATCTTATTTGCCTACCAAACTGAATAAACTATCACTACTTTCACTCAGGCTAGAGCACAAAAACATGTTTATAAAGAAAGTTGTTATCGATAACTAGGAAGAAGGACTTTTATAAATATAAACCTTTTACATGTTTTGTTTTATTATATGTCCATTATTACTATGTAATATTGACAGAATTAACTTTATAAGTTCGATCCACACACTGGGAAATATTTAAATGGTAAATATTACTCTTTCTCCGGTGTAGTTAGACTAAATTAAATCTAGCTAAATCTTTTATAGGTGAAGAACGGAATAACTTATCACAAGGATTCTGGTAATCACTTTTTATACCGCAAAACGTTAAAAATGTGTTATTATATTTTTAATAATTTTATTTTAAATAGTTCAAATACTTAAGCACTAAGCTTTTAGATAGAATAAACTCATTATCTCAGGTAATATAACCTCAGAGGAGTTAGATATCTTTATTAGGTCATAGTGCAAGTATAGGTTGGGCCAAAGTTTGTGATCTATTTCAACAGGCAAAGTACCGAGGGTCATTGGAGATAAACGTTGGCACAAATGTTGGTAACTATTTGACAAGTTTCACAACAAAAGAAGTTAGCCACAGTCGTTATGCGGAGTTCAAACTTGCTTCGTTTTATATCTTGTTAGATGCTACATATCTCTTAGTGCCTTACTCAAGTATGCGGGAAGCTGTTTTATTTTATTTTATAAAGTTTTTATAATAACTTCTTAATTGAAATAACTGGACATTGTAAAGTTACTAATATACATCTGGGTATTTGTTTTGCATTTTACACATTTGTCGTAAAAGTGTCACTAAAATATTAATATTTGTATTATATTTTACAAGAGAGGTCGTCATGGCGCAGTGGCACAAGCGTGTGACTGTAAGCGCGAAGGATGTAAGTTCAATTTTCTGTCGAAGGAATGAAGAATCTATTAATATTTTCATTTCTATGCTCTGGTAATAAGGTGTCGCCATTCAACACATGCCAAAACAGAGAGTGGAGAACGGAGTATCATAACAGTAGGTTCCTTCTGCCAAGCCTGCTATACAGCATGAAGCTAAAAAAAAATATGTTCTACTATATAATTTGATTTTATGTAAACGTAGTTGATTTTTGCCCACATTGACGTCAAACATGACATGACAACAGATGTCCGTGTGTTAGTTGTTATATAGTAAATTCAGTACTAGGATGTGTCTAACATTTGGCTCCAATGTGCTGTTACACGACTTGAACACTGTGGAACATGTTTGTGTTATAAAGTCAGAAAATTTATTGTTTTTTAGAAAAAATATTGTTTGTTCCATATATGGCTAATTTATATGTAACGGCTAGCTACACGTTAAATAACCTGCTTAAAGCATATTAATAATGAAATTAAATTAAAATCCTATGTGAATCATAAAATAAATTAAATCATTATTTTTTTTATATTTTCGAACATTTTAAATAAAATTGTAGTCACTATCGTAAACATTTGTAAAAAATGTATTCATCTTCATTTAATTCGGTCCTAATTCGACATCTAGACAATGTAATTATTATTGTCTAAATGTCGAATAACCTTTTCTTATTATGTAATATTATTTTATGTAGTTTTGGAAAAAATAGTCGTTTGTAGTCCGTCTCTCTGTTCTGTAAGTAAAATGTCCAATGTGCCGCGAGACAGTGTCATGTGGGTCAGTGCTGAACTAAGACATCCATTCATATGTAATAACATTTTACTTACTTGCCCCTCGTAGCTATTTTATACAATATTCAACTTTAATATTTGGCTGTATACTTTTCTATACTATAGCTTTTTAAATTTGTAATTTATTAAAAAAGATTTCTTATATGTGCCACGACGGCCGATATGGTATTTTTATTTTATTCTTGTTACAAATAAAAGAAAAAATAAGTTGTTCTTTACAAAAATATGTCGGGTATTTGGTTCTCAACCGGGATTAAGCACTCAACAGTAAAAGCTATTTAATCTGTCTAGATTAAGGTTTATAAAAATACGTTGTAAATCTTTTTTATTAAAAAAAAACAAATCATAAAACAAAAATTGTAAGTTAGTGGTAAAATCATTGTTATTATAAATTTCGACTGTTTTAATATAATCTAATATTTAGTACAAATTTATAATAAAGCTTTGTCACATTTTGGTGGAGATTCTGTTTCGTAGTTAGAAAAAAATATAATATTTTTTTATATGATATTTTCATAATTTGAGCAAGATAATTTAAAATAATAATAATATCTCCTGTATTTTGCGATATACTCAGAGATGAGATGTTGATACAATTTCAAAGCACAGTGATATGACAAAGTATTTCATTTTCCACTGACTTAGAGTGATTGAATGCTGAGTGGAGGAACTTAAGTTCCAAAGTTCAAAAAATTACAATTACACAAATTATTTAGGGCTTTAACTTTCTAAAAGTATTACTACCGTATAATCATTGCTATACATCCAAGAGGCGCTAAATAGAGTCCCATCACGTTCAAATTATAACACGTTCTCTAAGAATATTTCCCATCCACAGTATGGAAAGCCAAGTGATTATTCTTAGTAATAATCTTTAATTTGTAAATACCTCCCCACAGGGATGCCAACAACGATATTAAAATGTAACAAGAGCGCTCTGCGCCGGAACATCTTATTGAAATCTCGACTAAACTCGTCTGCAGCTTTATTAAATTAATCTTCGCTCCTACCTTTTATAATTTGGCAAATTACATTTTTTTTACTGACTGACTTCCTCGGCGGCTTATTTCGAATCTTAATATTATGTTATTTAAGATTAAAGGATCTCGAAGTTTAATTAAAATATTACAGAATAATTGATTATTTCAGTAAACCTTTTAGTTTGTGTGTAAACGTTAACTGTTAATCTTTATTTTTTTCAGCTTTACCCCGTATCCCTCATACAGCAGGGTAGGCAGAAGGAACCTAGTGTTAGCAAAGTCTGTTTCTCACTTTCCGCCGAATGACGTATTGCTTGTTGAGTGGCAGAGATCAACGCCGCGCTTTGCCTTGTTACCAGAATGGAGAAATGAAAAAAATATATATATTATTACTGGCGGACTTGTTTTCAATATAGAATAATTAAAATATTGTTTAAATTGTTTACTTCGAAAGGTAAAGTAGTTTTTCAAACTCTTGTAATTCCCTTATAAAATGTTTTCATTAAAACAATAGCCTTTGAACTCCAAAGGATGTGGCGGGGATACGTAATTAAGCCCATGCCCTAGATTGTTTCTTGTTTCTAACGAGTTTTCTATGAAAAGGAAACTGTTTAGCTTATTGATTTTATCCAATATCCAATTATCGATTAGGTATTGTTATGCAAAATAGGTCCTAGACACGTGGTTTTTCAATACTTAAATTGATTAATGATTTAATAGAGGCCGTCGCAGCGCAGTGGTACTAGCATTTGTAAACGCTGTGGGTTCGATTACCACTTGGGGCAATGAATTAATAGTAAACAAAGCTAGAGCGTCACTTAACATGCAATGGCAGTCAGAACAGAAAGTAGTTAAAATAAATCTACTTCTTAATAATACTCATTTAGAAAGCGTATAAAAATTTGAAACCGACCAGGCGCTCTGATCACTAAGCCATACGTTCACATCAAGCTACGTAAACATTTTTATACGCTTGTTGAAAAACGTATGGCTTAGCGGTCAGAGCGCCTGGTCCGTTTACAGGAGGCGCGGGTTCGAGTCCCGCTAAATTCAAATTTTTATACGTTTTCTAAATAAGTAACAATAACATTATTACTTGTAACTTTTTCCTTTTTGCTGTTTTTCATATTAATTATCTTACAGTTTTATATATACAAAAAATCGCAGTTAGTATCAAAATGTTGTTCTAGTGTTTATTTTGTGGTTGCACACTGTGGCTTACGCTTTTGTTCGGTGGTCTGTATTCAACACATTGAAAAAAAACCTTTCAAAATTCCTCTAAACTCACGGGGTTTTATATTTTAAACTTTGTATTGACAGGAAAATATATCAATATAACAAGCTGACGTGCGGACGTGTGGATATTTGGTTTATAGTTATTTTTAACTGCCAAAGTAATATAGTAATATATTTGTTGTAAAATTTACATGCTTGTCTTTTTAGTAATTATAATCAAAATTAAAAAACGTATTTTGACACGTGTAGGTATATGTAAAACTTAGAAATTAATTTTCAATTATTAGTTTTTTTTTGTTTAAATCTTAATAAAGGTGCTGATTTTTTTTCAGCATCAGCGCATATAGCAGTGAAGCCAGAGGTAGCCTAGTGTTAATACTCTCGGTTTCCAATTTTCTGCCTTTATTTTCTAGAGATTTAATTTTTAGTGGAACCGGAACCCAATGCCGCGGTTTGGCTTGTTATCTGAGCGAGGAGATTAAATAATTCGTTCCACTCAGCATCGAACCGAGTGAATCGAACCTGCGACCGTCGCACTTATCGTTTAATCATACGTTGCACTGGGTGCGCAAGTCAATTTAAATTATTACTATTTGTTACATAATTACTTATTAGTTTTATTAAAAAATCTTTTCAGGCTTTTTTAGTATGTCTAATCTATCACTGTCGACATAAATAATCGCCTCTTGCATATCAATATACTACCGTCATGCACTTATTTTTACGTTACGAACTTAAGATCCATTTATAAAATTATATTATTTCTTTTTAGGATTCCGTGTCTCAAAAAGTAAAAACGGAATCTTAATAATAATAATAAAACTCTTTATTTCACACCAAAATAAAAATACAATACAAGAGCTTATAAAATAAAATGTGAAAAGGCGGCCTTATCACTAAAAGTGATCTCTTCCAGGCAACCGAATTGTAGGAATAGATCGAGAGGAGCGGGCGTAGTGCGGTGGAAAAATTATTATGACGATACACGAAAACAGAAATATATATAATTATACACATATATATACATATATAAATATATATACTAAATATAGAATATAAACACATGAAAAAAAAATAAATAAATAAATAAATAAATAATAATAAATAAATAATAAAAATACATATCTATTTATAGGTCCATACATAAATATAATAAAAAATATACATATATAATAAATACTTGCAAGTAGATAACATCGACACATTACAATTGAAGATAATCGTTTTTTACTCTATATTTAAATGCTTTAAGGGACTTAGACTGCCTTATCGAACGTGGCAGGGCATTCCATAGTTTCGTCGCTTGGACAGTGAACGATTCACTGTAACAACGAGTACGGCACAAAGGTATCTCTAGCACATTATCATTTTGGGAGCGGAGACTTAGTGGAAGACGGGAGTTGGAACCGAGAAAGGAAAAACGCTCCTTAAGGTAGATTGGAGTTTCAGGGTGCAAGAGGATAGAGTAGAGGAGAGAAAGAGTGTGTAGATTTCGACGGTCTTTAATAGGAAGCCAGCCAAGTCTAGAGCGATGCTCACTGATATGATCAAACTTCTTGAGTCCGAAAATGAACCTAATAACCAGGTTTTGAAGGCGTTCCAACTTGTTGAGTAGTTGCTGCGATAAATCTAGGTAACATGTGTCTGCATAATCTAGGATAGGTAACAAAAGTGCATGGGCTAGATTTATTTTGGTTTTTATGGGCAGGATATTTTTCCATCTTTTTAACCCACCTATAGCGCAGTACAACTTGCGGCTCAACTCAGAAACTTGAGGAGTCCAAGAGAGGCTGCTGTCCACCATGATACCTAGATTTTTAACAGTGCCACTATATTCCAAATTACAGGTGTCGAAGACTGTACGAGGAAGGCAAGGAAAATTTATCTTGGATAGTTGTCTAGGATTGCCAAGGATACACACTTGAGACTTTTTAGGATTTATAGATAAACCGTAAGACTTGCTCCAGGTACTAATTGTTAGCAGATTTGAATTAATTAGGCTAATAGCCCTAGCAATGTCTTGTACGTCCGTGGTCGTATAAATCTGTAGGTCATCAGTGTATAGGTGGAAAGGTAAGGATAAAAGTTTAGTAACGGAATTGATGAAGATGGAGAAAAGTAAAGGAGAAAGTACGCCACCCTGGGGAACACCAGCATTAAGACGGCACACGGATGACATTTTTTCATTTAAGCGGATGTACTGCTCTCGGTCATGTAAATAGGTATAAAACCATCCAATAGCTTCTGCTGAGATATTGATAGATCTTAAAACAGCTAAAAGGATATCGAAATCAACAGAATTGAAAGCGTTAGAAAAGTCTAGGAGAGCGAGAATAGTGACTTGTTGATTATCGATTCCATATCTTATATCATCATTGACCTTGTTTAGAGCAGTGACAGTGCTGTGACCAGGGTGGAAACCAGACTGGAAGGGAGATAGGATGTGATTTTTGGTAAGGAAGGATGAGAGTTGATCATGAACTATACGTTCTAATATTTTGGACAGGAACGGGAGGATAGAGATCGGGCGATAGTCTGTAAAGGAAGTGGGGTTAGGCACTTTAGGTATAGGAATAACTATCGCCTGGCACCATATATCAGGGAAAGTATTTGAGAATAAGGAACAGTTGAAAATATGGCACAGGATAGGAAGTACAGTCTTCATGGTTAAAAGAATCATTTTCCGACTGATCTGATCACTACCAATAGCGTCGGACTTAATAACAAGAGCATGCTTTTTTACTTCGTCAGGAGAAACAGAAGAGAAATAAAAGGGAGAGGGACCAGAGATTGAAGGGATAGACTTAATGGTATTAGTTTTAATATTTTGATTTAAAAGGATGACATTCGCGAAGTGTTTATTAATTTCGTTGAGATCCGTTCTGTCGCCTAAAGTAGTAGATTTCCGTGAGCGTCCAATACCCATTGAGTCGAGGAACTTCCAAACACTAGCAGGATTGCAATTTTCTATGGAATTGTAGATAAAAGTGCGTTGTGCATCTCTGCAAGTTTTGTTACATCGGTTCCGTAGTGTTTTGAACCTGTTAAGGTTTTCTTCAGTAGGATTTCTTTTGTATTTTGATTTAGCCGATTTACGTTTTGCCATAAGTGTTTTAATATCTTCCGTTAGCCAGGGGGCAGGAAGATGCTTGAGTTTTATTGGTCGAAGTGGAGAGTACACGTCAAAAAGCTCAATTAAAAGAGAGTTAAATATAATAATTTTTTCATTTACAGTCGGAGCATTTAATACACTCTCCCAATCTATTTTATTTAGATCTTGTAAGAAAGCTTTGTTATTAAAATTTTTAAAGCTTCTACGCATGATTATAGTGGGTTTAATTTTCGGTGTACGAATTTTATAAGCCATATATATAAGATCGTGATAGGAGAACGCTTCGGCACACAGCTGACCATAAGTAGCAACTCGCTCATTCGAAGAAACAATCATTAAGTCTAATTGTGACGGAGTAGTATTAGGGAAGAAGTGGGTAGCGTTAGTGGGTAGAAGATTAAGATTAGCACTTTTAATAATATTTTCTAATCGACTAGCACGCCAGTCATCTTTTATGAGACAAGTATTAAAATCTCCCATTATGATGGTATGATCCACACCTGGTACATACCTGTCTAGCAAGGTTTCAAAGGTGTTAAAATAATTTATGTGGAGTGACGGGCTGTAAAATACACCAAGTAATAGCTTTAAAGTGCCAAATAATACTTCAATAAAAATATGCTCAGAGGTATTTGAGTATAGTGTAGGAGATTTGTCGAGAATAGACAAGGGGATGTGGCTACGTAGGTAGATAGCAACTCCACCACCGCCTTTCCCTGTACGGTCATTACGAATAAGATGGAAGCCGGGTAATGCATATGATGTGGATGGTAAGGAAGGTTTTAGGAAAGTTTCGGAAACTAGGACCGCGTGAACGTTTTTGGCATCAAAGGAAGCTAAGAGATCGGGATAATGAGCGGGAATACTCTGTGCGTTGATATGTACCACGTTGAAGTGCTTAGCAGAGTTCGCAAAGGTCGTATCCAAAAGAGAGCTTAGCGGAGTAGAAGTGCTATGGAAACTGGCATCTGATGAGAAGGATGAACACTGACAAAACATGTCATCCTCAGAATTGTCTGAATCAATGCTGTTCATGACAAATAAAAATATAAATATATAATAATAGTAATATAAATAATAATAATAAAATAATATATATGTATGTATGTAAATACAATATGACAAATAAATATATAGATATAATAAAATCAATTAAAAATATTAAATATACGATATTCCAAGTCTATAATACTTAAACAAATATTCGAATTTTAAAACTAAAAAACTTTTCATCGCACCTCTGCCAGCATTAAATGATTTAAAATAAACATACAAAACAAAAAGAAGAAAAAAAAAAAGCATAAAAACAATCATAGTACAAGCAAAGTACAACAAAGTAGCTACCACTAATAAAGATAAATGTTTAACACAAATATAATAAATAAATAAGTTTGCAATATTATATCTGTGACACAAAATATGTAGTTAACAAAATTATTCTGTGTAGTCTGTCAAATGTCAACAAAACGACATCTGTCAGAATGTCAAAACGGCATGTAAACATAGCAGGTCTAATAATATATTTAAATAAATTGTGGGTAAATAGCTTGATAAACGTAATTTAAGATGAAAAAAGAAGTTAGTACATAAGTTATTTAAAGCACTGATAGAAATACCGTATTTGCTAGGTAATTTAACTAAGTAACTTTAACTAAATGACTGGAGGAAATATATTGTTTACTTTCTCACAATTCTCTTCGTACGTGGGGCTTGAGCAGCTGACTTTACTCTGTTGTCACCGGCAATCGAGCCCGCTACAGGGGCCTTAGGAGCAGTTTGGGCTTCGGGTGCACCGATGATATCATTAAGTTCCTTGCTCGAAGAAATACTATGGCGCTTACCATCCGGCCCGATTACAATAACAAAACCGTCCTTCGACCAGCATTTATTTATTCCTAACCGTTTTCGAGCCGCCATAAAGGCCTCATGCCTGGTTTTAGTAAGGAATTCTGATAGCGTAATGCCTGAATCTTTTAAATTTGTTTTGGCATACCAAATCTTCTAAGTCCTTTCTAATTTCCGTTGATCTACAATGCTAAAATCGCTACGGAAGCCTCAGTGGGCGAATCCGGTTCGCGCTTAACAGATTTTTATATTCAAATAATAATTTTTATTCTAAATAGGTTAGGTTAGGTTAGATATTTTACATTTGAATAAAACTTGAACGATTTTTTCGATAATACCTTGATAAATATCACCAGTAAGGAAATTTTATGTAAATCGAACATAGGTAAAGTATTAAGAACCTTTGTTAACATAACTTTGGGTCGTATAATAAGTACCATAACTATATATAATAAGTTCGTTGCCTTTAACAGGCAACGAACTAAATAATAAAGTTTCGTATGTAATAGAATATTCCATTGAGAAAAGAACTCCATTCTCAATTTTATTCTTTTAACACAACACAACAAAATTTGATGATTCGTGTCGAATGCAGAGTAGTCTTAAATTTTTAGTGCAATTCTTTCTTGCTAAGTTCTCTAACCTTCATCAAAATTTATAGCAACCGAGAGGCTTTTTTAAAAGTAGGACACAAAGCTTTATAATGTAATAGCCGGTATTATACACTATGAAGACTAGTACCTATAATATAAGCAAATATTTATAAAAAAATAATATTTCAGAAAAGTCTATTTTTAATTCAGATTTAATAAAATTGAATTTATAAAGTGTAGGTACATACGTACAGTGTATTTGAACGATCTTTATTTTTTGTTTAAATTTGGCACTCCATTTTTCCATGTGTGAGTAATGACTAAACATTTATTATTTATTATCCATTTCAATAAATACCAAAACATTAATGTGCTATATTTTGTGTTCTAATAAAATGCACAAGCCAAAAAATATTATGACAATAAATATCAATATTATTAAAATAATAGTTTCTGGGTTCAGTGCGGACCTTCTTACTATAATATATGAAAAACAAAACCATAAATACGATTTTTTATTGTCTCTCTATCTACTGGCAAATAAGCACGCTGTGTCGTACAATTCCACAGTACAATTCAAGTATCTTTTTACAGTATGTTCGTCGCTTTTTACATAGTTTTTACAGTGTACGTACTATAAAATTTTTAGCAATGACAATTTCCTGCTCTGATGACTGACGGCATGTTGTAATTTTATATAATACAGCCCATATGCTATGTGAAAAAAGTCGGGATTCAAATTTGAATTATCTGTTTCTATAAAGTAACCAAAAAGTTTTATATAAAGTAACAAAAAGTGTTATACAAAAAATCTCACATCAAGACGTTTGTAAATGATAAATTTATGTTCGTAAAATAATTTTAATTTTGTACTGTCTCTTTAAAGTATTTTAAAATATTGTCTTATAATTGTGTATATGTTAGTGGCAACACCAACGTGTTTCCGCGCGATTGCGCGCCTTTTTGCTTTTTGTTTCCCCTTTTTACTCCAACGCCGTAGCAAAGACACAAAGTTTAAAGCTTTACCCGCTGTGTTGCGATTTACATTTTACACTATGTTAAATTTAGTATGTATAAATGCACATATAAAGGAAAGTTCGTTTTGGTTTATTTTAAATTTTCTTCTGCTTGCAGTCCTATTAAAATATTATGAATGCATTTCACACTCGATGCTATCATGGAGTAGGGACATAAGTGAATGACTATAACGCGGTTACGGGTTCTATTCCCACTCGGAGGAATGAATTGTTATTTAATAATGTTTTCACTTTTTTGCTCTGGTACCAAGTTAAAAGGGGCGTTGGGTTCCTCCATTATACATGCAATGCCCCGAAAACTCGACGGGAAGTGCAGAACTGAGTGTCTTAACACTAGGTTCTCTCTGCTTATCTCGCTATATGTGGCATATAAAGGGAAAAAAACACATTATTTTTTTTTAAATCGAACCTAATTGGCTAAATTTTTACAATTTCGCATTGCACAAATTTTCTAGCAACGTTAATGTAATTTTTTATTGTATAACTTGTTGACGGTCACTGTTACACATTCTTCAATACACTTATATCCTATAGATAGAAATGATTACTTTATTTATCAATGAATACTTAATTACGAAACAAAATAATTTCTTATCAATATTTAGAGTAGGATCCAGATAACGTCACAATACATTTTTCGAAATTCGTAGAAAAATACAAATATAATAGGTAAATAAACATTTTCAGAACAGAAAAAAATACTATCAAGACGAAGGAAGTCTACAGAACAACTAAACCTTATATGATGCTTGCATCTAGCTTAAAAGTACACGTTGCACTTAAAACATTTGTTTATAGGACTTACTACTGTCGTAATTCCTACACTGTGCAGCGCTGTGCAAAGGAAAGCCACTCAAACGAATCTTCTAAGGTAGTTCCTTCCAGAAGGATTTTCTGATTTCGCTAAGAACAACATAAAAACTCAAGAAACTCAGCTTTTACAATTGGTATACGAAACAAATTTGTTCACTGTTTACTTACTGAGATAAAAAAAACAATTATTAATAATATTTAAAAGAATTTACTTCAAAATGTACTAATTTAAGTCAATTTTGCTATTAAAAGCTTGTTTATATAACTGTGATATTATTAATTAATATGAAAATTCTGTTTTTTTCCTCGTTCCTCTAGGATTTTTGGATAAGTCGTGGCGCAGGGTACAAGTGTGTGACTGTTATGTAACGGGTTCTATTCCCACTCAGAGGAATGAATTCTTATTTATTGATCTCGTACCAAAAGAAGGAAAAGTGCCATAAAACTGTACACGAGTAACTTAAAGAACTTTTATTAAACAAACAAAAAAATTCTCAACATTTCTTGTTATAAGACAATAAATTACCGTAAGAGCCTACTACGAGTTGGAACAGAGCTGCCTACTTTATCATTACCACTGAACGTATTACCGTTTAAGAAGGCAAAGCAAGGTCAACAATTTATCTAATGGACCCGTCCATTCCAGGAGAACTAAGTTAGATTTATTTAATTTTATATAAAGTAATTTTAAATCATATTTCATTATTATAATTTATACGAATATTCTAAAAAATATAATATAAAAATAATAGAAGTCATTGATCGTTTTTTTAGCTTTAAGCTATACCCCACATTTATCAGGGCTGAGCAGGTTCAGGGCGGGCAGAGGCTAGTGTTATTTTACTGGACACTCCGCTTCCCACTTCCCACTGAATTCTGAAGGAAGTGTAAGATAAATTGTTGATACACAAAAATTATACTGTCGTGACAGTAAAACGTGAGAGGTTTAGTTTGATTTCATTTGTCTTGGTACCAGAGGGATGAAATGAAAATTAAATATGTATCTTTTTCGAGTGGGAATCGAAACCACAAACTGTCATGTTTACAGTCGAATGTGCTGCGTTATTAATATGTTATAAAACTTCAAATGATTACACTTACATTTTTTTGTATATACCAACAGAATGAAATTATTTTGGTTTGAAATTTACAGATTTGAAAAAATGTTATGTAACAAAAATCCAGTTTATTTTCAGTTTCGCCAATTTTATTACATGTAATTTATATTAACTTTTCTATTGCAGGTCATTTTCTGTTTTTTGTTCGACTCTATACTTTAGTGGTAAATAATTTCATATCTTGATGATATTATAAAGGCAAGTACGTCAACGTTTCAGTTTGTTTCTACTGAAACAAGGAGAACTACCATATATGGAATGATGTATTTATTTGTTTTATTTTTAATATTTGATTATTTTATGAAGTTAATCATTTGCGTATAGTTGAATTTTCTATGATATTATATAAATATAACATACGGCTCTCACCTTTGACGTTGATTAATTACTGAACAAACCATTTAGGGTCATCTCCGTCGAGTGCAGCGATATGAAAGCATTTCGTTAAACCGCATGAGAGGTACATATCGTTTATGTAGATATAAAATATTATAGCAGAACCGTGATAAACTTTTACACACATTTTTACGTTTTTTAATATTTTCTAAAATATTTCTGTATGTCATTGGTTACCTTAATTACCTTAATATAATTTAAATTATGCAATGATAACAGAACTTATTGACAATTCCGTTATTTGACATACATTTTTACCGTTCAGGTCACCCAACTCAGAGCCTCCTTTGCATCTATTCTTCACTGCTCCAGGTCAGTATGGTTAGGTTAGGTTATCTGATATAATAGAATCAACATCTTTATACAATTTAGTTACATATTTTTACGTACAGTGCCGTATTATACTATACTTGCACAAGTACTTCCGTAATATGTCAATAAAGCTTATTACTATCGATAAATATAATATTGTACAACGAATCAGTTTATCACAAAAAAAAGAATTCGTTCTCATTTGTACTAGTATTGTAAAAAAATCCTAATAAGGAAAATTTATATATAAATATTTTTAAATACAAAGGAGTTATGATTCCAAGATATTTTCTTTCAGATCCACAACCCTCAGCCGGTGGATCTTTTGTATTTTTGATACAAATTGAAATGGGAATGTTATTTCTATTTGCAATCGCACTTAAGCCTCTCCACGATTTAGTAATTATGTTCATTAATTATTCGTAGCAGAATAATCTGTTTATTTTGAGCTTTGTGAAGGCTTCTGTAAGCCGTCGACTGTGAACCCCTAATCTTTCTTGCTCTGATACTGTCCTTATTTAATATTGGAACATTTGGTAACAAAATTTACAAGACAATTAAATTATCACTGTTATAGGTCTTGGTGACTGACTCTCTTACTAGTAATTTAGTTATATTGTAGCTATTTAAACAATGATCTATCTATATGTACTTTCCATATATTTTTTCAGTTTTTAGTATATATTGAAAGAAACTGAAGTAGAAAATCTTTTACTGCGCGGCACGGTTGTGTTAATATAAAAACAAAAAATAATTATAATAATAAATTGTAACAAATACATAAGTAGACCGATTGTTAAAGTGCTTGGGTAGTTTTCAAGAGACACGGATTGGGGTTGGGAGTCCCGTTAAGTATTTCTTTTAGGTTTCTGGAAATTAAACAGGTTTTATCAATGCTCAAAAATGATTCCTGCAATTATTTAAAAACCTTTTTTATATGTTACATTCAATGTTGTGTTTGTTGAAAGGATATTTTAATGATATATTGAGTTACATGTGATGTGGTTAAATAATTATCTACAAAAACAATTAATAATTAATATGTAAATGTTGCTTATGTTGTAATGCACGCTAGATGTTTCGAATGTAGCCCAAAATATAATGGAGATCATCTGAATATGCATACAGCCAGCTCCATATTAAAAAAACATTCAATCATTAATTATTTTAGTAAAAAGTATCGAAAACTGTGCAAAAAGTAGGGTGGGAGAGAGTGTGTATAATAAACTAGGAATAACTCAATTATTTAAAAAAATACTATAAAATCGATTTTTGAACGAATATTTTAGTTTGAATAAAGGATGAACAAAGTGCATGTAATCAATCATAGTCATCACAATCACAATCATCTTTGATTTCGTTAAGATTCGAAAACAATATAGTATTTCACTTTTATGTTAAACTTATATTTTACTCTTAAGAGATGCTCGAAAAGGATTCGAATGTAGCTTATCCGTAATTATTCAAGTTCAAAGTAGGTACTAATGGCGACAGCGCAAACAAACCTGTTCTGCAAATGTTACCTTTTATCTTAATTCCGTCCCAGTAACAGCCTCGAGAGGTTTGTCAAATACTCTTTTTTTTAAGGAAAAAAACAAGGCAAACCAGCTTACGGGTCATCTGATGGTAACACCAAAGGAGATAAAGGTGTGTTGCCGGCCTCTAAAGTGGTAGATAGGCGCACTTTTTAAAGGTACCCAGTCCGTATCTATTACTCTTATTAGTACTTTTTAATACAAGTGTCTATAAATAACAATATTTTTGTTAAATATTTAGAAAGAAAACGGTTTAATCTATTGAATATATTTGTTTCAGGGCTATAGGTATATGAAAAACAACATTTTCAGCCTTGAAACAAACTAATTAAATGACAGATTCACACTGTATTCCGCACATGGCAATGTAGGAAGAGAATCTAGAGTTAAGTCCCTCTACTTTCTTACAATTCTTTTGTTGAGTGGCGTTGAGTTCTACTCAACGCCGCACCGTAACTCGATATCAAAGCAAAGAAGTCTAAATATTAAATATTTCATATCAACGAGTGGGAATCGAATCTATCGCGTTACAGTTGCATGTAACACAGTCACAGAAAACCTAATCTTCGAGACATTTTGTTTTGAATGGAACACCGCGCTTAGTGGTGTTACCAGCGCGAGAAAAAGAATATAAATAATTTACTCCTCCGGCAATGTGCGACTGCACCAAGACTTTTTAAAAAATAATGAAGGACGAGCGAAATATAAAAATACTTAAATGCATATTTTTTTAAAATCAAATCAGCTTCACGCTGTATCCCGCATACAATATATAGAAGGAGCCTAGTGTTAGGACACTCCGTTAACCACTTTCTGTCGAATTCTGGAGGCATTGCTTGTTGAGTGGCAGAACGCAATCAACATTAAAAACTCAGTACTATATTAAAAATGTAAATTTTTCGTCATTAATATGTACTTACAACAGTGTCAGTACTTATAAATATATCACAGAAAGTCTATTTAAAATTAATTAAATTCGAACGGAACGGTATATTCAAATATTTACAAGCGTTGCGGGTAAAGTATCTTTCATTAGAGAACCATTACTGTTTGAAGCGACTTCGTAATATTACATTAATAAGTTATATAATATCTTCATATGTTGTATACTTTTTTTATAAAATACAAATTAAAAATTTATATTTTAATTTTAGAGCTGAAAAATTTGCTTGTTTAAACGAGCTAATCTCTGGAATTGATTTTTTAATTAAAATGTTCTTTTTGTATTGGATAATGCATTTCTTAAGGTTATATTATATAATTTATTGCTAGAAAAAAATGTACTTGATTAGTACAAAATATTCAATACTACATTGATAAATTATAATACACATTTGTATAAATTACAAAATAAATACAGACTAACTACAAATTTCTATAATAAATTTTATTCATGCATAAGTAAAGGTACTGGAATATACTCTGAATATACAAACGTAATTAAATTTATTTTAAACGACCACAAACTAGTCGACGAAATGGTCCCCAATTAAATGTGTTTAATTTTAAAGCAGGTGTACGTAAACGGTGGAGCTTTGGTCGATGTTGTAATGAACAAACCATCAAGCTTATAACCTCTTTTAATTCACTTATTTTAATATTTGCTATACAAAATAATGAAATATATGGTAGAAATCTACCATTTCTTCTTTACAAACTCCCTTCACGATGTATCCGCATATAGTAATGTGAGTAAATGGAACGTGGTAATAAGACATTAAGACCTCACACTGTACAATTTTCAAAATATTGCATATTGTGTGTTGACATAAAATGACAGAACTAAACGCCGCGAAAATAAAAATACAAAAAGCAAAAGTTCGGAGTAACTAATATATTATAAGATAATTATTATATAATATACTACATGATAATTATTTAAATATTCTTAGTATTATTTACTATTGATATATTAATAATACCCTTGTTTGGTGTTAAGCCTTTAAGTTAAAAAAAATACTCTGTATCCTTATATATTAAGCCATAAAGACGCAGTGCTTAGTTTCTTGCTTTTTGATGGTTGACGGTCGGAATCGAAATCGAATCGGAAACAAACTTCAAATGGCCTGTTTAGATAAGGTGTGTTTATCTAAACAGTTATATTGTCAACCCAAAAGACTCTAAAAATTAAAAAAAATACACTAGAAGCTTTGTATCTTTACTCATTAAATAAACAAAAACACCAATTAAATTTAATCTTCATAAAAATGTTTGAGATATTATTACTATATAATATATTCCTTATTGAAGAATTTTAAATAAGCTTATTTTTTATCATTAAAAAAAGCTTCTTTCTCTATACTTTAACACAAGGCTACATTTTATCATGTTCGCGTATATTTGTCGTTGTTATGTGAGCACTTCCATACTGCTGCTATCTGCGCGCCATTTGCATCTTCAATGAATCTTTTTATATGTATTGATTGAGAGTCGAATATAGATGTGGGAGTGTACAGTGACGTCATCATATATTTTTATATTCAAATTGTGTTGATTTATTTTTCTGGATAGGTCCAATAAAAACTATATAATACTAAATAAAATTAAATGAGCTTCACGCTTTATCCCGCATACATCAGGGTAGGCAGAGGGAACTTAGTAAGTTAAGAAACTCCGTTCCCCACTTTCCACCGAGATTCGGGGGCATTGCGTGTAGAGTGGCGGGCACTGCACGCCGCGCTTTGTCCCGACACCAGAACGAAGAAATAAAAATGTAAATGTAAACAAATATTTCAATTCCTCGAGCGGGGATCGAACCCACATTATTTAAAATAAAACTAACTTTACATAATTTTGATAATGTGTAAACAAATCGTGATTATGTGGTAGCTAATGATAGGTTAATTTGTTTAAGATATTGATCCGATTATGACATTTCCGTTTTCCAGTTTCCGCAGAATTCTGGAGGCATCGCGTGTTAGTTATATGGCGAAACTCGGCGCCCCGCTTTATATACTATTACTAGAACGAACAAATGATAATAATAAATATTACATTTCCTCGAATGGTAATCGAACCCACATTTCGTGCTTAAAGTGGCGCGCTTGTGCCCTTGCGCCCTGACTGGCCTCGGGTAGGCCTTAAGTTAAAATTTCTTATTTCTTTAGTTAAAGTAGGAAATAAAAGAGGAACTTGGACAAGGGCTAACTTAATGTAGATTTCTTATACAGAATCTTAAATCAAAAAAACGTTTCGTCTTAATTATTTAAAAATTTACTTCTTTTAGAGTGATCTAGTAACAAATATCTAAGTATACAATCTATTGGGTACACTGTAGCGTTTCAACATTTCTATTATTAAAATTGATATCAATATTTAAGTAGTTCTATACATTTCCGTTACCGAGCTCTAAGCCTTCCGTCTTTTAACATACTTGCCCTTAAGATAGCATTATCTTGCTTTAATTCAGTACTTGCTTTTACGAACAGTAAAACTTCTGCTAAACTCCGAGCTAAAGCCTGAGCCAAGCTGATTATGCTAATGCCGTAAAGGGAACCGAGAACGCCTTGTTCGACGAAATATTGTAGATAAAAATATTGTATTTCATTTTCGACTTCGGTACTTTTTAATCATATAGCGATTCTTTATTTCGTGTAAAAATATTTTACAAAACGATACTTTCCATATATATAATATTTTTGTATGTGTTGTAGTTTTGTTACAACTACTCATATTGTATAAATACTCAAGATTTTTAAATACTAATATAACTCATTATTACTACAATAGAATTCTTAATCACTCTTAAACCTCAGCTTAGTAAGAGCCAAGAAATGTTGTTAAGGTCGTAACGTATAAATAAATGTAAATAATAATAATAATAATGTTGTGTAAATATCTTAGCGTATAAATGTAGATTCAAATCAGTAATAAACTTAGTTTTGTTTGATGGATTGAATAAGTACAAGTCGATATAGATATTTCTATTTATATATTCTTTATATAAAAAAACTGAGGCAAGCGTGGCGCAGTAACACAAGTGCGTGAATGTAGATGCGACGGTTGCCCGTTCGACCCCACATGGGAAATTAATTATTTAATATTGTCATTTCTTCGTTCTGGTGACAAGGTAAAACGCGGCCTTGACTTCCACTAACATTCCAAACATCCAGCGTCGAAAAGCGGGGGGGGTTTACTTTACACTAGATTCCCTCTGCCTATCCTGCCATATGTGGAATACAGTGTAAAGCTAAAAAAAAATTAACAATTGTAAAGTTTTTCTTATATATATTTATGTGATTCGCTCAAAAAATAGTGCCGTATTATATTTTGTTTTAAATATTTACATCTTTTAAAAACTTTCCACGTAACTTTTAATTAGCTTTCCACTTTCGTATTCCATTCGAACATCTTACATTCAGAAAATTATGTATGGAGAGGTCCTATTTACCTTCATTGAATATTCAGGCTATTGGCGTTTGTTTGGGCTACCGAGTTATTAAACAATCGTTAAATACTTATTTTAAAATTTGAACGTAGCGGGACTCGAACCCGCGCCTCCTGGAAACCGACCACCACCACGACCACTAAGTCATACGTTCATTCATCAGGCTAAATGTTTAAAAATTAACAATCGTTACTTTAGTTGTTTAAAGTAAACATAAGAAATGAAAGTAATAATTAAACTCACAAACTAATATGTCATAGTCGTCAAATAGCACAGACTCTAACTGAAAACGCAATCGTATTTTTCTATCGTTCTGGTAAATGAAGCACGGCGTTAAGTTTTGCCAATTTAACACGCAGTGTCTTAAAATGTCAAAGGTGAAAGATTTATACGTGTTGAAGGGATAGTTTTTTTTCTTTTTACCGGTCAATTTCCTTCGTGTGTTTTCCATACAACGTGACATTGGCGAAATGAATTGTTCTCAACTGGCACGCTCGAAACGCCTTAATACGAATTAATTAAGAAACCAATCAATCTGAAAATGTACCTTTTGTTTTTTCACTTACTTAGGAATCTATAATAAATATTTACACAAAAAAGAAAAAAAAAATATAATAATTTTTGGGGCCAGTCGTGGCGCAGGGCCACAAGAGTGTGAACATGACGGAGATTTCGATTCCCACTAGAGGAAATGAAACCTTTAATATTTTTATGTTTTCGCTCTGGTAACGAGGCTATGAAATTGAATTCCACCACTCAACACGCAATGCCTCCAGAATCCGGCGGAAAATGGGGAACAGAGTGTCTTCTACTAGATTCCCTGTACCTACCGTGCTACATATAGGATACAGTGTGAAGCCGAAAAAAAATATTTTGATCAATAACTATTAAATGGCTTGTTAAATCTGAATTTATTTACACAGCTCTCATCCCCCTTCAACGTCTACTTGTTCTAATTTCGTTCCGCCGTTCACTCGCTGTTTGCCGTTTTTAGTAGTTTGATAGCTCTCAGGGGCTTGTGGAGGTATGTTAACTTAGCTTTTCAATTTGTGCCAATTAAATAACATAAAATTAAGTATATCTTTTTAATTATTTGTTTCTAGTTTTACTCTATTTTTTGAGTGAGCAAGAGATTCATTCGAGGCCAGTTGTGGTGCAGGAGCACAAGCATAGGACTGTAATCGCGACAGATTGTAAGGTGGATTCCCACTCGAGGAAATGGAATATTTAATATTTTTAATTCCTCGCTTTGGTAACGAGGACAAGCCTTAACCTCCGCCACATAACATGCCTCCAGAATTTGCCGAAAATTAGAAAACGGAAATGGGAACGTAGTGATTTTACACTAGGTTCTCGTGTTTCTTCTAGCTACCCTGCTATTTCCGGGATAAAGCGTGCCGATAAGCTAAAAAGAGGAAATTCATCACGTGAGTAGACTTACGTAATGAACGTCTCCAGCATCCAACTTTGATAGTTGCTGCTTTGATGCTGGAGACATTGTACGTGTGTGTACTATACAGATGATAAACTTAGGGCAAATCTACTTCAAACTCATTTAAGTGTTGTTCTTTATCCTTATTGATGCTCTGTAATTCCTTTTATAGATAAACATCACTCCTAATTATTTTATTTATATAATTTCCCTAATCTTGTTTATTCTCCAAATTTGATAAAGATAATATATTAATTATTAATGATATATTTCCCATTCAACGGATTAATTGTATGAATTTAAATTAATTTCATTTCCTCTCTTTGCAATGTTTCAAAAAATCTATGATAAACGGAGAACTGAGTATTTCCAAATATTCCTTTTATGGTTTGCCTACTCTGCTACACGAGAAAAAGCGTAAGGCTGTGTCTTTAATGTTTATATACATATATATTTTTATATATTTTTGTACTACAATCAATAGCTTTTAATTCTTTAATAAACTATAGCTTTTTATAAATAGTGTAAAAACAAAGCAATTAAAAGAAAATTTACTACAAAGCCTATTGAATACACAGTCAAAGCATTTATTAAAGTACCAATTAATATCATGAAAGTCAAAGAACGTTTTCTGCGCCATGTTTCTAAAAGCTCCTTTTAGTTCGTTCTTTTAACCAGTAGTGTACTGGACCATGAGAATATCTTTCACCTAACAGCTTTAACAGCTTTATTTAAAACGGAAGTTCGCTTTGAATTATCATTGTATTCTGAATAATGAACTGTTACAAAAGGTGAGATTTCTGACAGATTAGTTAGAGTCAGTCGGTACTTCGATTATGTACTATTTTGATAAATATTTTCGTGTAGATATAATACTTATATTTGTCAAAATTTTTGAATATTTCGTCCCTATTGTCCCGGAAATGTTTTATGAAATCTTAGATCTTAAATATAGGTGCCTATCTATAACCAATGTCACTAGACCAAGACCATATCGTCATTCGGGAGAGTGATCTCACTAAAGACCAACTACTACTACTATGACAGCTATAACCCTCTGCGGCCTCGTAAAGATTCATAGCGCTTCCGAAGCAACGTCCTAGTCGACGACCGTTAACTGCCCATATTCTCTTTATTGTATTGACAGCTTTCTTTGTAAATTTCACAATTTTTTTTCCTTTTTCCTTGTTTTATTTATTATACACACATTTTATGGGTAAAGTTGGAGATAAACCGTTCCGCAATTTTGCCTCATAAATTTTGATGTTTGTAAATTTTTATTATGAATTCCGTTTTGTTTTTCTGTCTTTGATTATGTTTTTTAGTTGCGGCTTATCGGAACGACTGTATTGGATTGTTGCTACACCCGATACAATAAATATATGTCTCCAGTGACTGCCTACATACTTTGCACTTTGTATACTTTGACGGGCAGAAAATCGACAAGCCTCCTCGCAGGACTTCATAATGATCCTGGAAAACAGCCATGAATAAAGATATGGATCAACAGAGATAGATTGGTTATTATTTTTCAAAAGAATTTTGTTTTTTTGAGGCCAGTCGTGGCGCAGCGGCACGAAGTGTGACTGTAAAACCGACTGGTTGTGGGTTCGATCCCTACTCGAGGAGATGAAATATTTACTTATATTTATATTTTTATTTCTTCGCTGGTGTCGAGGTTAAGCGCGGCGTTGAGTTCTGCTGCTCAACACGCAATGCCACCAGAATTCGGCAGAAAGTGGGGAACGGAGTGTCTTAAGACTAGGTTCCCTCTGCCTACCCTGCTGAGTGCGGGATACAGCGTGAAGCTGATTTTTAATAAATAATTATCTTTATGT
Organism: Heliconius himera; assembly: GCA_021202915.1. NCBI lineage: Eukaryota > Metazoa > Arthropoda > Insecta > Lepidoptera > Nymphalidae > Heliconius > Heliconius himera. Next base: position 199,438 of record JAJHJA010000155.1, on the reverse strand, counting down.
AGAAATTATCTTTATGTAGGATAGTACGATGAATATCAAATATCAACATTGGTCGTATTTTTAGTTTACGATAGTGTCGTAAAAAAATCATATTAGAATATTACAGATATTAATAAAAAAAAACATATTAGAAGTCATTATAGTTGTCAATAAATTCTGCTTATTTAATCAATAATCATGTATTTTAAGCGGGCGAAGCCGTGGGCGGGCCGCTAGTATAATAAATATAATAATTTACAAGGCGCTGTTATAAACTTTGAGTCTCGTCCCTCCGGCGATGTGAGGTCCTCGTATGATTTATTAGAGCAATAAAGATCAGGGAGGGAATTTCATTTTAACTTTCAAACATTGCCTCCTATTTAAAATACTGCGCATGTTTGTGTAGTTTTGTAAATATTTACCCTTAAAGTGGAGTATGAGTAGAATATAAATTTGTAAATATAGATGTTTTTTAATATAATAAAACTGTTGGGACCAGTCGTGGCGCAGGGGCACAAGTGTGTGACTGCAAACGCGACAGGTTGTGGGTTCGATTCCGATTCGAGTAAATGAAGTATTTAATATTTTAATTTCTTCACTTTGATGTAGAAGCAAAGCGCGCCGTTGAGTGAACCGTATTTACGCCGTTGAGTGAAACATGCGAGATACAGCATAATGAGTATCTATTATAAATACAAGTCTTAGCGTTCTCTATAAAGATGTTTATTCAAATATAATATTTATACATAAGCTAAAATATCGCATGACCGATTTTCACAATATCGACTACAAAAGGTCTACTTAGCCGTTGAAATTGCGACCCTTGGAACGCTATCAATTATGGACACTCAGTTCAGAATATTGTTTCAGAAGTAGTTTCTGAGAACATCGATATTCCATTAATATCTCATTACTGTGTAACGTTGCTACCGCGCGTACTGTAGAGTGTGGATTGTTGCATTTGTTATAGGTACCTAAAGTAACAAATCGACGGCCATGATGCCATTTTGTAGAAATTAATAACTATTAAACGAAAATCATTGTCAAATTTTGTTTTATAGAAACATATATTTTTAATATTATATGTATGTCAATCAATCGCATCCACAACTCGCATAAGATATTTTTCTAATGTAGGTATATATATTTTTTTATTTCCAAGACAACATAGAACAAACCGCGTAGGTACAATCCATACGTTTCAGTAAAGTTATACAAAACAAACGCTTTATCGAATCAGGCCCAAAATATCTAAATAGGTATATCTAAAATTTAAAAATAATTTTAGCTTATCTATATATATATATAAAAGGACATGTACCTTACTGACTGGGGTAAGACGCACGCACATAACCGTAACCGCTGTGCGTAGAAACGTGAAATTTGGACAGACGTTTATTTTCATAATCTGGATATTCACTTAGAAGCGATTTTCAAAAATTTTAACCCTAAAGGTATGAAATAGAGGTTGAAAGTTTGTGTGTTTTTTTCTTTTGAAACAGCACCGATTTTTATAAAATTTGAAGTTCAGACTCTTTAAAATATTTCATGTAACATGTGTTTCATGGTCTTTTTAGAATTTACCCCCTTAGGGTTCAAATAAGGGATTGAAAGTTTATATGGAAAATATTTTAAATCGCCACCGATTTTTGAAAAATTTAATTCAGGATGTTAAAATTATTTTATTGAATACGTATTTCGTGTTTTTTTTAGAATGCAAATAAGCGGGCGAAGCTGCGCGGCCCCCACTAGTATTATATAACAAGGTTTGTAGAACTTTTTTCGGCGGGTAGACACAAAAGTAGACAGACGCGTTTTTAAAAGCTCTGTAAATTTTTTTTTAAAAAAGTTCTTAAAAATACATATATGTGGTAAAAGTTTAAATACCTGTGTTTAAGTCGATAACTAAACTCACTCACTGTTTTCTACACTATATTTACAATGACTACACCTGTGGAGCAACTTATGAAAAGTATGGAAGAACTCCCCTCTGTGTTCTCATCCAGAATGGGTGAGTTTGAAAAGAACTTAATACAGTCTGGATCTGCAGCTTCCACCCCCACAATAAAGACTTTGGCTGCTGAGTTCAACACATTCAAGTCCTTTGTGTGGAAAACGCTTGGCTTATTGAAGTCTCAGGTTGAACTTGTGGTAGTCGGCCTGGACCGCCTTGAAACACAGTCCAGGAGAAAAGTTCTTCTTTTCCATGGCTTAGAAGAGGATAATAATGAAGATGTCCTGCAGAAGATACTTTATGTATTATCCAACCAGTTGAAGATGTCTGACATTAAGTCCACCGCAATTGAGTCTTGCCACAGGCTGGGTGTTAAAAAAGACTCTGCCCGGCCCGTACTTCTCAGATTCACCAGCTGCCAGGTTCGTGCCAGCGTCTGGAGTGCGAAAACAAAACTAAAAGGCACTAAAAAAACTATGACGGAGTTCCTGACTAAATCCCGCCAAGATGTCTTTACTGCAGCCCGTAAGCACTTTGGTATTAAGAAATGCTGGTCAGCGGATGGCATGATTGTTGTTTTGCTACCAAATAAATGTAAAATCAAGATTTCCTCACAGCGCGAACTTAAACAACTGATAGAACAAGGCTCTGTAACGAAATCCACTGACAGCAAATAAGTTCTTTGTTTACATCACTTTAATATGGCCGGTTAATAGCTCAATATAGACTTTATATTACTTCTTTCCATTGCAGGGTATTTTTATGTTATTATTATCGTTGAGGCAATTTTTAAATATATTTTTAACTAAATTTTTGTTAACTGTGACGTATCACTTTGTTTATAATTTTACTTTTTGGCATGTGTCACTCATGTCATATGTTTGTATGTACAGTTTGTCTTGTTTCACGTTCCGTTTCATGTTAAGTCTTTCTTTTTAAAATATTTTTTTTTGTAACTTTAAATGTAGTATAAAATTGTATTTAATTCGACTTGTACAGGTAAATTGTTTTGTAAATTGTATATAGTATAGTTATATATTTATTTATTATTTTAATTTATTTTTATATATTTATTTTATATATTTTAAATATACACTTTTTGAATACATTTATCTATTCTGATACTTATATTATGTTAAATGAAAATGAATACTTTTCTTGTTCTTCTAGTATTTATGATAGCGCTGATAGTGATGATGATTTTGATTCAGAACCACTTTGTGATAAGCTGTCGAAAACTTTCGACAATAATTGTTCTTCAACCCTCTCCCTGGTGCATATCAACGCGCAGAGTGTTCCGGCTCATCATTCTGACATTCTCGCTTCCTTTAGCTCCGGCGTAGTTGACTGTATACTTATATCCGAGACCTGGCTAAAACCATCGCTTTCATCTGCTTCCTATTCTCTTCCTGGCTATCACCTATTTCGCAATGACCGCACTGGTAGGGGTGGCGGTGGCGTTGGTATTTATCTCCGTGACCACATCCCTGCTAGTATCGTTTTTTGCTCTACTCCTCAACCTGATGGCTCTCTTGAATGCCTCTTTTTAGAGTTGACCTTGCGTCATACTAAAGTACTGGTCGGAGTTCTGTACTCCCCCAATGATCAAATAGATTATTTTAATACGCTGGACGGTATTCTTGAGAACCTTCGACCCCTGTATGAACACATTATTTGCATGGGTGATTTAAATACGTGTCTTTTAAAAAATGATCGTAGAACTCATCTGCTAATGGCACTAAACGAGTCCTATAATTTACACCTCTTACCTATGTCTTCCCCTACTCATTACTTTCCTAACTGTCGACCTTCTCTTCTAGATCTTATTTCAGTCTCTAACCCTAAACTTGTTTCTTCTCACGGTCAAATGACCGCTCCGTTCTCCTTTCATGACCTTATTTTTCTATCGTATAAATTACGTCTTCCCAAGGTTAGAGGCAAAATTCATCTTCAGCGCAGTTTTAAGCATATGGATCTTGAACGCCTGAGGGAGGATGTGAGGAACATCGACTGGTCTTCCGTTATGTCATCTAATAGTATTGACATGATGGTACAATCTTTAACTGCTGAACTGATAAACATCTACAACATCCATGCCCCTGTAAGACCAGTTCGTATGAAGCATGCGCCTGCCCCCTGGTTAACACAAGTCATCAGAAATACAATGGCTAAACGTGACAGAGCGAAGTTAAAAAACAAAAAATCTCCTTCGCTTGAAAATCTTACTGCCTATAAAAAACTGCGAAACATCTGCAACAGAATGTGTAGGGATGCTAAGCGTCACTATTTCCATGATACTATTCAGAATCTTAATCAAGCACAAGTTTGGAGATTCTTGGAGTCGTTTGGTGTAGGCAAAACCACTGAAACTCGTCAAGTCTCAGTGGACCTTCACACTCTTAATTCTTTTTTTACAACCTCACCATTTAATATAAATCCCCTAATAAAATCTGAAACATTATCAATGTTGTCACGTCTCGACCTACCAGACTCCATTCCTTTTACTTTTAAAGCTGTGTCGGAGGATGATGTCAAGAAGTGTGTCTGCTCCATTTCCACCAAAGCCTTTGGAATTGACAATCTCAGCCTTGAGATGATTCTTCCGGTGTTGGAAAGCATTGCACCAGTGGTCACCCACATTATCAACTTTTCACTGTCAAGTAATGTCTTTCCTTCACTATGGAAGAGTGCCTATGTCATTCCATTACCCAAATCCTCCAATCCCTCCAATGTCAATGATTACCGCCCCATATCCATTCTCCCTATTCTATCTAAGGTCCTTGAATCTTTAGCCAATAACCAAATTTACTCCTTTCTATCAACCAATAATCTACTGTGTCCTTTCCAGTCCGGTTTCCGTCCCCTTCACAGCACAGTTGGAGCACTGTTGAGTATAACGGAGGACATTCGGTGTGCTATGGACAACACCAAGCTCACTGTTATGGTGCTGTTAGATTTCAGCAGTGCTTTCAGCTCTGTTGACTTCGACATACTTCTTGGCACACTTCGAGCAGTCAATATTTCATCTACAGCTATAAGCTGGTTTCGTTCTTACCTCTTCGGGCGCCGGCAATGTGTTAAAGCTAACGATATGACATCGACTTGGCTTGATCTTACTGCTGGCGTTCCCCAAGGCGGCGTTCTTTCTCCTCTTCTTTTTTCTATCTTCATTAACAATATTTCTAGAGTCATTACTTCTCCTTTCCATCTGTATGCAGATGATTTGCAACTTTACCGTCATAGTAACTTGAATGGATTGCCTGAAGCCATCGAAAGGTTAAATAATGATCTTGATGCGATTCGAACTTGGGCCGAATCTTTTGGTCTACTAATTAATCCAAAAAAATCGCAGAGCATTATCATAGGCAGTAATAGACAGAGATGTAAAATTAACCGGGATTCTTTGCCCGTGATACGCTACTCAGGAGTGCCGATTCCCTATTGTAGCGTAGTTAGGAATTTAGGACTTAGTCTTGATTGCAACATGTCTTGGGCACCGCATATCAATGCAATCAGCAAGCGCATGCATTTCTCCTTCCATTCCCTGAGGCGTCTCCAGTACTTCCTCCCTCACAAAACCAAAGTTATGCTAGCGCAATGTCTTCTCCTTCCAATACTCGACTACGCTGACGTCTGCTATTTGGATGCGACTGAGGAGCTACTTAACAAATTAGAACGTCTTCAAAATCTCGCCATACGCTTTATTTATGGCTTACGTAAGTATGATCATGTATCTCAATTTCGAACTCAGCTTAAGTGGCTCCCAATCCGACTTCGCCGTGATATGCACATCCTTACCTTACTTTTTAAAATCCTTAACTACAAGAATTTTCCTACATACCTACGCTCCCGCTTCAACGTTCTTCCTCCTCCCTCACGCTCTAGGCGGTCGTGTGTCGTCCCGGCGCTTGATATACCTATGAGCAACACCAAATTCTTGCAGAACTCCTTCTCCGTATATGCCGCATCTCTTTGGAACCAACTCCCTAACCCTATCCAGAGAACCTCTTCCCTAAAGTCCTTTAAATCCCAATTAAAAAAGCATTTACTTGCTACTGAGAACAATTAGTTTATATTCGAACAGAGTTTCAATATATTGCAACTTCATTTCTTTCATTTTTCTTTTCTTTTAACCCATTTAAATTATATGTATTCATATAGTATATGTATATTCATATGTTTATGTATATATGTATATTTATTTAATAGTATTTATGTTTATGTAGTTTATATATGTATAATTGTATATATGTATTTATATTTGTGAATATGATGTTTCTTCTATTACTATATTTTGTTTCTTATTTTTTTTTACTGTTAATTGCTTTACTCTCCCCGCTGTTTTGATAGATATCCACTTCCACTGGTTGGCTGGAAGAGATTTCTTTTAGAAATAAGCCCACCCTTGTCAACTAACTTTTCATTTTTTTATTACTGTATGTCTTGTTTGATGCAATAAAGAATATAATATAAAGGTTTGTATAGCTTAAATTATTTTGTAAATCTATATATATAACTAGAGGGCGTGCGCGGCTTCGCCCGCTTATTAGGAGTGAATTCTAAAATAACCACGAAACACGTGTTCAATAAAATATTTATAACAGTTTGAATTTAAATTTTTATAAAAATCGGTGGCGATTTAAAGATTTTTCCATATGAACTTTCAACCGCTTATTTGAACCCATAGGGGGTGAATTCTTAAAAACCATGAAACACGTGTTCAATGAAATATTTGTAAGAGTCTGGATTTAAAATTTTATAAGAATCGGTGCCAATTTTAAAAAAATCCATACAAACTTTCAACCCCTATTTCATCCCTTTAGGGTTAAAATTTTTCAAAATCCCTTCTTAGTGGATGTCCAGAATATGAAAATAAACCTGTTCCCAAATTTCACGTTTCTACCATCAGCGGTTACGGCTGTGCGTGCGTCTTACCTCAGTCAGTCAGCACAAGTCCTTTTATATATATAGATAATACAGTAAAAATATTTTGTCTGTACATTTAGTAATTTTGACTGAAATGGATAGAGAGACACTTAAAAAGAATAATAGAAAGCAAAAATATATTTTTTTTATTTCTTGTCTGTAGGTCTGTCGATATGTATATCCACATTTTTCTCTGAAAGTACTGAACCGATTTACTTAAAAGTTTCACCAATTTGTTTGTTTTAACTCAACTTAACTACTAAAGTTTGGTTCATCAAAATCGGTTCATTAAAAAAAATGCCCGGCTAAAGAATGAAATTCGAAACGTCTTGGTATAAAAATATATATTTTTGAATACAATTTTTGATACAATAAAGTAAACAAATATGAATTGTTAATGGCGATTACTTTCATAAATCATGAACAACAGTTAAGTTTAAGTCGTAATTAATTCAACACAGAGATAAAGAACGATTTGATCTTGAAAGAAATATCAAGTAAATACAAAAATTTTTTGGTTCGTTCGTTCGTTTGTAATAAATCTATATAAAAATGCCTAAAAACATCCATTCTACGTGTACTCTGTAATAACTACATATGTACCAATTTTACATTTAGCTAATAATATGTGTAACTAATTTAAAAATTGTACAGGAGTTATTATGCAATCATACAGTTATTTTACAAAGAATATTATCAATCATTCCCAACCCAAAACCCAAATTCAAATCCAAATCCATTATTACAAAAACCCAAATCCATTATTTAACAGTTAAGGCAGTTTCTGAAGCAGTAAATTCAATTATTAACTGACATCAGCACATTTAATTGAAAGAAAAATACTTATTTAGAAAACGTATAAAAATTTGAACGTAGCGGGACTCGAACCCGCGCCTCCTGGAAACCGACCAGGCGCTCTGACCACTAAGACATACGTTCTCGCCAAGCTACGTCGAAATTTTTATACGCTTGTTACAACTTATTTATGTTATTAGTATCTCTGTAGGGAGATTTTTACAAATTTCCGCTACCCAAAAAAAATTACTAAGAATTATCGTTTGGCAAGAGAGAATACTATTTTTTAAATATTTTTTTAAACATTTTCTCCGTTCCTCTGGTGTACCATACAACAAGGATTTAGATATTCTAGACTCTCTTCTCTGTGCCTATTCTGCTATATGTTAGATAAAAAATATATCTGTAACATAAATTTGTGTCTGTCTCCCGCTCCCTCCGCATGTTTATCCCTTTGAATTGGCTTATCTTATTAGTTTTACCCGGAAGTCAATATAAACTCAATGGACATGCTTGCCTATTATATAATTTATTACTGAACATAAAATAAGCACAAAATAAGAAAAAAAATAACTGGATTTTATTTAGAAAATTAGATATTTTCAAGAAAATTGTATCTAAATTATCTATAAAAGTAGTTATTGGAGTGCACTGTAGACACTATACTATTGCTTTATAACATTACTTTATTTATTTTGGGATAAGAAACGCCTGGCTTTATGTGTATATGTATAACGATTATAATGAGTTAAAATAACAATAGTTCTTCGAATTAATCAATTGAAATATGGATAGAATCAAAATACACAACAAGCAATTCTTGTTGTCATATTGGATGCATGTAAATATCAATCAGTACAGTGCACTGGTTTGTGAATGAACGCGCCTTGGACACGAATATAAATATATTGATCTGCAATTAAATTGTTAATAAATTATATTATTTGAGGCCAGTCGTGGCGCAACGGCACGAAGTGTGCTACTGTACACATGACAGGTTGAGAGTTTGATTCCCACTCGAGGAGATGAAATATTTACTTTAAATTTATATTTCCATTTCTTCGCTCTGGTGTCGAGGCTAAGCGCGGCGTTTAGTTCTGACACTCAACACGCAATGCCTCCATGAAATATTTACTTAAATTTATATTTCCATCTTCTTCGCTCTGGTGTCGAGGTTAAGCGCGGCGTTGAGTTCTGCCACTCAACACGCAATGCCTCCAGAATTCGGCAGAAAGTGTTGAACGGAGTGTCTTAACACTAGGTTCCCTCTGCCTACCCTGCTGTGTGCGGGATACAGCGTGAAGCTAATTTATTTATTTATTTTTTTTTTTTAATTTTATAGTTGTTACTTACAAAATAAAGTTAAGAGGAATCCATTTGTGATTTATTCTATTATTTAAATATGAACGTACGTTATTGTATTTAAAATTTGAATTATGTGCGGGTTCTGTTTTTTTTTATTTTATTTATTTACACAAAAGTACAAAGAGGACCAAGGTAAAAGCAGGTTATACTTTAATTCTGTTGGGTAGTTGAAAATAAAAATAAATTCTTTATATAATAATTAAAATAATCAAATATTACTTTAAAAATACTGATCAGTAAACTAAATTATGATTTTACACCGTATAAAAAGAGTTATTTTCAGGAACCATTAGTCCCTCGGGGAGAAGTTCGGTGTCAACAGTTATTATTTGCATTGCAGATTTCTGCGGAGTCGCGACTTCAGTTTTTATAAAGATTTGTAGTATGTAGTGAAGCTGTTCTTAAAGTATTTTGTTGACTTCGGTAAGAGTACTTTACAATACAGGTATATTTAGTTCAACTTTAATCACCTTCACGCTATATCCCGCTCGCAGAAGAGTAGGCAAAGGGAACTTAGTGTTAAGAAGTATTGCGTGTTGATTAGTGAAAATCAATACCGTGCTTTGAGTTCTACCACTCAACACGCCTAGCCTCCAAAATTTAGCGGAAAATAGGGAATGGAGTGTCTTAAAACTAGTTTCCCTCTGTCCTGCTTTGGTGTGGAATACAGCAAAAAACTATAACTACTAATATTATAAATGTTTATGGAGATTGATGGATGTTTGGTCTTCTTTTACGCATCTTACTTAAAGTTGTCAAGTTTTATTTTTCATATACCCACATAAGTAATTTAAAAAGAGTTATAATTTTGAAAATACATAAAATTTATTGAAGATAAAAACTGCAACGTGAATGCTTTAGTTACTTTGCCTACTTATCCTATTACTCCTAAGTGTGCAATAACAATTTAAAAATGTTTAAAATATCAATTCTAATTATGACATATTAATGATGATATTTTTATATAAGTATGATAAGTAAGAAATAAATAACTTAAAACTGCAATAATTAGAGAACAACACATAAAAAGCTGGCCAAGTGTGAAGCAGTCTAACGTAAGAAATGTTTTCATTTTTCATAAAAACGGCAAAAAATCACGTTTTGCATGAGAGCTTTCAAATACATATATTTGTGGGTTCGATCCCCCCTCGAGGAGATGAAATATTTACTTAAATTTATATTCCCATTTCTTCGCTCTGGTGTCGAAGTTAAGCGCGGCGTTGAGTTCTGCCACTCAACACGCAATGTCTCCAGAATTCGGCAGAAAGTGGGGAATGGAATGTCTTAACCCACAACCGTCACGCTACAGTAACACTCTTGTGCCCCAGCGCCACGACATCCTCAAAAATAAAATCTCAGTAAATTTACGGGAAGTAAAATCGAATGCCCTAATTCAATACTAACCTGATACAAACGTACCTACTCACGTACGGTCTAACGCAATAACGAGTATCGGGGATGGCGAAATGATTAAATGATCGTAGGCTTTAATGGAAATTGACGCAGAATTATAAATTAGAAATTATTTTTTTACTTTAACAAAATGTAAAGATTATTTCGTATTATGTATAATTTGTATGCATACTCGTACAACGATACAAAATAGTATGTATATATTAAGTATTTTGGAGGAAGATTTGATGATCAAATTAAAAAATCGTCTTTTATGTTACATTTTTTTCGTAGCAAGCTGTCTTTATCTCTTAATTAATAATCAAAGTTTTCTTGATGACAGCTTATATTCCTCCCATAAATTGCCTTGGCTAGTACTAAACAAATAATAAACATATATTACCAAAAGATATAAAAAGACATAATTTAAAATTACTCAAATGTTACTATTATTTTTAAAGTTTAAATTAAAACATCCACGATCGTAAATGAAACGTGAACTATAAACTCTGCGTTGATTGAAAGGCGACGTCGTAATCGGTTTAATATTTCCACTTGGTTACCTACGAACATTACGTCGGCGACGTCGGAGATCCCTTTGGCTTGTCAAGTGAAACTTCTCATCCCATCTATCTATCTATCTATCGAGTGGCTTAAGACTTTAAAGTGTATTTAAATTTTACAGTAGTATAGGTTAGAGATAAGTCTATATTTTTTTTTACCTTCACGCTGTGCGGGATACAGCAGGATAAAGCAGTGTCGGTAGTGCAAATCTAGTGTTTAGACATTTCGTTCTTTATATTTCGCCAAATTTTGGGAGGCATAGCATGTTGATAGGCGGAACTCAATGCCTCAAATATATTAGGTGAGTAATTAATTCCTCAATTGGGAATCGAGCCCACAACCCTTGGTTGTGAATAGTGTAGTAGTATCGTACTAATAATATATTGACTTTTTAACGAACATTGCTAATTTTTAATTAATTAATTTCTAGTAGGTAAATACGTAGCTTGTTACCGTAAAGTATAATTTATTTCAAGTTGTTACTGAGTAAATAATGTTTAAATGTTAATTGAACAAACGATTATTCGTTTGTATATATGTTAACATAGAAATATTTTTAAGGATGTTTTTATTATTGTCTCCATATTCATATATATAGCAACAAATGAATGTTATATATATATAGTATGTGAATAATTATACAACTATGCATTAATTAGTTTGAAATAAATATATTTATAACTTTTCTAGTTACTACAAAAAAATGGATTTGTTTAAATATTTAAAACGTCAATAAACTTTGGAAAGTAGGGGATTTTTTGCTTGTGATTGAGTAAAGAGTTCTGCAGTACTTTGAAATAATGTGCCTAAAAATTTCATATATTATATTGGTTATGAAATAATTTCTTTTCGTTAGGTTAGATTTCTAATTTAAGAATCGATTTAGTACTAGTTAAGAATATTTAAGTTTATTTCCCTAGGTTTTTTTTGCTATTGACAAAATTTTTAATTAAATTTTGAAATTAAAAAGTTTAGTGAAGAATCTTAAAGCCTTTAAATAATTATAATGTGAAGAAAGAAAATTTTTAGGAAAGAAGTCTCTAAAAGACACTGAAAAATTATGAAAAGGGTTCTTATTCAAGAATTTCTCCGACATTCAACTTAATTATATAACTTTGTGTCAGAATTTTGAAAGTAGAAGTAGAATCGAAACGATTATTTTCTTTTCTGAAAATAATGGTAATGTTTTCAAATCCAAATAGTTCTATAAACTTAACAAATAAATTGCTCTTATCTGAAAATACGTGAAAACAACGGAATATGTATACAATTAGGTAGGCATTTTGCCTCAAAAAATATGTATTATGTAAAAAATAACATAGCCATATTTCCCAGACGTGAGGCACGAAACCTCTTGTTTGTCATTTAAATTATTGAACCATTAGTAAGGCCATGGTGACTTTGTACAAACACTTAGCACTTTGTTGATCGTTGAGATTTAATGGAGGTAATGATTCTATAGGCGTTTGTGTTTGTCTATGGGGAGTAATTGGGGCTTCGTGATTACTGAAGATGGGGAGAAAAATAATTGTTTGAGAATTTGTATTATCTCTATAGTTAGTGATAGTTATAATCATGAAAATAAAGAGGCCTGATCGATTCGATCGATTGATATACTTAGATACTACACAGTTTCGACCTATATATAACAGCCATTTTATTATGGGTCGAAGCATTTTTTCCCAGTCCGCCCGATGGCTGTAAGCCGAGGTTCGAGCCCCGCAAGGGGCGCCCTTACAGCCGTCGACTCCTCACAGGCAGCCACTTGTGCTTGCATTTGTTTAGGGACCCGAGGGAGAGTACCCTCTTCCCTTCTCATGATCGAAAAAAAATATACAATATGTCATAAACGTTTCAAAGCACGTCACCACACCGCGGTGGTGGCGACTGACAATATCGAGTTATGAGCAAAGTTGCGGAGTCTTCAGCAGGACCAAGATTATCTCTCGCATTACCATAATTTCACTGTTTGAAACTGCTCAAATTGTTTCAACAGAGAAACTTTTTAATTATTCGAGTATTTTATTATTTCGTGTGTTAAGGTAGTCTTGGCACAACGTCTAACTGTAATCACTACGAATGTGGGTTTAATTCCCATTTAGAGATATTAATTATTTTCATTTCCTTGCTCTGGTAACATGACAAAGCGCGGTGTTCAGCAAACTCAACATGTAATATCTCGAAATTGGCCGGAATGTGAAATGTCTAATTACCGGCAGTATTCTGTCTTTGTACCTTGCTCTATCCAGGATAAGGCGTAAAACTTTAAGAAATATCTTTAGTTCTATTTAATTTACTTTCGGATTTCCCACTGAGTGTATAAAATATGTGTGTGTAATTTTTTTATTCTAAAATAAATGTTACTGGCTACTAGGAACTATTGAAAATTAAGCATTATAAGTAAGTAAGAGAAAGAATGTTACTTTAAATTTATAACAAAATATCTTTGTCTAATACCTATCATAGAATCTATACTTATACAACTATATTATTTACATTGTAAGTGATTGGAGTCTGTACACGAAAAATATATAAATATAATGATTATTGCGGACATTTAACATTGTAATAGACTAAGCCCTATATACAACCTAAACAATGTTTTTTTTCTTTTGTGTGTGCTTGTCTGTACGTTTTTGCGCGCTTGTTTTGTTTCAGTCAGTCTTTATGAGAATGGAGAGTCTTACTTACGAATCTATCAGGGAACTCGTATTCACAAAAAAGCAAAAGCTCATAAATACACTGCTTAAGTTTATTAAAACAACATAATTTACTTACAAATCTAAAATATAACTTCGAAAGTATCATATCGCTGTATTTTATGTAATGCATAATCGCGTCATACGACCGCAACATAGTTTTCCCTTTTAGTACACTATCGAATCAGCGGCGCTGTGAGAGCTTTGTGGAAATGTATTCGGCAAAGGGATTTTATATTTTATATAACTAAAATTAATATTTATGTAAATCGTTATTTGGTTATTTTAAGTTATATTTTTATCTCTACATAAGTATGTGAAGGCCGGTCGTCGCGCAGGGGCAGAAGAGTGTGACTGTAAGCGGGATGGTTGTGTGTTCGATTCCCAATGGAGAAAATGAAATATTTAATATTTTCATTTCCACACTCTACTAATGAGGCAAAGCGCGGCGTTGAGTTCCGCCACTCAACACGCAATACTACCAGAGTTCACTACACAAAATAATATGGTAGCAAGTCAAATGTAAATTATCTTTTTTAGTAGTTTGACAAAGATTGTTACGCATAATAGCCGAATCCAAATATCAAAGCACGAGGTCAATCCTGGGGGGTCTCCCCAAAGTTTTCCAAATTGATGACCTTTTTGTGCAAAATATGATTTTTTAGAACACAGTTGGAAAATTTAATAAATTTAAAAAAGAAAAACGTTTATTCTACAATGTCTAATATACATTACAAATATAATGTGACTGTTCATGGCAACCAATGAAAATAATAAAATACTTGACAATGGTTACAGAAGTATTAATGTCATTTTCTTAGCTTTACAATATTTATAGTTATTTTAGTTTCATTATTTCATTTCACAATAAATATGGTGTCGTTTATGCATTTTTTTTTATCTTTACGCTGTATCCCGCATGTAGCAGGGAAGGCAAACCTAGTGTTTAGACATTCCAGTCGCCACTTTCCGCCGAATTCTGGAGGCATTGCGTGTTGAATGACGAAACTCAAAAATATTAAATATTACAATCTTGATTTTTCCTTATATATATAAAGTATAATTACAACGTAGATTACAGCTGTGGATAAGTTATAGTGAGCTTTGTACCAAAATGCTTTTGTTCGCAAGAAAAACATTAAATTTCTTGTTAGCCAACAAGAAATTACTAGCCAGTAGAAGCAGCGTCCTGTAAACGTTGTTCTAAACTTTAAAGCTACTAAGGCTCTGAAACAAATATCCTTACAACAGTCAGTGCTTACTCTCTCAAGAAACTGGTTTAGTGTGAGTCAGATTTGTCACAGTTTGTATATATGAAAAATTTGGATTTGAATTTCTTTTTTCGGATTTTTTCCTTTATTATAGGTATATAGAAATTACCCTATAGGTTTGATAACCATGTGAATTTCATACATAATACAGCAAAATCGATGTATTTTTGACTATGTTGTATATTGTATCTTTTGATTACGTTGACATAGAAACTTGCCTTTTTCAATGCTTTAAAGGTCCATGTAATATTTGATATTATTTTTAACTGCATATCTCTCGAGATGAACAGTCTTGAGAGGCGGAGAGACGGAAACTAAATGCTCCTTTAATGAAAAACAAAATGATCCAATAGGATCATATAATGGTATCCTATAAGCCTGTAAGGGTTCCGTTTCTCCTTTTGAGGGACGGAAAACCAGAAAAATATCAATATTTATGCTTTGTAACTATATTTTTATGCGTATGACATTAAAAAGGCTACGTTTCGTGATTCACGTTAAATAACTAATACACTTTGATGAGTTTATGATTAAAATTTTAATTAAACAAAAGTATTCTAATACTTATTTAGAAAACGTATAAAATTTTTTTTATGTTTTCGGTCGGTTTCCAGGAGGCGCGGGTTCGAATTCCGCTGCGTTCAAAGTTTTATACGATTTCTAAATAAGTATTTTTCTTTTCTAAGTGTGGAATAACACTTTAAAAATGTTTAAAAAAAAGTATTCTAGTTATTTCTTTTTAACCTTAAATGTTAAGTGTAATTATTATGTATTAATATTGTCATTGCTTCGCTCTGGCACCAAAGTGGCGGAGTATCTTAACACTAGGTACCCTCTGCCTACTCAGCATTGTGCGGGATACAAAAGGGAAGCTAATTTGATTTAAAATAGAAAGACTGAACTTTTATCATTAGAACTTTGCTTAAGCTATAAACGTAGAGTTATAGAAGTGTTAACGAAATCTCCGAAGTACCGGCCGCGTAATTAATACAAGCTAGCACTTGGCGAGGCGCCAGCTCGCGAGGCGGGAGGTTTTCGAACAATACAATTTATTTTGTTTACGTGTGCTCCTCGTTTTATATTTAAAATATAATCTCCCTGGAAGACTTGGAAGATATATTTTTAAATGTAGAGATGCAATTGCATGCATTTGAGAAACCTAGTGTTTTGTATGTATCTTAATTTTAATTACAACACTACATTTTTGCCTCGACATCAGTGCGAAAACAATAAAAATATTAAATATTTCATTTCCTCGTGTGGGAATCGAACCCACAACCTATCGCATTTACAGTCACACTATATGCCCCCGCGCCGCGACTGGGCTCTACATGTACCTATGTATAGACAATTGTCATAATTCTGTGTATCGCGAGAGTGAATTAAATTATTTGCGAGGAGTAAATTGACGTCGTATATCTTGTAACTTTATATCGCACGTTGTCTTCTCCGTACGTTATTATATGCGTTCATTATATTAAAAACAGCTACAGTAAAAATAAATTTATTTTAAGAGTGTTTTTAATATTTTTGATATATTAAACACTGCAGTGTGTATATTTAGCTCGACATTCTAAATGTTATAGCCGTTTTTTAAAGTGATCATTTGAGTCTCCGCCATTCAACAAATAAAAAAATAAATTAAAAAATATTATTTTATAGGATATTTCGACATGATTTTTGTATGTAGGTCATTCAAATTCAGGTTGCGTTAACAAAGGAGTTGTAACCGGGCGGCCGCTGTGTAAACTCACGTCGCATCACAGTTCACGAAGCCTAACAATCTAAATATTACAATTAAAATTTCATGCTTTATATTTTTCCTTAATTAAATTAAAGAGATCGAATATATTTTTTTATGGAGAACGTGGTCTATAGTAAATATTAGTTTCTCTGCATTCTCCAGAAAAACGCAGGAAATGGTCAGTAATTAAAAAATATATTTTTAAAAGTTTATAAATGAAAAGTTCAATATTTAGAAATTGAGCCCAGTCGTGGGGCAGTGGCACAAGCTTTATTGACTAATGAAAAATTTTCCTCGTGTGGGAATCAAACTCTCAACCTGCTATGCGTACAGTAGCACACTTGTGTCCCTGCGCCACGACTGGCCTCAGATAACATAATTTATTAACAATTTAATTGCAGATTACTACATTTATATCTGTATCCAAGGCACGTTATTCATTCATAAACAATGCACTGTACTGATTAGGGGCCGTTCAAGTATAACGTAAGCAGTTTTTTTGCAATCATTGACAAAATATATATCATCAAAAATAAGCAATCCTCTTACAAATATTTCATTGAAAACGTCAAAAACAAGCAAAACAAAAACCCCCCCGCCCCCCTACAGTGCTTACGTAATACTTGGACGGCCCTTACTTGTTATCATATTTTGGTTCTATCGCAGATAATTCAAAGAATTATTATTTTTTTAACTAACTATAATCATTATATATATATATATATATATATATATATATATATATATATATATATATATATATATATATATATATATATATATATATACATAAAACAAGCGTTCCTTATCCCGAGGTAAATAAAGTAATGTTATAGTGTCTACAGTACACGTAAATAATTACTTTTATAGGCAATTTCTACCACTAAGTATGATTATTTAGCTTAGCTTTTAAAAAATAGCTACAATGTCAATTAGACGATAAGTATCAAAACGGTTACGGTAAAATATAAAAGAATGCCTTTTAATACAAACATTGTTGTAAATGACACAGTCATTAAATAGTAATAAAACGTGAGTAGGCGTGACAAACAACACACACTGATTGGTTAACTGTATGTCATTTTGTTTGTGAACGTTAGCCGAATTATAAATATTTAATTTATAACAGTATTAAATAATAACTACTGTATTATTTATTACTGAGGCCTTCATGGCGCAGCGATAGTGTAACAGGGTCTGACGGAACCCGATCGTCGTGAGTTTGATACTATCTTCGGGATCTTTTGTATTTTATTCACATTTAGCAGGGTAGGCAGACAGAGCCTAGTGATAAGACACTCCGCGCCTCACTTTACACCCACTTGGGCGGGACTCAACCTCGCGCTTTGCCCTGACTCCAGGGCAATGATATATTATCACGTGTATGGTACTTTTTTTTAATTGAACTATGCCTCATCATTCATTTCATTTTACGGGTATGATTATATAAGCTAAAATTATTTTAAAAGAAATTTTAAATTAAATCAGCTTTACGCTGTATCCCGCCCACAGCAGGGTAGGCAGAGGGAACCTAATGTTAAGACACTCCGTTCCCCACTTTCTGCCGAATTCTGGAGGCATTGCTGAGTGGCAGAATTCAACGCCGCGCTTAACCTCGACACCAGAGCGAAGAAATGGAAATATAAATTTTAAGTATATATTTCATCTCCTCGAGTGAGGATCGAACCCACAACCAGTCGATTTGCACTTGACACTTTGTGCCGCTGCGCCACGACTGGCCTAAAAGAAATTTTAGATATACCTATTTAGATATTTTCGCCCTGATTATATGCAGCGCGCATAGTAAGTATATTTTGTATAACTTTACTGACACGTATATATTGTACCTACGCGATTTGTTGTCTTGGAAATAATATATATATATATTAGAAAAGTATCTAATGGGAATTGTACAACATGAACAACAACCGTGAATACCTATAACACAAATATTATTTTTGTTTATTTCTCTATCTCACAAAAAATTAAGATAATTTATAAAAAAATTTAACGTATTATTCAACAGAATAACAAAACGAATATAAAAAAAGGCATTCCCTTCGTTTTTTACCTTAGTTACCTATAACAAATACAATCTACACACTACGGTACGCGAGGTAGCGACGTTGCACAGTAATGAGATATTAAGGAATATCGATGTTCTCAGAAACTACTTCTGAAACAATATTCCGAACTGAGTGTCCATAATTGATAGCGTTCCAAGGGTCGCAATTTCAAAGGCTAAGTAGAACTTGTAGTCGATATTGCGTAAATCGATCATGCGATGTTCTACCTTATGTAATATTATAATATTTATAGAAAAATCTATATAGAGAACGCTAAGGCTTTTATTTATAATAGTTACTAATAAAATAAAATCGGTTGAGTTGATATTTAGATATTCGTACATTTGTCGCGCACATACATAATGTAAATTTGAGATTTATATGATTTTCTCAGACACGGGACGCACTAGCTTCCAAATAAAAAAAGAATCATCAAAATCGGTTCTCACAGTCAAAAGTTCTGAGGTAACAAGGATAAAAAATACAGTCGAATTGATGAGCTCCTCTTTTAAGAAGTCGGTTAATAGAAATCTGACATAATTAAATTACTTTTAACTCAAACTTAATAAGCAGCTTTTATAAATAAAACAAATAAAAACCTCGTCCGTCTCGTTGTGCGCGGGACACCGTGACGCTGAAACAGAAAAACAATATCATGGTAATATAATTTATAATCTTCTATTTAGTCACGTCATTTTGTTGAAAGTAAATTAAAAATTCTTACCTAATTTAGCTACCTCATCTTATAAAATCTTTCATTTGCGGATGTTCCGGGCGATTAGCTTGATCCTTTGTTCATTAATATTAACGATTACAGTGAGCAGTGGCACGAGGTGTGACTGTAAAACCGACCGGTTGTGGGTTCGATCCCCACTCGAGGAGATGAAATATTTACTTAAATTTATATTTCCATTTCTTCGCTCTGGTGTCGAGGTTAAGCGCGGCGTTGAGTTCTGCCACTCAACACGCAATGCCTCCAATATTCGGCAGAAAGTGGGGAACAGAGTGTCTTAACACTTGGTTCCCTCTGCCTACCCTGCTGTGTGCGGGATACAGCGTGAAGCTGTTTACAGTGAATTAATTTGTGTATTTGCTTATTATAACACACATATTTTAAGCCTTAGCAGTTTTTTAAGACACTCGGTTCCTATTTTTCCTAGGATTTTATGAAGGTATACGCCGGCGCTTGTTGCCGGAGCGGAAAATGAAAATATTAAATATTTCATTCCCCATGTGGGAATCGAACACACAACTGTCACGTTTACGTGGCATGCGTGTGCCTCTGCGTCGCGGCGGCTGATACAGCAGTAAATTACTTAGGGGACTTAAAATAACCGATGTCACTACTATATTATAAAAATGAAAATATAATATATGTAAAAGGTAACATAAAAAAACATTTTTAGTTTTTTTAATAAAAAAAATATTGTTTTATTATCGCAAGATCGAATTTCCTAATACACTACTACAAAATTAACATTTTACACCAATCCAAAGCGATACTCTACTCGTATTTCAAGAATAACTTCGTAACTTTGCACAATGATGAAACGCTATCGTCACATTGTCAGTATATTATTTGAAAGCAGCGCACTCTCGAATTGGTGACAAACTTTATGTGAGTGTACATGACAAACGAGGACGTTAGGTAATAGAGCAACCCTGAAAATTAAATTTAGGTATCTACCTAAAAAGGGAGGACACTCCCATTGTCTATTTTACGCCGAATTCTGGAGGCGTTGCATGATTAGTAACGGAACTCAACGCCGCGCTTTGCCTCGTCACCAGAGCGAAAATATTAATTATTGTAAATATTTGTAATATACTCAGTTTACTCATGCTACTTTAGGAGGCGAGCGTTAATAGCTGCCACACAGTTTATAACTAATGCGGTTATTATCGTTATACGTAGTTTTTTTGTAATTTTGACACCAATATACGTTATTATTATTAACGTTATCAAAGGTCGGCAACGCACCTGTAGCTCCTCTGGCGTTACACGGGACCGTGGGAGGCGGTGATCAATTACCATCAGGTGAACCATATGCGAGCATATATGCCTTGTTCTTTTCCATAAAAATATATTTATATATATTTCCGCCAATAGGAATCGAGCCCACTACCGTCATGTTTAATTTCGTTACTCCGGCCTCAATTATTCAAATAAATTTTATTATAAGGAAAAATATGTTAATATACTAATGGAATATTAATATATGATAATAATAAATAGGCAGTATTATTTTAACCCCTTAAAATATGAACTCTTCATTAACTTAAAAAAAACAGATACGTCATACTTCAAGAGCCCTTGAACACAGTATGACTTCAGAAACAGATATTAATAAGCTTTAAAATGTCATTAAATCGGTATTAATTTACAGATTTAATTGGTAGAGGCCAGTCGTGGCGCGACGGCACGAATTGTCACTATAAAACCGATTGTGTTTGTGGGTTCGATCCCCACTCGAGGAGATGAAATATTTACTTAAATTTATATTTCCATTTCTTCGCAGGTGTCGAGGTTAAGCGCGGCGTTGAGTTCTGCCCCTCAACACGCAATGCCTCCAAAATTCGGCAGAAAGTGGGGAACGGAGTGTCTCAACACTAGGATCCCTCTGTCTACCCTGCTGCGTGCGGGATACAGCGTGAAGCTTATAAAAGCCAATTTATTTTTCATTTATTTGATTGGTACAGATTTAAAAATTTTTAGAGTTCCGTATCTCAAGAGGAAAAACGGAACTTTTATAGGATCACTTTGTTATCCGTCTGTCAAGAATATTTAACTCATGATCGCGTGGCTGTATCGATTCAAAATTAATATCAAGTACTCAGCTTACGAGGGATACGAGCGTTTATGCATAATTTTTGCTACTATAAAATATTTCCCGTGAACCTATATATATAAAATTTGGCACGAAGTGAGAACTTAAGTTAAAAATAGATATTTTGTAGAAAAAAATAAAATAATTACAAACTTTCAATTATAGTTAATTTCACATAAGCCGAGTGTATACGCCCGCAAAGTTAAGTTTTTCCCACTTATATAAGTTGAACTACAATATTAAAATTAGGACGGAATTCTCAATGGACGGGTCCGATTCGCACTTGACTTTTTTTTTACTAATGAGGGTAAAACCGTAACCGCTATCCATAGGCAGAGTTGTTTATTACACAGCGCTCGTCGCAATCAAATATAGTACTAAATATAAAGCGCTCACTCATTTGCGATTCGTAATGAACCGTAATGATTGCACATTACAATTTAATAGAGGGGTACAAACATGTGACTTTAAACAGGTTGTGGGTTCGATTCCCACTTGAGAAAATTAAATATTTAACAATTTCAATTCTTCCTTTTGGTGCCGAGGCAAAGCGCGACTTTGAGTTCCGCCACTCAACACGCAAGAATTCGTAGGTAGGGAACCTAAAGTTACAAAATTCCATTTTCGCCATCTCCGTTCAGTTTTTCGAAGTGTCGCGCGTTGGGCGGCGAAATTTAACGCCGCACTCTATTACTCAGTATAAAAAATGCGTTCAGGAAAAATTTATTTTTATCACAACCATATTTTATTACAGCTTAGTCTATACCTAAACGCTATTCATCCATGACCATAAATAGCTCAATAAATTACATATAATGACTGAAATCGGAAAATATATTCTGAAAGCCTGTAATAGCTGGTTAGTTATAGCTGGTTTTACACGAAATATACCGTCTCATATCTCAATACACCATTACCATGTAATAGGAAGTGGGTCTTAAATTCGAAATAAATAATGCATAGGAAATATTATTTATCAGAACTTCTCGCATCCAATCATTTTTCGAATAGAGAAAAATATGTACATACTTTAACATATAAACAGTAAATAACAAGAAGAATTTATGTTAAAGTTTGCTTTAGCTTCACGCTGTATCCCCCACATAGCAGGGTAGGCAGAGGGAACCTGGGAAGCTAATGCTAAAACAATTAATGTTAAAACAGTTAAAGGGAAGGAGCCATTAAGATACTTCTATTACCCATTTTTCGCTAAATTCTCTAGGGTTTACGTGTTGAATGGCGAAAGTCAACACTGCGCTTTTGCCTCTTTTCCAGAGCGAGAAAATGAAAATATTAAATATTACATTCCGAGAAAAGGGAATCAAATCTTCGCAATTATAGTAGCTCGCTTGTGCCTCTGCGCCGTTATGTTTAAAATATATTTTTTTAAATACGTCATTATCATAAAACAAAAGTCATTTTAAAAAAAATCTTATATAATAAAATAGAACATAATGAAAATCGTTTTAATCTATGAATTTTGAACAAAATCCTTTCGTTAGTTGTATGTAAATTTTGGTCATCATAATTTCTCGTTAATAGACCGAATTCCGACACTTAACACGGAATGTCTCAAATTCCGGCAGAAAGAGAAGAACAAGATATCTTAACCTTTCTGTTGTAAGGTCTGAACGCGGCTCTTAAGCTTAAAGGTAGAATATAAAAAAATACACTTTAGTAACGGTCATTTCTTTCTAACAGCAAGTGGTATAAAAAGTAGAAAGAATGTTTTACCTCAAAGGTAGCTCTTGCAATAGTTTTCTTTGTCATGTGTTTCTTTTGAAACTGATTGTCAAATCGAATGTTGATTAGAAAGAGAGAATAAAACAATACAAAATTGTATGTTATACAAACAAATCAAAGTAAATATCAAAGATATAAACGAAAGGCTTAAGCATTCCGTTCCGTTTTTTATAAAAAAAAGATCTTAATCATATAACAAGCACAACGTACCTACAGCACCGCGAGTATTATGTAGATAACGACTCTACAAATCACGACAGTATTATTCCTAAACTGCATTGTCTCTTAACAAGCTGTAACGACCGAATTACAGGAGACACGAACTTTATTTCATTTTTAAACCAAAAAGTCCCAAATCGTTCTCGTTTTCTTTGACTGCGGTGTTGAATTTTTAAAATGTAACTCATTACTTGCTCTGTGCAGAGCTTTGTTGGATTATAAGCTTTATGTTTTTGTTATTAAGATTCCAATTTAAACAAGCCATGAAGCATTGAATAAGTTTTATTTATAACATTTTTGTGATTTTCTTATCTGAATCATTTTCCTGTTCTAATTACGTCATTATTTTAAAATTTCAGCCAATTCTGTAAAATACTGATCTGATATGTTAAGAGAAGTTTTCTAAAAAATAATGGTGAAAACTGCATTGAAATTGTTTAAGCCGTTTTTAAGATTAGCGTAAATCGAAACAAATCGATCGAATATTCACATCATTATTATGACATGTTTACTGCGTTAACTTTCTTGCATCCTATACAGAATGCAGAGTAAGTAAAGAAAATCGAGTGTTACGTTACTATTTTTTCCACATCTGACTTTTAACTACTTCAGTTCCTAACGATATTATTTTATTAAATTAACCCGAACTATGTAAAATATGTTTAGCCTGAGACTCAAACCTAATACTATCGCATATCGTCAGACCACTGTGCTATGGTGGTATCATAATAAATTATTACTACTTATATATACTTTTGTTTAATGAACTATGAAATAATATTTAGACATGCTGTGTAGAATATAATAATACAGCTATCGAGTTTTAGTTTTTTTAAGCTTTACACTGTATCTCGCATATAACAGAGTAGACAGGGAACCTGGAAGCTAAGTGTTAAGACATTCGGCTCTCATTAAGACACTTCCGATCCCTACTTTCTACCGAATTTGAGGCATTGCGTGTTGACTGGCGAAACTTAACGCCGCGCTTTACGTCTTTAGCAGAGCAAAAAAATTTAATCTTAAAAATTTCATTTCCCCGTGAGAATCGAACCCACAGCCTGTCACGTTTACAGTCACACGCTTGTGACCCTGCGCCCTCGACTGACGCAGTGTAATAAAATGTTTACTTTTTATTAGAAAAGCAATATAGGCGTTGTGCGTCAAAGTTTTAATAAGAGGGAAACGTTATCCATCATGTTAAGGAATGTTGTCAATCCAAAAGGCTTTGAACGCGTCTATGGAGTAGCTGTCAATGGAAAGGATCACGATAAGTAGGATTAAATATAAACTTATTAATTTTCTAAATTAAAGTACTTCGTTTCAGGTCAGCCGTGGTGGAGATGCACGAGCGTGTGTGCGAGCTGTAAACACGATAGGTTGTGGATTCGATTCCATTTCGAGGAAATTAAATATGTAACATTTTTATTTCTTCGCTTTGGTAATGAACGGAGTGGAGAATGGAGTGTTTTAGCACTAGGTTTCGTTTTATTGTATAAAAGTACAAATTTTAAGATCACCGTAATTTTTTTTCTCTGCAATTTATATATTTTTTTACAGAAACAGGAAGAAATGAAAATATTAATTAATAATAGTTAGTTCCCCCGAGTGTAGATCGGAACCCCCAATCTGAAATTTTAGTTTTGAATGAACGCAAATTTTCTTCAAAATAATAATAATATTAATAATAAGCAATAAGGCCGCCTTTGCATACTTGTTTGTATTTATTTCTTTTCTGTGTGTGTATTTTTTTGTGTGCAATAAAGTATAAACTAACTAACTAAACTATTTATAAATTATTAGATTATTTTTGATTCCTAAAAAATATTTGTATAGTTTTCAAGAGCGAAGCCGCGAACGAGTCGCTATTGATAGAGAAGTATTCATGTATACAATTTTTTTTGTGTTTGTTTATTTACGAATTAGCCGCGTTTAGAGGAATAGATAGAGCGTTAATAATATTTTAAAAGCTATATGTATTTTTTTTAAATTGTTTTATTAAATTAAACTTCACCATATCTTTAAAAGTAACTGTACTTTTCCTATGTTTGTTGTGTACTTTAAAAATATCGATGTCAAAAAAGTACAACAATTGAATAAATGAGTTTAAATGTAATATATCGCACAAAATACAATATTAATATTTTATTGTTGAAAATATTTTTTATACAAATAAACATATTTGTTTGTATATCTAACCGTGAATACAAAAAAATGAATAGAATTTGGTACACAAAGGAAAATATAAAAAGGCACCAATAGAATTCAAATACCACAGCGGGGTTATCTCGTCATCAGCTTAACGTGTGGTTATCACGTGCGTCAGTTTTCAATCAAATATCTGCAATGAATCGGAACCAAATACACACAAACATAAATGTATTCAATGGTAACGTTTTTAACTTCTGTTTCATTTACTTTTGTTTCGAACAAATCCTTTCATGCTCTCGCAAAGTAATCACGCCATGTAAAAAATAACAACACGGGCGTGCGACTCTAAGCGCGACATGTTAAGAGTTCGATATCCACTCGAGGAAATAAAATATATATTTTTTCATTTCCTCGCTCTGGTAACAAAACAAAACGCGGCGTTGAGTTCCGCCATTCAATACACAATTCCTCTAAAATTTGGCTGAAAGTGGGGAAATGTCTAAATGGAAGCGGAGTGTCTTAACGCTAAGTTCCCAGATAACTTGCTACATGTTGAATACAGGGTTGAAGCTAAAAAAATGAAGTGCTTTAAATTAGTACTAAGAAATATTTTAATAAATTTCTTAGCAAGAAAAGTCAGCATACCTCGGAACTAGCGCAGATGGCAAAAAGTTAAGTTTCGGTGAAAGAAAAGGCTACTCGCTTAAAATTGTAACATCGTAGAATGAATAGACTTGTGTTATTCATTTGCAAACTTACGGGACGTTATTTCAACTTGTTACTAAAGAGAGGAGATATAGAGCAGCATTCACGAAAATGAGCAGATGTTACATTTTTTTTATTATGATTGTAAGATGTCCTTTTTAGGGCAAATATGATTTATGTTTTTTGGTTCTTGTAAAGTATTTGTTGACGTAGTATTTATTATAAGCAATATTGAAAGTTTGCATGTGCAGTCGTGGCCGCGACAGATTGTATGTTCGATTCTCACTCGAAGAAATGAAATATTAACTATATTTATTTCTTAGGACTGGGGTGTCGAGGCTAAGGGCGGCTGAGTTTCACCACTCAACAGGCAATGCCTACAGAATTCGAATGGGCATTGGCACAAATGAGTCGACTCCTGACCAAAGATTCCCGATCGAATACTACTAATATATAATATTCTGTATAAGACGACATCACTCATATACTTACCTACATAGCTTAAATACATTTCATAACATGAGATTATCTTCCCTTTTTATTGCAGGTTGGACCAAACGCTTATAATTAACTTCCAACCAGAAGTCGTTGGGACCCGCCATTAAATAAACATTAGATATGTTACGTGGGTCACTTTATATTTATTAATGTTTTAATATTTCCTGAAACTCATTATATATATATATATACATAATAAAAATATATGAAATAAACTTAACTCTTAATTTAAAAATATAGGCTTCTATTGAGGTACGGAATCCTAAAATGTAAGTTTAAAATACCCATAACACTTATATCCTATAAGCTTTGTTTTCCGTCTGTCAAGTCCATCTGTAAAAATCGCGAGTAGTTACTAAGCTGCAGTTAATATCCAATATTTATATTTATGGTACATTAGAACAAAG
Organism: Heliconius himera; assembly: GCA_021202915.1. NCBI lineage: Eukaryota > Metazoa > Arthropoda > Insecta > Lepidoptera > Nymphalidae > Heliconius > Heliconius himera. The sequence continues at coordinate 172,138 of JAJHJA010000155.1, read as the reverse complement.
AAATAATCAAGCTACTAAGTTGACGCAATTAAAAGAAAGGTACGGGTATGAATCGTTCTTTCAGCTTTTGTATGATATTCTCCGCCTAATAAAAAGATTTTTTTTAAAAAACAATATCCTTTTGAAAAATAATAATCAATGTATATCTCTTGATTCATATCTATAAGTTATATTTTAACACAAGTCTCCCTCTGCCTACCCTGTTAAATGCGGCATACACCGTAAAGCTAATAAAAATAATTTTCTAGGTATCATTTCAAAATGCATTAATTTAGACATATTCATATTACATCGGGTGTAGCAACAATCTAATACAGCCGGTCCAATAAGCCGTAACTAAAAACATAATCATCAACATAAAAAGAAAATGGAATCCACAATAAAAATTGACAAAACATCAAACTTTATGAGGCGAAATTGCGTAACGATCTTCAACTTTACCCATAAAATGTATGTATAATAAATAAAACAAGGAAGGAAAAAAAATTAACGAAATCTATAAAGAAAGCTGTCCCCACTGAACAATACAATAGAGAGAATATAGGCAGCTAACGGTCGTTTACTACGATGTTACTTCCTAAGCGCTATGAATCTTCACGAGGCCGCAGAGGGTTATAGCTGTCATAGTAGTAGTAGTAGTTGGTCTTTAGTGAGATCACTCTCCTTAATGACGATATGGTCTTGTTATAATGATACACGTTACCTACCAAATTGCATAAAACATTTCCGGCACCATGTTATAAATTTTGGACCACTAAGGAAATATTTATCAAAATAATGGATAGTCGTAGTACTGATCTGATCCTAACTGGCCTGCACAAAAATTTTAATTGTGTATATTTTAATTATATTTATTTTTATATTTTATTATTTATAATAAGTTAAAATTTGTTAAGCATACTAATGCTGGCGCCACACCAAACACGATATATCGTCACCTGAACTATCGTCTAACGTCAAGCGACAATGTGGACGCCATTGTTAAATAATCCCACTAACGCCCAATATTAATAACCTATCTCCTACGTCAATCTTAGATTGTTTCATATATCTATTGACGTTGGAGATTTTTTTTTTCCTACTCCCACTTGCTACTCTGAAGTGCCCTCGCGATTTGATACGGGCGACACAACAGTATGTCAGTTATATGTTCAATTCTTTAGTTTTTATATTAAGCATTTAGGTGATATTATTTTGGTATCATTAGCAACTTTTTTTTTTTATATATATATATACACATACACACACATACATATATTTATTTATTTCTAAGAAACAGTAGTGTTAAATTCTTTCAGCGTTTGAATTATATTTGAAATCAGCTGTACAAAAGATTTGAAACAGGTGTCGTTGTTTAATAAACTAGTGATGTTAAAGGGTGTATCAATTTCGGACATATTACATAAGACTTTGTGTTTAATCCTTAGGGCTTCGTAACGAGTGCAATCCTCCAGAAGATGCTGTAGGGTTTGGCTTGTAATGTTATGACATGGGCATAAATTGCTATTTTTAATTTTAAATCTGTTTAAATATTCAAGGTGAAAACCATGGCCAGTTAAATATTGAGTTAAATGGAATAGACTAGTCACCGGTAACATTTTAATTTTGCTATTTAAAAGTTGTATAGATTCGGTGCTAGGTAAAAGAGTTTTTGTATGTTGTCCGGTTTTTGCAGTAACATATTCATCATTGGCTTTTGTTAATATATTTTGTTTAATATCTCGTTTAACGTAGCTAATAGGGAAATTGGTGTAATCATACGAGTATACAGAGTCAGATGCTGCGGCGGATTTTGCTGCAGCATCTGCAGCCTCATTTCCATCTATCCCGACATGAGACTTCACCCAGACGAACGTGATACTACCGACGATATTTAACTTATGAATTTTAGAATGAATGGATAGTATTTGAGGGTTTGTGTTTTCAAAATCATTAATGGCTTCAAGTCCTGATAAAGAGTCTGTTAGGATGGATATTACGTTCATATGTTTCTTAATTGCCCACTCAATGGCCTTATTTATTGCATACAACTCTGCTTGGAAAACTGAGCAACTGCTATGCAGATGATATTTCTTAATGCAGTGGCTTCCATTAGGACTGTATGCAACAAAAGCTGCACCCACTCTGTCATCACTGAGTTTACTGCCGTCTGTGAAAATTCTTGTATAGTTATGGAGTTCAAGACTATTGATTTCTATAGTTGTTGTAGCTTTATGAATGGTAATGCTTATACGGTCGGCTGGGTGTAATAGATTTGAAATAGGTATTGGCTTTTCTAACTTTATATCTTGTGGGAGATTTTCATAAACTAAATTATATTTGACTGAATCTATTTTAAGTACTTCTTGAGTTTTGAGGTGTAACGGAATTAGTGAAGCGAGCGCGATCGCAGCCGAGGCGGAGACAGTACGAAAACTCCTGATTATTCGTATGGCAAACATACGCTGCATAGATTTTAGGATGTCGCAAACAGTTTTATATTTGGTTGCGTCACCCCAAACTCCACCGGCGTATGTAACTATGGGCTCTATTACGTGTTCATAAATTATTTAATGTTTTCCGAGCATAAGCCCCAAGTGGGACGGACAAACCTGCATATGGATCTATATATCGCATGTGCTTTCTGAGTAATGTATTTAGTGTGGTGTATGAATTTAAAATTTTGATCAATTATAATACCTAGAAATTTTATTTGTTTAGCATGTTCTATAGTTTTGTAGTTGATTCTTATTTTGATGTTTTTGGCTTTATTTGTAAACGGAATAACATGAGTTTTATCTGGCCCGAATTCAAGTTTAACCTTCTCACCCCACTGTACTATTTTATTTAAGAAGTTATTAGCTGTAATTTCTAAGTTATATATATTTTTATCGTGGACAATTAGGAGTACATCGTCCGCGAAGGCTTGAAGGTGGCTCCCTATGGACAATGGTACGTCAAAGAGATCGTCTAAAATAATATTTCAAAAAAGAGGACCAAGAACTGACCCCTGTATACAGCCTCTGGTCATTTCTTTACTTGTCGTGACATCAGCGTAATCAAGATAGACCTTTCTTTGTTGCATATAGCTACGAATTAAAATGTACAGGTTTCTCGGACAGCGCATGGTTTTTAGTCTTTTGAAAAGAACTGGCCACCATGCATTATCGAAGGCCGCCTGTACATCTAGGGATATTGCTATTACTTGTTCTTTATTTTGCTTCGCGTTTTTAATTTTAGTAATTGCTGTCTTAAGTGCGTCTATTGTCGATGTTTGTTTTTTAAACCCGAATTGTAGAGCATTATTGAAATTGTTAATTTGTATATGGTGAGTTAATCTCTGTGCTATTGTTTTTTCTAGTAATTTACCGAATATGTTTATTAGTCCTATTGGCCGATATCCAGAAATATCTATGTAGTTGTTTTTGTTGGATTTTGGTAGAGAAACTACTTTTGCTACTTTCCATTGTTCTGGGAAATATCCCAGAGTAAAGTATCTGTTGAAAACATCTAAGATAATATTAGGGAATTCTAAAGTAAATTTAAGACAAATATCAGCAGTTAAGTGGTCTGGGCCTGGAGCTTTATTGGCGTTCATATTCTTTAAATTATTTATTATTTCGTTTAGGGTAAATAATTTATCATTTTCAGTATCAGGCGGAATTGTTGCATGTCTGCGAAGTTGGATTTGGGATTCAGAATCGTTGTGTTCTGTATCGTCAGGATAAAATTTATTTAAAAGCGTACTAGCAGTGTCTACCGAGGAAACTGTATGTGTGCCATCCGGTTTACAAAGTGATATTGGGGGAATTGGCGGAGGGCCATTTTTAAGAAGGCGGTTGGTTAATGACCAAACATTTTCCTTACCCTGAGCACTGCAGAACTCTCTAAAGTTTTTGGTGGATTCCGATTTAATTGCTTCTATGTATTTTAATCTCATTTCTTCTCTTTCCTTTAATATATTATCAAGCTGCTTTTTGCCCTTTTTAAGATCATGAATTCTGTGGTGAAGTTTAATCATATTTAGTTTTAATTTTTCTAATTCTGAGGTCCACCAGGGTATTGTTACATAATTGTTAATCTTAGGTCATAAAGTTATATTACATGTTTTTTGTATGGCTATAGTAATATCTGTGATATATTCTTCTATTTGTGATTGATCAAGTTTATCTATATCTGTTGCATTTAAATTTTGTTTTATAATTTTCTTATTTAATTCTAGTTTAAATTTATTCCAATCCGCGTTTTTGGTATTATATTTATATGTTGATTGTTTTTTCCTGCTTAATATTTTATTTCTGTTATTTAGTTCTATTTTGTACTCTATGCCATTATGCTGTGAAGTGGGACATATATCAAGATTAACTTTCCAATTTATAATACAATTGGCAATGTTACCTGTAAATAAGCTAATATCTATGATACTTGTTCTGTGCGTTCCATGAGTTATGATTTCAAATGTCGGCACTGTACCTGTATTTCCTATAGTTAAATCATTTGCGGTTATAAATCGCATTAAATCTTTACCCCTTTTATTTACTCTAGCAGAGCCCCAGCTTTGATGCCAACCATTGAAGTCACCTCCTATTATTATCCTAGCGTGTGGGTGAGTTTTTACGAAGTGTTCCAGTTTATTTAATGTACTATCAGTGTCATCTTTGGGTTCTATATACACACTGATAAAATAAATCTTAAAATTTTTGGTTATAAGTTGAATTATTACAAGATTAGAAGTTGAATGTTCACTGACTCCAATAGTTGCCCCCAAACCAGCTCTGATTACTATAGCTGCTTTAACTCTATCCCTTGTCAAATTTTGATATGTTATTATGCCTGCAGTACTTTTAATTACTCCAGTATTGCCGGTATATGGTTCCGAGATCAATGCGACATCGCAATGTCTGCTAATAAAATATTGCATAAATTCGTGTTGTGTTTTGTTGCTTCTATCTAAATTTGCTTGAATTATATTAATTGGAATTTGTGATGCAAGTCTTACATTTTTATTTAAATTTGAGTTAATTGTGTCTGCTATTGAATTTTGCTTAGTGTTCATAATGAATGTTGTGTTTAGTCTTTTCAGTCGCCGCTACTTTACAAGGGCACAGTGCTGATGTAGAGGAGTGCATAGTGTTATTTTTTAAGTTATATTTTGTATTGTGAGACTTGCAATTCAGACAAACTGTTTTAGATGGATCATTTTTGTGTACACATGCTCGATATGTATGGTCGCGTGCCGCACAGTGGGAACAATTTTGCTCAGTATTTCTGCAGTGCTTCGTGGTGTGTCCAAATTGGAGGCATTTGAAACACTGCAGCAATGGAATGTGTTCAGATACATGTATTTTTTGGTGGTCGATGTTAATTCGTTTTTTATTTATACATATTTCAAATACTTCAGGTGATACCATTAAAATCGTATTGTAAAGTGCTAGATTTTTATTTTGAGTAGTAAATTTTATTTGTATTTCTTCTTTACCTATGTTATTTTCTTTAAATTCAGGGTTTTGGCTGTAAATAATATTTAAAAGTTTAGTTTTTTCAGTGTGTTTGTTTATACCTTTCAGTATAAGCATTGGTTTGAGTTTAGTAGGTAATTTTACATTTAGTGCCTCGGAGTTCTCTAGCTTTTTAAGAGTATCATCTCGGTGTTGAGTATTGTCAAATTCTACAAAAAGTTTATTGCTCGTTAACGGGACGACTTTATTAGGGGCATAATTTGTTTCAGTAAAGCTAACATTTTGCCATTTATTTATTAACTCTGTTTTAGATTTTGATGCAATTTTAGGAGTGACAAGAATAGATGGTCTAGATTTGGGTTTTGTTTGTGCTCTTATGGCAGCGACTTGAGCATAGGTTGGTTCCGATAGGTGAGTTTGTATAGGTGAGTTTGTATAGTGGTAAAATTTTTAAATCCTGTTTTATAATGGCTATTTCCTTTCTGACGCAATCAGCAATTTTATCCTGAATATTTTCAGAAAATGACTTTAATTGTTCTTTAATATCTATGTTATACGAAGAAGTGGAGCTTTGGATGTTTTTATCAGTAGTTGTGGTATCAGTATGGTGGTGCGGTGGTGTAGTTGTAGGTGTAGATATAATATTGACTTTTTCAAATATGTATGTGTCAAACGACCTCCTTATTTCTGTTGCAGCCGATGCTACTATCATTTTGTTTCGTTTAGTAACGCACTTTCCTTCTGAAATAGCCACACAGATGGCAGTCCCAAGACTAGTAATAGTCTTATCTAACGTATCGAAGTCTTTAACATCTGCGGCGGTCGCAGGGAGAACGATTGGCACTTTATTTACAGACTTAGCGTTCTTTTTTATTGATACAGCTTCTGATATCGATAATTGAGGCTCTTCGGAGTCGAAAAGCGGTTCGGGACTCATTCTCAATACCTCCATATAACTCCTCTCACTCTCTGTACTACTCCTTTCCCTACTTCTATTACCACTAATTCTCTCTCGTTCCTCCGAGTCCCGTTTCGCGCGTGTTTTGGGTGGTGTCCTAATCATAGTTAAGGTAAGTTTACCTATGTATGTGTATATATGTATATATTAAAATTATTAAACCTAGAGCTATGTGTAACCCGAGCGAAAAATCAGAAGTTTCCTAGACATCAAATGCTAATGGATTGTTAAACTATTAATGCTATTAAAAAATAAAAAATAAATAAATAAAAAACCTTGATGAAAAAACTGCTTCTAAGTCCGACTTTTAGCTATCAACATATGGGTTTAATTTAATATATATATATTTACTATTATTATTTTTTATTATAATTATTATTATTTTTTTTTTTTTTATTTGTATAAAAATGATGATTTACGTAAATTAATTTGGAAATGAACGTTTTTTATTTATAGTCAGATTTTGATGCGGTTCTTTGCTAACAGTTAGGTCTTTCGATAAAATTACTATGACAAAATTACAAATTCCTGTTACAAATAGAAATACATATTTTAGGTCCTTAAAGTTCACTAGTCACTGGTCAAGAAGACATTTCGTCGTCGGTTGGAAAAATCACTATAAATTTATTGTTTATATTTAGAAAGTTTCAAAATTTCACTTGAGTGTTCTTTAAAAATTTATTTATAAATATATTAAATAAAACTTATTGCTTGTTGCTTTGAATTTTAAATTAGTTAATATTGTAACTGGCGGTTTTTCAAATGCCGCCAAAATTTTAGATTTTCTTTAATAACTTTTGATTCCGTTATTGGATTTTCGATATTTTTCCACTTTTGGAAAGGTCTTCTTGCGTGGGTTCTAATGATGTATAGCACTTTTTTCTATGGCTCTCCGTTTCAAAACGAGCCGCGGCGTCAGTTGTAGGTAAAACTGGATTTTCTCCGAAGATCCGGATCCAAATTGTCTCAATTTTTGTGTGGGGGTAGAGTTTTAGAAAATATACCACTTAGTAATTAAAAAAACTGGGGGTCACCGATATACCTATATCGAGCACCGCATGCAATATAACTATTTGAGCGTCTTTCGCGCGTATTTTGCTTGGTTTTAGGGGTTTTTTGGCAATAACTACTATGGCTTATGTCCTATTTTTTAAAAATTTTTCACTACTACCATACAGTCTTGAGCGCGCTTCTTTTGATATCTAACACATAATTTTACGATTAAAACGGTGTTTTAATAACCGTTACGCCTGTCGACGCACGAAACGCGTGTTGTTTCGACGGCGTACTCACCCGCACTTTGACGTTCTAGATAGGTTATTAATATTGGGCGTAAGTCGTGGATACACCTACATTAAACGGCCATCGCAGGCGGTCATTACCGTCAGACGCTGTGCCACTGTGCCAAAAATATATCATTAATATATCATCTTTATATACATATTTTGCAGTATGTTGAATAGTAAAAAACATACTGGAAAATATGTATATAAAAATGTTACGTAAAGATGTAAGTTAATTTAATGGCTTATCGATTACATAAACAAACGAGCATCAATAAGAATTAAAGAAACATTAAAATAAACCTCATGTCGAGGCAAAGCGCTGCGTTGAGTTCCGTCATTTAACACGCAATGCTTCCAGAATTCGGAGTGTCTTAGCACTACGTATCCAATGCTTACCCTTCTGTGTGCGGGAAATAGCGTAAGGCTGATTGATGTATTTGATATATTTTATTATATTTCATATAAAACTTAAAGTATATTTGCAGTAAAATCATCGTCTATAATTTCTCTAAAGCACTACACCACAGGCACCTGCACCTAGACAAACATCTCCAGCATCCAACATTCTAAGCTAGACTGACGAGATGAATCAAACCAAAGTAAAACGAGAAATAAATAATTAAAAAGTCTACAATTGGCACAAATTGAAAAGCTAAGTTAACATACCTCCACAAACCCCTGAGAGCTATCTACTTACTAAGAGCGGCAAACAGCGAGTGAACGGCGGAACGAAATTAGAACAAGTAGACGTTGAAGGGGGATGAGGGCTGTGTAAATAAATTCAGATTTAATAAGCCAATGCATAAAACTTATAAATTAAAATATTTTTTTCCGCATGTAGCAGGGTAAGCAGAGGGAGCCTAGTGTAAAGACACTCCGTTACGCATTTCCGCCGAGTTCAGAGGCATAGCGTGTTAAGTGGTGAAATTCAAGGCCGCGCATAGCCTTGACATCAGAGTAAAGACATGATATTATTAAATGTTTTATGTCCTCGAATGGGGATCGAACCCACGACCCGACGCGCTTACAGTCACACGCTTGTGCACCTGCGCTATGACTGACCTCAACGCTTTTTATAAAGAGAAACAAAATCACTCCGCTCTCATCAATTTTTACAGTTAGACACTGTCTCATTTACCATGACGACCAAAACCTTCTAGTTTGTAAGTAAAATAATTACTTTTGTTTCTTATGTTTACTTTAAACTACTGAACAAAAGATTGTTCCGTAACTCGGTAGCCAAAACAAATGCCAATAGTCTAAATATTTATATTCCTTACTAAAGTAAGTCAACCTTACAATATTCTAGAGTTTAAGCGCTCTCTAAAACATAACCACTGCGCAACGACTGAAGACAATTGTAATTTTAATTTGAAAATTTCACGCTTATTAAAACGAACAAGAAAATAATTAAAACCAATGAATGTAAATAGGACCTCTCCATACATAATTTTCTGAATGTAAGATGTTCGAATGGAATACGAAAGTGGAAAGCTAATTAAAAGTAAAAAAAAAAGCGTGGAAAGTTTTCAAAAGATGTAAATAAATAAAAGATAAATATAATACAGCAATACTTCTTCAAGCAAAATACATAGAAAAACCTCATGCAATTATAATTTTTTTTGTTTCAGCAGCGGCAGACGGGCCGGACCGGCACTCCGTTCGCAATTTGCATCGACACCAGAGCAAAGAAATTAAAATAATAAATATTTAATTTCCCAAGTGGAAATAGAACGCATAACTGTAGCATCTACAATCACACTCTTGTGCTACTGCGCCACGCTGACTCCTTTTTTTTTATACAAAGAATATAATAATAGGTAAATATCTATATCGACCTGTCCATATTCAATCCGTCAAAAGAAACTTATCTTACTGATTTGAATCTACACTTATACGCTAAGTTAGTTGTACAAAATATTGGTTACGATATTAACAGCATTTTACATACATAATAAAATAAACATACTATACCAAAGTAATATTTTGTCAAATCTTTTTACATATTATGAAGAAAATAAAAAATCTCTATATGATTAAAAAGTACCGAAATCAAAAATTTAATATAATAATGTTATTCACAACATTTCGTCGAACAAGGCGGTCTTGGTTCCCTTTACGGCATTAGCATAATCAGCTCGACTCGGCTTGGGCTTAGCAGAAGTTTTACTGTTCGTAAAAGCAAATACTTAATTAATGTAAGATAATGCTATCTCAACACAATAAGAATATAAATATATACGATGACGTCACTGTACACTCCCACATCTATATTCGACTCTCAATCAATACATATAAAAAGATTCATTGAAGATGCAAATGGCGCGCAGATAGCAGCACTATGGAAGTGCTTGACATAACAACGAGTGAAATATACGCGGAGATGATAAATTGTAGCCTTTCATTAAAATATGGTGGAAAGCAAAATATAATTCATAAAAGTTCCCAAATATGAAATTATCGAAATAAATTTCAAAATGGTAGTTAGTCATGGGTACAAATTATTCTATTCTATAAAACATTACATTATTTAACAACAAATTTGAGAAACATCTACGTAATATATGTATTTATATCATACTTATTTATATACATATAACAATTTCTTATTCTTTTAAGAATTAGAGATACATTTTTACATAAAGGAATTTTTGATTGTTTTTATTATTATCTTTCAGCGCATCATATTTCTCTCATGTATTTTTACAAATAAATATTATATAAACATTTTTTGAAAGATTGCATAATAATACCTACTACACAGTTTGTACACACTCTCTATCTGAACGTCTCTAAATATATTTCTTAGCAATATTTTTATCGTTAAGTCTCATTCTATTACATAATTATTTCTTTCAGTCAAATAAATGTAGCTGAATTCTTTCCATGACCCTTGTACCATCAACCCATTGTGTCAAATAGCAAGCGAAGGTCAAATAAAACAGTAATGGTTCCCTAATTCAGGATACTTTGCCTGCACCGCCTGTGCATATTTGAATGTACCTAGTTCCGTTTAAATTTATTTAATTTATAAGTACTAGCACTATTGTAGGATTGATGATTTCCGTTTTTAATGAAGTACTAAAAATTATGCATTTAAGTTTTCTTAATTTTCATAATTTGTCCATAATTTTTTTGAAGTAGCTATCCTAGTATATATAATAATTTATTCCCCCAATTGGAATCGGATCTACTAAATAAATTATATATGTTTCCTTGCTCTGGTAAAGAGACAAAACGCGGCGTTGACTTCCACCATTAAAAACGCAATATCAATCGAAGATTGAGAGGAAAGTGGAAAACAGACTGTATTAACCATAGGTTCCCTCTGTCGAGCGTACTGGAAACGTTATAGAGACATACGGTCTAGGAACGATATAACGTATAGTTTCAGTTCGATCGCGTGAAGACGCGATTCTAAGTTAAGCGGTCTTACAGACAGACAACTAAATGATCGTATACGGGTTCTGTTTTGACATTTTGAAGTTTTGTCATATCTCTTTATACTTCCGTTCCCCACTTTTGGGGAACGGAGTGTCTTAACACTAGGTTCCCTCTGCCTACCCTGCTGTGTGCGGGATACAGCGTGAAGCTGATCTTTATACTTAGAATAATGTTAATATGCCGGGTATAGTCTATAATCTGTATAAACTAAACAATTATCGACGAACAGCATACATTCAGGTGCTGATCGACAGTCAGTAGTGGGTGCATATTGTCTTCTAAAGCGTAGAACGCGTACACAAATCTCAAGACTAGATGTTCTTGGTTCTTTAATTTCACTAAAATTCGAAAATAATAAAGCATTTTACTTTTATATTTAACTAACATTTTACTCTTAAGAGATCCTCGAAAAGGATTCGAGTACTGCTTTTCCGTAATTATCCGAATTCGAAGTAGGTACTAATGGCGACAGCGCAAACAAACCTGTTCTGCAAATGTTACCTTTTAACTTAATTCCGTTCCAGTAAGAGCTTCGGTAGCTTCGGCCGAGGTTCTTAAATACTCTCATAAGTACGTTTCAATACAAGTCTCTATCAATAACAATATTTTTGTTATTTATTTTGAAAGACAACGTGCTGTTCTATTGAATATATTTAGTGATTCTATTATATTATTATATATTCTATTGAATACATAGTTATATTTTTATGAGAAGATTAAAATGAATATATTTTGTAGCTTCACGCAGAGTAGGTAGAGGGAACCTGAAAACGTATTGTAAGACTCTACGGTCACCTCACTTTCCGCCGGTTTCTGGAGCCATTGCGTGTCGAGTAGCCTCTCAATGCCTTTTGCTCGACACCAGCGCAAGGAAATATTAAATGTTCTATTTCCACGAGTGGGAATCGAACCCATAAACTATCGCGATTATAGTAACACGCTTGTGCCCCGCTACAGCTGGCTTTTAAAATATAATATTTCAAAAATATATTAATATTTTTTCTCAGGATATAGTTTTAAGAGACACCTTTAACAAAACACACAAATATATATAAAATCATTACAACAAAAAACATATATTGAATATATATATATATATATATATATATATATATATATATATATATATATATATATATATATATATATATATATATATATATATATATATATATATATATTGAAGATGAATTACTTTTGGTGCGTGGCATGATTGAATTAATACGTACAAAATATATATATATATATATATATATATATTTCAATCATGCCACGCACCAAAAGTAATTCATCTTCAGTTTCTTTCAATATGCAATGAACATAAAAAAATTATATGGAAAATACATGTAGGTATTGTAGCTTTGTTTAAAAAGAGCTACATTAAAACCAAATTACTGCTAGTTACATTAAGCTACCAATACATTTAAATAGTAATAATGTTCACAATAAGATTATAGAGTTTATAATAAATTTAATTGTCTTGTAAAATCTATTTACAAAATGTTCCAATATTAAATAAGGACAGTATTAGAGCAAGAAAGATTAGGGGCTCACCGTCGACGGCTTACGGAAGCCTTCACAAAGCTCAAAATAAACAGATTATTCTGCTACGAATAATTAATGAACATAATTACTAAATTGTGGAGAGGCTTAAGAGGCTTAATTATAGAAATAATACTCTCTTTCAATTTGTATTAATAATACAAGAGATCCACCGTCTTGAGAGTTGTAGATCTGATGGAAGGTATCCTTGAATCAAAAAATATTTGTCTGTCAGTTATTTGATAATCCAGATTATTAAAATGTTGTATGAGATTTTAATTTTTTTTTCAAGTGTTTTTAGGCTGAAGTTGGTTTTGAAGTTAATCAATCGTCAATCAATCAATTTTACATAATGTCTCCTTTGTACTTAATAATATGTACAAATTTTGCTTATTAGTGTTTAATTTTATAAGTAAATAAAAATGTGTTTAATTTTATAAGTAAATAAAAATGTTAAAGAAATCAAAATTTTATTTAACTAATTCGTTGTGCAACGTACACGTACAATGGTGTACAATGGCTGTATCTTAGATAACTAAATTGCGGGCACAAAGTGTGACTGTAAACGCGACAGGTTATTGATTCGATTTCCACTTGAGGAAATGAAATATTTAATATTTTATTTTTTTTCGCAAAGTGAAGGCAAAACGCGTCGACGAGTTCTGTCACTCACCGCGCATTGTAGAATTCTCTAGAACTCAGCGGAAAATGGGGAGCGGAGTGTCTTAACGCTAGGTTCCTTCTGCCTTCTCTGCTGTGCAGTATACATTCAATACTTTATCTCGGTTCTGCTACAATACTTCATATCCACATAAACTGTAGGGTCTCTGTACCTCTCATGCGGTTTAACGGAATGCTTTCATATCGCTGCACTCGACGGAGATGACCCTAAATAGTTTGTTGAGTAATTAATCAACGTCAAAGTTGAGAGCCGTATGTTATATTAAAAATAAAACAAACCAATACATATGCACAAACAAATAACTCTCAACACTTCGTATAAAATATTTTTATAAGTAATTACACGGCCATTTTTCAAGAACACCAACAAATTAGCCTAAAAGCCTACTACGGGTTGAAACAGAGCTGCCTACTTTATCATTACTTCTTAACGTATTACCGTTCTCGTTGACGTTTAAGAAGGCAAAGCAAGGCCATATTTTCACTTCAGCCCACGCTTGTAACTAACAACTTAACTAATGGACGGGCCCAGGAGCACGACGTTAGATTTATTTATAGAAATCATTTTAAATCATAAAGATTTTTGCGTTTATTCTTAAGGAAAAAATATAGTAATAAGACAAATTATATATTGTTTTCTTTTAGCTTCACGCAGTATCCTGTATGTCCCAGCAGTCTAGTGTTAAGACATGCTCTTCACTGTCCGCCTAATTCTGAAGGCATTACGTGTTGAGTGGCGGAAGTCAACGTCACGCGTTCCGGCGGTAACAGAGCGAGGAAATAAAAATATTAAAAAATCATTTCCTCGAGTGGGAATCGAATCCCCATCTTTGGTATTTACAGTCACACGCTTGTGCATGTGCGCTACTCATACCCTATTATCTACCAAGAATATATCTGCACTACATACTGGCCTATTCACAAAAAAAAAATAAACAGATTATTTATCGTTTCTTTTCCTAATATTTAGAATTTTCAAAAAATTGCGTGATGATAGACGGAACTCAACACCACTCTTTTTTGCTATAATTCCAGAGCGAAGAAATAAAAATATCAAAAAGTTATTCCCCAAGTGAAATCGAACCCACTACCGTCGCATTACACGCTCTTGTGCTCCTGCGCTACTATTGTCTCAACACTCCTATTTCATATTACTTATTCCCGACTGGTAAGAAAGGGTTATTGAAATCCACGCAAGCAAAGTTGCCGACGACTAATGTAATATAAGCAAGTTTGAATAGTAAAATTGACTTAAATTAGTTCTTTTGAAAATAAATCCATTTAAATATTATTACCAGTTTTTTTGTTATTTTCTAAACAAGCAGTGAACAGATTTGTTTTGTATTCCGAATATATAAGAATCTTTTCTTTTATGTTTTTCTTAGCGAAATCAGAAAATCCTTCTGGTACTTACTACCTTAGAAGATTCGTTTGAGTGGCTTTCCTTTGCACAGCGCTGTACAGCGTACGAGTTACGACAGTAAGTCCTTTAAACAAATGTTTTAAGTGCAACGTGTACTTTTCAACTAAAAACAGACAGAAGCCGTTTAGCGGTATTGTAGACTTACTACGGATTGGTGGTAATTTTTTTATTCTGAAAAATGTTTGTTTACCTATTAATGATTAGTATTTTTATACCAGTTTTGGAAAATATATTTTGACGTTATCTGGATCCTGTTCTAAATATTGATAAGAAATTAATTTGCTTCTTAATTAAGTATTTATTGATAAATAAATTTATCATTTCTATCTATAGTATATATGTAAGTGTATTGAAGAATATGTAACAGTGAACATCAACAAGTTATAGAATAAGAAAATACATTAACTATAACATTTACTTATTAAGAAAACGTATAAAATTTTTCCACCGACTAAGCCATACGTTCAGAGAAGTGAACATATGAACGTATTAGTTGGTCAGAGCGCTTAGATGATTTTCAAAGGGGCGCAGATTCAAATCCCGATAGGATCAAAATTTTTATACATTTTCCTAATAAGTATTTTTTTTCTAAGTATAGATTAACAATATGTATGGAATAAAAATGTTTAAAAAACTATAACATATTTTAAAGTTTCTGTTAAACTTAAAATGTAGTTAGTTATATTTGCTCGGAACTAAATGCATGTGTACAAAATATATTATCTGTATCCTGCATATAGGGTAGAAGGGGTTCAGTGTTAAGACACTTCGTCCCTCATTTTCCGCCGTATTCTGGTGGCATTGCGTCTTGAGTGGTGAAACTCAACTGCGCGCTTGCCTCGATGCCAGTGAGAAGAAATAAAAATATGAAATATACCATTTTTTGTAGTGGGAATCGAACCCACATCTGTCGCGCTTAGTCACATGCTTGTGCCCCTGCGCCACGACTACTGGTCCCATATAAACACTTTACACAAAAAACTAATTTGCAAATTTACATAGCTACATATAAGGTTTAGAAAATTATTTTACATCCATATACGAACATCAACTAACACCCTAATTATTTCTACCAAAATTATATCTGCACTATAGACAGATTCCACTGACTATATTCTCCGTCCATTGCGATCCTCGGCTAGTACTACAGCCCTGGTTTAATACCTATCGTGTATAGAAAAGCCTAGTTCCAACGTGATAGTTAAGCCACACAAAGCTTTTATAAAGGCGGCCTGCAGCTGTTTTTGAGCCTTTTTTGACATATAATACCACATATAAATATATAAAAAAAGTTAAATTTAGTTATAGTGTGTAGTGTTGTTGTTATGCGTGTTTTAAAAGCAAATAAAAATGTTTCTTTTTTCAAATCTTGAAATTTATTTTGTCTCTGTCAAAATGTTTTATTGCAAAAAAGATTTATAGCTCTTTTCTAATTTATTATTATTTAAAATATTTTATAAAATTAATTTCACAGAAAATACTTTGTATTCAACCGCAAATTAATATCATACTCCGTTTTTATACCGATAGTACTAACACCCAGTTCCAACGTGATAGTTAAGCCACACAAGGCCTGCACCATGCGCTCCTCTAATTTTACCTCGTTCAGCCTCTATGCTACATTTTATATTTTACTTTAGAAGTTCAGACAATTTACGTTGATGAAAAGTTTAAAATAAAACAAACGAGCTTTTACAAAGACGTTGCTGGAAAATTTGTGCAATGCAAAATTATAAGAGTTTGGCCTTTTCAGTTCAATATAAAATAAAAAATATTTCATTCTATATTCCCGTTCTCCATTACCCGTCAATTTTTCAGGGCATTCTGTGTTGAATGGCGGAACTGAAAACCACGCTTTTCCTTGGTAGCAGAGCGAAGAAGTGAAATTATGAATAAACAATAAATCATTCTTCCAAGTGTGTTATAGTCACATGCTTGCGACCTTGCGCCATGTGTCGAGTGTGAAATGCATTTATTATATTTTAATTTGAAATGTAGACAGAAGAAAATTTTAAATAAATCAAAAGGAACTTTCTTTTATATGTGCATTTTATACATATTAAATTTAACATAGTGTAAAATGTAAATCTCGACACAGCGGATAAAGCCTTAAACTTTGTGTCTTTGCTACGGCGTTGGAGTAAAAAGGAAAAACAAAAAGCAAAAAGGCGCGCAATCGCGCAGAATCATGTGCGTTGGTGTTGCCACTAACATATTTATAATTGTAAGATAATATTTAAAAAAATAAATAAATATAGAACAAAATAAAACACATTTTACAAACATAAATTATTTTTTACATTTAAATAGTTTTAAATTTTGTCAACATTTGTCTTGATGTGAGATTTCTTATTTAAAACTATTTGTTATGTAATATAATCACGTTTGGAATCTTAATCGCCACGTTTTTTTTTCATATTTCCTTCTATTTAGACACAGCATATCAGCAGAGGCGTATCATATAAAATTAAAATATATCGTCGGCATCAGTGAAGATCTTCTTTTTATTGTAAGAATACGTTTTTTTATGGTAGACTGTTAAAACTATATAAGAACCAATGTTAAAAAAACTTTAAAAATATCTCAGTACATTCTACTGTTTTATTAATCCATCGTGCTTATTTGCACCACTAACTAGTTTAGTCGGAATAATTCAAATAATCGAATTTATGACCTTCTTAGTACGACGAAAGTTCCATCTGGCGCCAATAGTCTCGGCGCGTGTTCGAATGATTTGGCATTTACATCGAGGTCTCTGAGATATGTATGTTTATGATTGATGTTATAACCTTATCTTTAACTTTTTAAAGTAGACCTGACAATAATTGTACCCAAACTGTAGTTATACGGGTCTCTAAACTATATTATTCTATAATTAACTCTAACCACCAAGGACGCTAAAGACCGTGCAAAGTGAAGTAGGTTAAGTAAGAAGGCAGACCCTGGCAAAACCCGGGATTAATGCCAGGAAGAAGAGAAGAAGAGAATTAATAGGATGAAAACTTATTTTAATACATATTGTCATAATCTTTTTGGACTTGTTCATTTTGTTATAAGATACAGTACAGCGCATTTATATTATTGCTTTAATAAATGATAATAAATATTTAGTCATTATTTACACATCACAATTCTAAATTTACAAATTGAGTTCCATATTTAAAAAAAAAATAGAAGATTCGTTTAAATACACGGTACGTAAGCTAAATGTACTACATGAATTCAATTTTATTTTGTGAATTTGATAAAAAATTAAAATATTTTGTTTTCTGACACATTTTAGAGGCATCATTACCCTTACGAGGCAACCAAAAAGATCATATTTCATATTTTGACAGTACACATTTAAACAAGTCGTTCCTAAAAATAAATACTTGTCTTCATAACATTTGTTTTTTTTTATTATTAAGAAAAAAATTATAATTGAGCATTTATCTTAAGTTACGACATGTTCAACGTAAAAAAATATTTAAAAAAACTTTTTTGAATTTTGATTATAATAGATAACTATAAAGACAAAAATAGACAAACGCTTAAATTTCACACCATTCATCTTTTTACTTTGGTAGTTAAAAATAACTATAAACCAAATATCCACACGTCTGCACGTCAGCTTGTCATATTGATATATTATCTGTCTGTCAATACAAAGTTTAAAATATAAAACCTTGTTAGTTTAGAGGTATTTTGACATATATACGGAAATCAGTGTTAAAACTCCGTTCGCACTAAGAAACTTACTTTCCCCACTTTCCGCAAAATTCTTGAAGCATTGCGTTTTGAGTGGCGAAACTCAACGGCACGTTTACTCGTCGTTTACGCACTTTACCTCGTTACTAGAACAAGAAAATAAAAATATTAAATATATAATTTAATCGAATGGAAATCGAACCGACAACCTGTCTCGCTTATAGTCACACCGCGCTTTTGCCCCTTCATCATGACTGGCCTTGTCTGCATAGGTATTTAAACTGGGTACAGTTTAAATTTCATCCTACACCATATAATATAATAATAATATGCTCGAAACTGCGTTTGCCAAACAACTGCAATGCGACGTCCGACGAAATTACAAGTTCGTACAGAGCAGACGTGCGCCGCTTGAGTGGTATATGATACTGTGATGGGAACTAGCTACGTCGGTTTTAACTTTTAAATTAAAACGGTGATCTGCGAGCTCCACACACGCGGTTAGGTGGAGAATGGAGAATATGGAGATACATTCGTGTTTTTATATTAGCATGAATTTGATTGTGGAAATAGATTATGGAATTGATGTTATATACGTTTGTTATTAAGATTAATTTCGACAATATAATTACATTTAATCATGTTTTTGCAGTACTTTTGTTAGCTTGAATCTGTATCCCGCATATAGTAGGGTAGGCAGACAATCTGTTCATACTGTTTTGTTCTGGCAACCATTACATGTTAAGTGACGCTCAAGCTTTGTTACCATTGCCTCGAGCAGTCGAACCTACAGCGTTTACATACAAATACTTGTACCACTGCGCCACGACGCCCCCTATTAAATCACTAATTTAAAAATTGAAAAGCCACGTGACTAAGACATGTTCTGCATAACAATACCTAATCGATAATTGCATATTGAATGAAATCAATAAACTGAACAGTTTCCTTTTCATAGAAAACTCGTTAGAAACAAGAAACAATGTAGGGCATGGGTTTAATTACGTATCCCCGCCACATCCCCTGAGTTCAAATTCTACTGTTTTAATGAAAACATTTTATAAGGGAACATGAGTTTGAAAAACTACTTTACCTTACTAAATACACATTTTAAACAATATTTTAATTATTTGATATTGAAAACAACTCCACCAGCAATAGTAATAAATCATTTTTTTTTTCTTTTCTCCGTTCTGGTAACGAGGCAAAGCGTGGCGTTGAGTTGTGCTATTTAACGCGCAATGCGTCATCTGGTGGAAAGTGGGAAATGGAGTATGTATAAACTAGGTTCCTTCTGCCTACTCTGCTGTGTGAGGAATACGGCGTGAGGGATACGGCGTGAAAAAAAGTAAAGATCAACTTACAACGCACAACTACAAGCTTACGTTTACACACAAAGCTTTATTGAAATAATCAATTATTTTGTTTTTTTATTTAAATTTCGAAATCTTTTGCTCTGAAATAATATAATATTAACATTCGAAATAAGCCGCCGAGAAGGTACAGTATAAAAAGATAATTTGCTAAATTATTCAAGGTGGGAGCGAAGGAAATCAACACCGCGAAGTCGGTAATTTAATAAAGCTGCAGACGAGTTTAGTCGAGATATTTAAATAAGATGTTCCGGCGCAGAGACAGGAGACCCTGGGAGTTAAAATGGATATGCACGTTACATACCTATTTCATGTACGAGGGCGTGAGCTTCATTAAGTATAGAACAGAATGCCGCCGAGACGGAGATATTAGTTACGTTTAAAATAGTGTAAGCATTAGCTTCTAGCATAAATCTGCTCAAAATTTGAAAAAATAAACATAAGAGATATCTATATTACACGTAAATTGAAACAGTTTTAAGGCATATCATGCTTACGTGTCTGTTGCTTGTATTGTGACTATTGTTATTCAGTGAAGTTTCAAAAATCAAAAACTTTCCACATTTTTACTGCGAGACTCAAATTTTTCACTCTTTACATTTTATTGACGTTGTTGGCGTCTCTATGGGGAGAATGCCTAATCTCTATGGGGAGATATTTACAAATTAAAGATTATTGCTAAGAATAATCACTTAGCTTTCCGTGTCGTAGATAGAAAATATTTGTAGAGAACGTATTATAATTTGAATTTGATGGGACTCGAATTCGCGCCTCTTGGATGTAATAGCAAAATTATACGGTAGTAATACTTTTGAAAGGTTAAAGCCCTAAATAATTATTTGCAATTTTTTTTAATTTGGAATTTGAGTTCCTCCTCCATTGGAAAAGGAAAAATTTGTCATATCACTGTGCTTTGAAATTGTCTCATCTCTGCCTTTATTGCAAATGTAGGAGATAAGGTATTTGAGAAGACAATATTGTTTTCCATTCTTTAAATGTTAATCCACACTTAGGAAAGAAAAATACTTATTTAGAAAACGTATAAAAATTTGAACGCAGCGGGACTCGAACCCGCTACGTTCAACTTTTTATACGTTTTCTAAATAAGTAAGAGAGTATTAGTTTCCCATAAACCCACCAGCAACAAGTAGGTTCGACAGTTACCCGCGCTGTATGTAAAACTTTTAAGATCTTCTCATTGAATAATATTTCAAATTATCTTGCAAAATTTGTAAAAATGCATGCATGATGCATAAATGGTTATTATAATTTTGGCTATTTACGAAACAGAATGTGACCACCACCAAAATGTGACAAAGTTTTATAATAAATTTCTACTATTTTAATATTAGATTATATTAAAATAGTAGAACTTAGGTTGTATTATTTGTTTTTTAAATAAAAAAGATTTACATAACGTATTTTTATGAACCTTAATCTCGACAGATGAAATAGCTTTTACTGTTAAGTGCTTAATCCCGGTTGAGAACCAAGTACCCCAGATATTTTTTTAAAGAACAATTTTTTTTTTTATATGTAATTAGAATAAAATAAAAATATCATATCGACCGTCGTGGCGCAGGAACATAAGCGCGTGACTGTTAACGCGACGGTTGTGGGTTCGATTTCACCTCGAGGGAATGCAGTATTTTCGTTTCCTCGCTTTGGTCGTGACTCATTAGTCAAAGCCCAGCGACTAGTTTCACCACTCATTTCATTGAATTTAGCAGATAGAGGAGGAGGAACGGAGTGTCTGAACACTAAAATCCCAAGTTTTCTGTACCTCCCTCGCTATGTGCTGTATACAACGTGAAGTAAGAATATACGAGAGAAGATAACAAAAATGCCTAGCCTATTAAGAAAGTAGACATATTCAAAGCCTTAAAGGCAGATAGATGTCATTAACAAAATTACTTCAAAACTCGTGATGTCTCCGCGTCCCTCAACGAGGTCGAAGCGCCGGAGGCGACTACTAGACCCACAGCCTACACCCTATACAAGTAAGTAGGAGACTGCACATCTCGTATTTGCATGTCGTCGTCGTACACAAATACAACGGCCCTCCTTTAATAATGGCGCTAATTACAATGTTCTAGCGTTAGTACGGAAGTATTCGTTTTTATTTCCTTATATTTTTTTATAATTATTACTGTCACTGCTTCGTTATACGTAACCTTTGTTAGTACATTAAAACAATTATTTCTGCGTCATTTAACTATCTCATTATTTAATTTTTAGGGTTCCGTACGTATGGTAAGGTGTAAACGGAACCTTTATGGGATCACTTTGGCGTCCGTTTATCCGTCTGTCAATCAAGTTGAAATTAATATTAAGTTTTCAAGTCTACCATTGACTTGACCCTTGAAGCACAGAAAAACGAAGTTTCTAAGTCAACGCAATCAAAAGATACCAACAATTATGAATCGATTTTGCTGCATCTTACATGAATTTCGCTGCTTTACCAAAACCTAAAGGATACTTCCTATATATATATTAAATATATAAATATATATTAAATATATATTAAATAAATATATAAATATATATTAAATAAAGGAAAAAATCCAAGAAGTGAAAAAGTATAAATATTTCATAGAAAAAAATATTTACATACATTTAAGATTACATAATACAAGATTAAGAGATGCTATGGAACTAAAAATCCGATTTCTAAACCTATAATAACAGAGTCAAAGGTGATTACAGAAAAAGAAAAACATTCGTAATTACCACATGAAAAAAATAATGTCACAATTTGTGTTGATGTTTATTAAAAAATTAACACGATTAAGGAAGAAAAAAATGTAGTCATCATTTTTATTTACACATTTTATAAAACCATCATGGCCGACAAATAGGTCAATATTTAAAAAAAAAACAACTAAATTTCTGGCATTATAATATAAACGTGTTCCACAGTGTTCAGGTCGTGTAACAGCACATTGGAGCCAAATGTTGGACACATCCTGGTACTGAATTTACTATATAACTAACACACGGACATCTGTTGTCATGTCATGTTTCACGTCAATGTGAAAAACAGACTATAAATGATATGAGCAAAAATCAACTACGTGTAGATAAAAGCAAATTATAAATAAATTTAAATGAATTGAAAAAAGATTTGCAGAAAGAATCTAGTGTTAAGACACTCCATTCTACACTTTCTGCCGTTGGCATGTGTCGAATAGCGGCACCTTGTTACCAGAGCGATGAAATTAAAATATTAATAAATAATAATTTATTCCGCCGAGAAAAAATCGAACTTACATCGTTCATGTTTACAGTCACATACGTTTACGCTTGAGCGATTGAGCCACGATGGTCTCTCTTATAGAACATAATACAAATATTAATGTTTTAGTGACACTTTTACGATAAATTTGTAAAAAATAAAACAAAAACTTAGGCATATACTGGCAACTTTACAATGTCAAGTTATTTCAGTTACGAAGGTATAATAAAATTTAACAAAATACAACATTTTTACGCACACTTGAGTAAGGCACCAAGGAGATATGTAGCATCTAACAAGATATAAAACGAGCCAAGTATGACAACTCCGCATAACGAGTGTGGCCAACTTCTTCTGTTGTGAAACTTGTCAAATAGTTACCAACATTTGTACCAACGTTTATCTCCAATGACCCTTGGTACTTTGCCTGTTGAAATAGATGACAAACTTTGGCCCAACTTATACTTGCACTACGACCTCCTCTGAGGTACTGTGATAATGTGCTTATTCTATCTAAAAGCTTAGTGTTTAAATATCTGAACTATTTAAAATAAAGTTTTCAAAAATATAATAAAAAGTAAGTACTATTACTCCTTTCTTCTCACATTTTTAACACTTAGCGGGTATAAAAAGTGATTACGAGAATCCTTGTAATGAGTTATTCCGTTATTCACCTATAAAAGATTTACCTACATTTTGTTTGGGCTAACCACACCGGAGAAAGAGAAATATTTACTATTTAAATATTTCCCAGAGTGTGGATCGAACTTATAAAGTCAATTATATCGATATTACATAGTAATGGGTATATAATAAAACAAAACATGTAAAAGCGTTATATTTATGAAAGTCTTTCTTCCTACTCCCACTCCCCCAGCAACTTTCTTTATAAACATGTTTTTGTACTCTAGCCTCAGAGAATGAAGTGATAGTTTATTCAGTTGTTTAGGCAAATAAGATGGAATAGATGGCAAAATGTTACGGTTTTCTCCAATTAGGTCCAGTTTCTAATACCTGTTTGTTTGAAAAAACTGATGTAATGAAAAAAAAATGTAGAACTGAAAAGTTTCATCTAAATCTGTTCAGTAGTTTTTGCGTAAAAGTAGAAAAATATAAATCCTCAGAAACTTTCAGTTTTACAATATTAGTAGGGTGATATGGTTCTTTTTATATTTTCTTATTACAATAATAAAAAGAATCAAGGCAATAATAACTGCAGTTAGTGCTTTTTAATCAAAAATAAAATAAAATTAAAATCCTGATACTGGCGGTCCACTGAATGGACAAGTCAAAGTTTCCGAGTATATCTCAATAAAACTGATGACACGATAAAATATATCACTGTCCTCTACGTTTCTATACTGCTAAAAGCGAATGTTTCTCAAATGTATGTATGTGTATAAGTTCAATACCATGCTACTTTACTGTCATGCTGACAAATGAAAAATATGTTTGTAAGTTAATTTCAATTTTAAAATAAAGTAATATAATTTTCTTAATTAAAATAATAAAATATATAGAATTTTCTTCACACTACAAAGTATCAATGGATCACTTTATAATTTCATTTGTTCATATCAGATAACGCCTTAAATTTCACACGCGAACAGTTTCCATTTCGTATGAATTATAAATGTAATTGGCCAGAAGGAATATGGCTATTGGGTAGATAGCGAGATCAACGGTATCAATATCTGAATATAAGATGTTTAAATAATTATAGCAGCTGGTATACAGCGGCGTAGCGATTGGATATGTTTTTAAATAAAGTTTGTATATAAGACGTTGCATTTTTCATTAAAACTTCCATGATAATAATTAATTAATTTTATTAAACTAAGATACCTAATAGAATTGAGGCCAGTCGTAGCGCAGTGGCACAAGATGTGACTGTGAAACCGACTGGTTGTGGGTTCGATCCCCACTCGAGGAGATGAAATATTTACTTAAATTTATATTTCCATTTCTTCGCTCTGGTGTCGAGGATAAGCGCGGCGTTGAGTTCTGCCCGTCAACACGCAATGCCTCCAAAAATTCGGCAGAAAGTGGAGAACGGAGTGTCTTAACACTAGGTTCCCTCTGCCTATCCTGCTGTGTGCGGTGTATCCCGCATGAAGCTGATTTATTTGTTTTATTTACCTAATAGAAAAATAATATTTTTTCATAAGGTAATAAGCTAATATGATTTAAATTAATAAAATTTAATTATAGTGCTTATTAAAAGGCTTGTCGAGGCGCAAGGACACACGCGTGCTACTGTAAAATAAATATATTTCTGTAAAATAAATCATGAATATTTCTAACTTTTGATTTTCTTCACTCTGGTTACAGGCTGACCGAGGTGGCGGCATTGAGTTCCGCTACTCAATGTCTTAATGGGGACAGAATGTCTTAACACTAGGTTCCCAGATTCCCTATACATATACTGCTATATGCCGGAAAAAACCTTCAACCCGTTGTGACGTCTGACTGTTAACGAGATGGTTGCATGTTGTGCTTTGTGTCGGAAGAATAACTACATTTTATTTTATTTTCTGAGATTTCATACTGATGTTAGGGCATAGATCTAGATCTTCATTTAAATTTACCTTCTCGAAAAATGGCAATTCCTTCACTTCACCCTACACCTTTTCAGTGAAAAAAGCAATAAAAAGACAACATACTTCATCAATAACGTCACGTACCAGAGAGGCCTATAATAAATATAAACCCAACAAGATAAGGCACACGTTACTGACGCCGTCGATATTTGTATGTAAGCTTGTGTTCTGTTCGAAGATATATCGTTCAATTTGTTTATACGCGATACTATTGCGGGATAAATTTTCGGTAATTTATCGACACCCACGTATAGAATATATGTATATTGATTTGTATGATATGGATATATCCGGAACTTTGAGTTTAAAATATTTACTGATATTAATATCAGCGTATGTTGATAGGTACAAATTGATGTATCAAACATTATTCGAATCGAACCTACAACCAGTGAATTTACAAGCACACTTTGTGCCCTTGCGCCACGATTGGCCTCTATAAATATTTCGATTCCTCAAATAGAAATCGAACCTTTAACTTGTCGCGAACTCACAGTCACACGCACGCTTGTGCCACTTCGCCACGATTAGCGTCTAGATGATGTATCATAATCATAAATTTTATTAAGTAATTGTAGAGGGCACCTGGATAAAGATAGTAAATGCTACTTAACAAAAATTCAAATCAAATCAGCTTCACGCTGTATTCCGCACACAGCAGGGTAGGCAGAAGGACTCCGTTCCTGTGGCAGTGGCCAGTGGCAGAACTCAACGCCGCGCTTAGCCTCGACACCAGAGCGAAGAAATAGAAATATAATTTTAAGCAAATATTTCATCTCCTCGAGTGGGGATCAAACCTACAACCAAACGGTTTTGCAGTCGCACTTCTTGCCACTGCGTCACGATTGGCCTCAAGCAACCCTTTTTAAAATGCTAACAACAAAAATATAATTAAGCAACAATTGAGATACAACACTAAACAAATTCAAATAGTTTACTTAATCCAGTTGTTTAATATATATATATATATATATATATATATATATATATATATATATATATATATATATATATATATATATATATATATATATATATGTGTGTGTGTATATATATATATATACATATGTATGTATGTTTGTATTTGTACTCCACGTAACTCTTGTATTATGACGAGCTTTCAGATTTAAGACAGCTTTATACTAGCTTTGTTCGTTTTGGGTTCAGATATAAAGTAGGTTGATATGTGTTGCTCGGAGACACGGAATACAATTTTCGTGTAAGCTTTTACACCTTATTACAGTCGTGGGGAGATATCAGGAATATCTTGCCTAGTTCACCACTATACATTTTAAGGAATTTATGTTGATAGTTGGAAGTATAATATATTTATGATCAATTTAATTTAAACAGTAATAGTAGCACAGTGGAAAACGCGATATTTGCATATTAAATCCCCACTCGTGGCATTATTTTCACTTCCCGAGAAAAAATGAGGTGAGCAAAGTACTATCTGCTAAGCGTGCAATGCGAAAAAACGTGAAGCGGAAAAGAACAATTATCAATTTTAGTTACATATATTTTTATAGCGACTCATAATAAAAAAGACTAAGATGCTTATAATACTGTAAGAGAAAAAGCTTCCTTTATACACTTCAGGATTACAAACGGATTTTTATTAAAATAAAATGGCTATAAAGTGTTGCATAAGCAAAAAACATTTGAAACAGAAAGACATTTAAATTTTATTTATATGTAATGTCACTGGTACGCGGCTAGTAGTGGCGCAGTGGCACAAAGTGTGACTGTAAAACCGACTGATGTGCTCGCTCTGGTGTCGAGGCAAAGCGCGGCGTTGAGTTCCGCCCCTCAACACACAATACCTCCAGAAGTCGGCAGAAAGTGGGGAACGGAGTGTCTTACACTGGTTTTCCTCTGCCTAACCTGCTGTGTGCGGGATACAGCGTGAAGCTGGTCACTGGTATATTAATTCTAATGTTGCCACTAATTGAGTTTATAAATATATTTATTATTGTATAGGAAATATAATTAATTAATAATGCATTATTATTTACTCTTAGTCCATTTAACTACATTTAATATGAATATTACCTAATAGCATTTAGTTTAATAATGTATATACGGATTGGATGCTCTCTCGAATTATTAACAGTACATCTGAAAAAATTTAAGAAAAATAAAAGAAAGGAGAATGAAACTTTTGGGCCAACACGTAAAGAATTGAGATGTGATCTAAAAAATTACAATTTTTTTTTTTTTAGAATAGCAAATAATAAATTAATTGACATTCTGGAAGTGGAGAAAAATGAAAAAAAATAAGATTTAGATCCTTAATCGATTAAAATCAATCATATTTTAAATCAGAGATGAGACAGCTGATTGACAATCACACCTTGGTCTAATGATTTTTTGCATTTTTGCTTCTGTTTGTCATCGCAAAATCAGGCCATTAAATAAAAAACATAAAAAAAAAACATTTGCTTCTGTCATTACGTTCGTGTCATAACGCATCGACGTTTTGAATGTTTTCCCGTTTGTTTGATATTTTCAACGACTACTGTTTTGTTTTTCTCGGATTTTGACTCTGCCTACTTTGTACGACCCTCGCTTCCCCACTGGACTCTGAAATCTTTTGGATCTTACGACCGCCACGCTATGGATATGAATCGCTGTGTGAATTGTGGGATAGCCAATGGACACTGCAATACCCTAGTCCGACGACCTTTAGACGATGAAAACCACCACAACCTGGTTACTAAGAGGTGTGATATAATCCCGATATTTAAGCAGGAAAATATATTTCTGTTACATTTTAGTTGACAGCTTTCGTGGAGGAAGGGAAGCTATTGCTATGAAATACTGCAATCGTATTGTAGAAAGACGAATGGTAGACTGCTGTGCTCATGTTATGAGTATTATATATATAAGGTACCATACCTTAGTTAGGCTAGATACCAAAATAATTTAGTTCCACCTGCACACTTCTTAGATGACATTTTAATAATAGATAATAGAAGAAGAATAAAATATTCATTAAAATGTGTTTTATTTATAAATAATAGACATTAATGCTTAAACAACTCAGTAATCACATATTTTATAGAAGTTGATATTCAAGAAATTGTGCTGCGAACTTAACCTCACTTTTATCAAATCTCTAATAACTCAACTCTCAGATTGCCAAAATTTATATAGTTTTCAGGGAGGGAATGATGTACCTAAATCTATTAAATCATACCATTTTCATATCTTTACATTCTGGGCCCAAAAAAGTATGGAATAGTTTCAGTCTCCTTTGTTAACATTTTCGTTAAAAAAGATTGGTTATTTGCTAAATTAGTAGATCTATCTGAAAAATTAAATTTAAAAAGCGAGCATGTAAATAAATTTTATAAAATAAGAATATAACAGGAAAAAACCTTGTAAATTTTAAATAAAAATAATATTTGTTATATTACCTGACATTTTACCGTCGTAGAAACTGAACCTACTAATTTCTGAGAACAGAAAAAGACATAGAGGATCACCAGTGTATAGTGATAAGACCGTCCTTACACCAATGCTTTTATTTTTGTATGTTTTTTTGTGTTTAATCATGTTGGTGTAATAAAGTATTAAGTAAATAAAAATCAGCTTTACACTGTACCCCGAACACAGCTAGATAAGCAAAGGGAACCTAGTGTTAAGACACTCCGTTCCCCACTTTCCGCTGAATTCTGGAGGCATTGCGTGTTGAGTGGCGGACCTCAACGCCGCACTTTGTCTCGATGTCAGACCGAAGAAACAGAAATATACATTTAAATAAATATTTCATTTCCTGTGGGCATCGAAACTACAACCAGTCGAAAGAAAAATACTTATTTAGAAATCATATAAAAATTTTAACGTAGCGGAACTCGAACCCGCGCCTCCTGGAACCACTAAGCCATACGTTCTTATGAATTTATTTATGTTGATAGCATAAAATATTTATTTATGTTGATAGCAAAAAATGGTTTTGTTTTTTTTCTACTTTATGCAACAATTTTTATTACAATTTCGAGTTATCGAGAGAAACTAGTATCAAAACTTTGCTTTCTTTCAACACATAGTTTGTAAAAATACTTGTTATTTTTTATAGATGTTTTTTTGTAGACTCCTATAAATACTTTCTAATCATTTATTAACATAAAATATAATTATTCTAATCCACAACACTATCCGACTGTATCATAAAAAAAAGAATATCACTTACAATTTATTTATTATTCTGATATTATTCCTAACAAGTTAAACTGACAACTCTATATGAAGTTTCAAGAATTTTATGCAAATCATGGAATGAAATGCGAAGGATACGAGAAAGTTTCGCTTGATAGTTTTAACTCATATTACTTCTGAAAGACATATTTTATAAATAAAATTAAATTAAAAGGCCGGATAGATATAGATAAATACATATATAAAAACGAGAATAAAATAAATCTAATTACTTCTTACATTTATGGAATTTTCTACAAAAAATCTACAAATCCTCAGTTTAATCCTTCAGTGCAGCTACTGTGCCTCTCTTCGGACAAAGACAAAATCGCATTAAGAATGAAGACATTCAGAGAGCCCTCTGCTAGTTGTGCCAAACTATCGATAGTTTCGCCATCGATAGTTTTAATCTAAAAAAGCCTATGAGATCGATACAACAACCGATACTAACGATTCTACATCAATAATTTAGAAGAATACAATACAATCGGCTAAGGGACCATTCAAGTATTACGTAAGCACTGTAGGGGGGCGGGGGGGTCTTGGGTTTGCTTATTTTTGATGACATAGGGGGTAGGGGGTCTAGCTAGTAATTACATAAGCAGAAGTTATTTATTTTTTCATATATATTATAGCTATAATTGGTGGACGTATGAATGGTAGACGATATAACTATTTGTTTTATAATATAACTAGCGACCCACTCGCGGCTTCGCCCGCTTAAACTACTGAATTATTTAAACAAATGACATAAACAACAGAATACATAAATGGTAAAAATCATAAACAACGTAGTAGGTAGTCTACCTACTATTCTTTTATGTAAAATTATTTAAACGAAAGATGAAACCAACTATGTTGCGCTGAAATAATACATTATAATTATTTAAAGAGCTCCAAAATACGTGCAATTGCTTCTAAATTTACTTTACTATAGAGCTAGCCTTGAAGCATTCTCTCGTCCAGCTCCTTTCTTCTGGCGCTGGGGAACGGCATCAAGGCGTTGGCCTTCTGGCCGTGGTCTCAAGCGGCAACCATCAATATGGATGCATCGTTAGGGGGCGCTTTGGCCCTAGGACTGTGTACCTGTCCTAGACCAGATACAAAGAGAGTTATTTAGTGGGATTGGAAGGATGATCAAATGCCACCTGAGCGGTAAGCTCAGCCACTTGAGACCCTCAGTCAGGGAGGCCCAACTTAAGGCCGTGCGTTGGGATGTCATCGGTGTATAATTCGTAGAGGGCAGGTGACAAAATGATGCCCTGGAGAATTCCGGCAGAGATCGAGTGGCTGCTACACTCTCCACTCTCACGAAAAATGTCCTATCAGGTAGTTAGTCGGTAAGGACATGCGCGACGTGATGGTGCCGGCCCTGAGCACTTTATAAAGTATCCCCGTATAACACACACGGCCGAAAGCAGGTGCTACTT
Organism: Heliconius himera; assembly: GCA_021202915.1. Lineage (NCBI taxonomy): Eukaryota > Metazoa > Arthropoda > Insecta > Lepidoptera > Nymphalidae > Heliconius > Heliconius himera. Next base: position 140,838 of record JAJHJA010000155.1, on the reverse strand, counting down.
TGAGGAACTGTTGCACTCTCCTTTCGGTTAATCGCTGCTTTAGCGTAATGAGGCAGGCCCTCCTTCTAAGCCCGTGGGAAAGGAGCCAGGCGGCCGTGACGGATGCACTTTACATAAGCAAAAGACGCGTGGCGGGCGTCGAGCCATATCGCAGCAAACTTTTTTTTAGTAATATAATTTTAAATCTATGTTACAACTTCTAAAGTATTTATTAAAATGAAAAAAAGTAAAGGACAGTTTTTATCTACATCAAATGGTCAATGCGCGCACACTGCAAACGTAATTTTTCCCACATAAATTCCGGGCTAAAATATAGATTATATATTATTACACAAATCACTATCTATCATACACAAATTGCGAGAATTCGTGGCTGCTTGAGAAAATCTCAACTTATATTGGAGAATATTAAATATTGAAATCTCGATCTATATTATAATCATATTATGTCGAGTTTTTACTGTTATCACACAAAAAAGTTAAGATTTTCACTTACTCTCTGCGCAATTTATGCTTTGCATAGCGTATTGGGTAGCTTTGGCGCTTTGGCTTTTTAACAAATGAAAAAATTAAAATATTAATAAATTACATCTCTTTTTCAAAAGTGGCAACTGAATTCACAACTGTCGCGTTAAAATCACACGCTTGTGCCACTGTGTCACGACGGCATCATTAAGTAATTTAAGTCTTTTGGGCATTTATTTGATTTTATTCGTTTTTTTTTTTCGAACTTGATCTTTACGTTGTTAGCCGTACTGGCTTTTACAGCGATACATGGTGGGGAGGGAAGAGGCTTCTCTGTCTCTTAAATATATGCAATCACTATGTGGCTGCTTGTAAGGATGCTGACGGCGGTAAAGGCGTCCCCTGCGGGACGTGAATCTTGCCTTGCGGCAGTCGAAGAGACTGGATTTGGCTCGCAAAATTTGTTGTATTTTAAGAAAAATATTTAGATATACGGTATTTAAGTTAATAAGCAACGCAAAATTAATATTTAAAAGTATTAAAACTAAAAGTGCAAAACGGCGCCGGGCGCGGGGGACGCAAGGGACGCGTGGCAGGCGGCGAACCGTTTCATAGCAAGGATTTTTTGGTATTGTAATTTTTTGTAAATTTCTGTAAAGGATATTTTGATTAACACCAAATGGCCAAGACAACTAATATACTTATTTGTATGCTGAGAGTAAGGGATGTGTCAACAATTAAATGCATTTTTTTCTAAAACTACAAACTAAAAGAGCAAATTTTATCTTCGTTTAACGTAGAAAATTAATAAAATATTTAAAAGGATAAGCATTGGTACCATTGTGTACAAACATCCCTCACAATAAAAATATATATTCAAATTACTATTTTTAGACAGAAATATGCTCAGTGTATGTTATCCTTAGAAGATACAAATATGCTGTCGCTGACTTTTTTATAGATCTTATTAAGACGACATGTAGGACGTACCATTGAAGCAGCGCATGCGTGAAAGTGTCTCAACAGGTAGGACTTTATACACATTTATCATATTTATGTCAAATTACAATAAAATATACATATAATAAACTATATATAACCCTTCCCTGAGAAATACTCTACAATAATGGTGAAAGCCGCATCCAAAATCCGTTGGGTGGTTTAGAAGAAGAAGAAGAGTTAGAAAGGCCCATTTATCGTATCACCAGTCTTTCAGAACATTCCCCTTACAGCCGCGCCCAGTATCAGTATATTGGGCCTCAATGTTTCGAGTGACTGCCAGTATCGCGATCATTTGGAGAGCAAGGCCAAGTATGCCTCGAAGAAACTGGGGATCATCAACAGAGCGAGACGGTACTTCACGCCAAAACACCGTTTGGCCCTTTATAGGACCGGGGTTCGGCCTCATATGGAGTACTGTTCTCATCTCTGGGCTAGTGCACCCCAGTATCAGCTTGAACCATTTGATCGCATACAACGTAGAGCCATTCGAATCATTGGGAACCAAAAAATCTGTGAAAGGCTTGATACTTTGGCTTTGCGTAGAGACGTCTCCTCGCTGTGCGTTCTCTATCGCATTTATTATGGGGAGTGTTCTGAAGAACTGTTTGACCTGTTACCTGCCGGCGGAATTTGTAACCACACAGTACGCCATAAGCTGAAATATTATCCACACCACCTGGATACGTGGCAATCCTCTACTGTGCGGTTTCGTAGGAACTTCCTTCCACGCTCCACGGAACTGTGGGATGGCCTACCCGCGGCAGCGTTTCCAGGTCGATATGACATAGGTACCTTCAAAAAGCGCGTCTATCTCCACCTTAAATACCAATAGATTTCTTATGATTTATAATCTATAGAGAAATTACACACTCTTTTTATGCTTTCACAATAATACATATATTTTTAGATGTCCCTCTGCACTACGATGGCGGCTCTGTTCTTGCACATTTTCCTTTGAAAATTAGTGGCATACCTCTAACATTTACACATGGTATCGTAAACTTTTTTGTACATATTGATGGCTTGTATAAAATTGTAGTACATCACTTTGCTCTAATATCAATAATTTCCACAGCGTATGCGATATAAGGTTTTTTATTGGTATTTTTTTACACGTTAATCGCCTAATTGTAAAAGAATTTTCCAAATCGGACCCGTAGTTTCAGGGCCTATTCAAATCGAATAAAACATCTAAGTGGTTCTCTTCTTAATGCTAGTGACATCGATGCACCTCCCCCCGCCCCGCAGTGTTAGTTACTCGCTAAGGTGCGCGAGACTACACTCCGCATTTTTTATTATTACATGATTTTCTTTAAAGTGATATTTTTTCAAATTCGTTATATCTTTTAAATGAAATGTCCGATTTTATTAATTTAAAAAGTACTTTACACCTATTGAAATTATCTTTCATAAAATATCATTTAATAGAATAAGGATTAATGCAAAGGGGTGAATAAAATGGTTTGATTATTGCGGGCACTTTCATCAACTTATAAAATATAAAAAAGTAGTTATATTGTCATAACTACAGTAGTTGGACATATGGTATCGCGGACTTTTTTATAGATATTGATGCGTTCTATAATACTGTAGAACATTATTTTGTTCTATCATCAATAGTTTTCGCAGCGCACGCGATGATATTATTTTTAAGATCAATTTCTTCACACCTTGAGGTACATTATTGCATTTTTATTAGGGATCCCTATATTTTTTGAAAATGTAATATAGCCTATATGGGACAATGAAGATGCAGCTTTCTAATAGCGAAAGCATTTTTGAAATCGGTCCGGTAGTTTTTGTGTGAAAACCATACAAACATACATACAAAAATACAAATCTTACCTCTTTATGATATTAGTATAGATTAGTATAGATATATAAGTTTATTGTATCTATTTAGCGGGAATGGCACATTGTCAAGAGTATAAATTTCAAATTTTATAAAAATCTGTGGCGATTTAAGGATTTTCTAATACAAATTTTCAACCACTTATTTGCACCTTTAGGGGGTGAATTAAAATAAACCACGAAAGACGTGTTCAATGAAATATTTTTAAGACTGAATTTAAAATATTATAAAAATCGGTGCCTATTTAATTTTTTTTCCATATAAACTTTCAATCCTTATTTCATCCCTTTCGGATTTCCTGAATTTGAAGATCTGTCCAATTTTCACGTTTCTACTATTAGCGGTTACGGCTGTGCGTGCGTGTTATCTCAGTCAGTGGGAACATGTCCTTTTATATAAATATAGATACAAATAAAATATCAATAAAAAATACACAAAAAAAATTATATGCCAATGTTTACGTAAGCATTGGGGGAGGGGGTAAGAGGATTGCTTATTTTTGATGACATAGGAGAGGAGGGGGTCAATAATTGCAAAAAAACTGCTTACGTAATACTTGAACGGCCCCTAAGTAACTATCGATAATATCGATAGTATTGCATTTGTCCGATAGTATTGTACCCTTTTGAACTATCGATAGTTTCGATACTATCTCTTTAATCGATACTATCGATTATAATATCGATAGTCCGTCTATCGGACTACTATCTATAGAATATCGATATCCTATCGATAGTCCACTATCGATCGGCAACACTACGGCCTCTGCACAAAAAGCGGATTTCCTTTTCCACCTTACGGATTTCGTCTAAAGCCCACGGACCGATGACACTTATTGAGGTAAAACACTTGATAGATATATGACACTTATTAAGAAATGTAACAAATAAATATATATATTTATTTATTTTGTACGACAGCTGCATTTCTCAGTAGTGCTATAGGCTATATAACATCAGAGTGTAATTCTTAGTTACCTTTAAATAACAAAATAGCAATAGTAGTCGACCGATTTGTTTCAGCATTTCGGCAATCTAAAACAATTAATGAAAATGCGCGCGGATCATGTTTACATAACTAACAATTATGAAGACCATTATTAAATATCATATACCTACTATATTGCTGATGATAATTCATATAGGTACAATATATTATATTTGTTTTACTATTTGGTTTTTTGTATCAAGATCAGTGTTTATCTGTTAATTTCAAAAGCTTATAAATAGAAAGCTATACTATTTTAATGAATGTTGTTCTACATAAATTGTTATGAATAACTATTTTATTGAATTGGCTGAAACATTTAAATATAGTTATGTATTGTTTTTAAAATGATATTGTTATAAATAAAATAAAAAATAAATCAGCTTCACGCTGTATCCCGCACACTGCACGGTAGGCAGAGGGAACGTAGTATTAATACACTCCGTTCCCCACTTTCTGCCAAATTCTAGAGGCATTGCGTGTTGAGTGGCGGAACTCAACGCCGCGCTTTGCAACGAGACAGAGCGACGAAATGGAAATATAAATTTAAGTAAATATTACATTTCCTCGAGTGGGGATCGAACCCACAACCAGTCGGTTTTTCAGTCACACTTTGTGCCCCTGCGCTACGACTATACGATATTGTTATAAAAACCTAAAAATAATTAATGCAGATCAGTAAATTAATAATTACGTAGTCCAAGCGGGCGAAGCCGCGAGCGGGTCCACGGTTATTAAATGAACTTAATATAATAAGCCTATTATAATTTTCATACAAAAGGCCACTCTTATTAAATTTAATTTGAGTTACTAACACTTTTATGAGCTATTTAAATGTAATAAAAGAATAAAAAGCTTATTAAAAAGAAAAAAAAATGTTAAGATTTTTTGGAAATTAAAATTGTATTAAATAATCACAGTTTATTAGCTCCTGGTATGATATTATCCGTCAAATATCCGAAACTAGCGAAGGACTTTCCTATTAAGGAGCCTACATCTTGTCCTGACACATTTGTGGATTGACGGAAATTACATGTCTACGGTAAGGTAATACCAACTGTATGAAATCATACGGTACAATGGATACTCATCGTGAGTAAGGTTTATTCTTTGATCAGTAATAGAATGTACGTTTAGAGACTACTTCATGTCTTTTGGGTTGTAGAATTAACTTGAAACGAATAATTATTATTAGCATCCCAAGAGGAGCTCAGAGCAGTGCTTGAGACTTGCAATCCAAATACTTGTATATGCTTAAATAAATTCTTAAAAATGTACTCCACTTTTACTAGTGCTGCCCCCAAATTGGGTTCTAAAAATGATAGTTTTCACGATTATATTCGGTGGTGGTCAAAACGCCACAGTATAAAAATATAATTAATCATATCCAAATTTTACCTATACTTCGATCGGATAAGATATATCATCTATATCAACTTATCTCTATCTAACCTAGCCACCCCAATGATACGCAACTGAGCTGAATCTTTCTTTTTATCTTTCAATCGCTGTCAACCACTTACATATATCGCCACCCCACCAATCTGGAGGGCGTTCCAGTACAATATACAGTACATTGATTACAATATACAGACTATAAATATATGATTTCATCTTTATAGCGTCGACATAGTAGCATTATTCATTTAATCATTTCAAGCCCATCGTCAAAACTGTGGACATATTTTATGTGTTCCTTGATAATATCCACGCTACGAGACATTTTATGGCTAAAATGGGCCTACAGACCTCGTTGTTGTAATTTAATGACTCCATTTACGAACTGTACATCGGTTTAGTTAGAAATCAAGGCTGGTACATTATAAGGATATTTCTCACAGATTTTTATATTTAACAACCGGCCCACTGATGACGATGATCCACACGATCCGATCACAGTCGCAAACATCCAATATATATATATTGGATGTTTGCGAGTGTGATTCACTCCTCAATATCACGACACACTCTCCCGCCGTAAGAGGCGGCGAGTGACCGCCCGGTGACGCTGTAAAGACCGTTTCCGGTCAACAGCAATAAAGCCGAGTCGAAATATATATTATGTCCTGCGGCATTCTACTTTGGGGTAATGCAGCCGGTTATATATCAATTTGTCTTGTGAAAATCTATTTAATTGTGTAATGTATTTAGTTGTGTAATGTTTTATTTTGTTAATTTGTACATTATAAAATAATAATATTTTTTATTTAAGGAATAACGACTATGACAGGGGTTGGATGGACTTAACGTTAGCTTGCACGTTAGCGCGTCGTGGTACCTCCGGCGCACCTCGTGGCGGGAGTCGCCGCCCGTAGCGGGCTTGTCGCGACAGCTCGCTGCAGGACTTCGATCTTCATTGCAATTTATTAACCATCCTATATTCATATTCAAAATGGCACAAACAGATTTTAATTAAAAAAAAATAGTTTTTTCTCTTTATTTTTTTGCCGCGACTTTTATAGTCTATGACTTTGACGTTTCGGAATTTTAGTTCTGATCTTTCCATGGACAGTTTAGATTTTTTTTTAATATTTTAGTTTTGTTTTAGTCGATAAATATGTATGTAGGGTTTATGTGAATTACCTGAATGAGTAATTAATAGCGAAATTAATAAAACATCATCGTATTTTAAAACAAACAATATATTTATTACAAAATAAAACAAATATTCATTTATGTTTTAAGTAACTCAATGGTGTCTAACATATTTCTATCTCTACAATACACTTGGATGGCGCTAAGCGAAGTCTGTACACTTATTTCATAGCTCACTATTAGCGACAACTGCATGTATAAAATGCTATTTTAGTATAGGTATATAGTGAAAACGATCTAAAGCATTTATTTATACGATGAAGGAACAGTTACGTAGTTGGTACTCTAGTTGTTAATATAAATTCCCTATGTTGGTATCCAAGAAATAAGATTATATAGTTATATATTTGATATCTAGATGATTTTTTTCTCAAATGAAAGAATTTTCTTATGATTAAGTATAATAAAATAAAATATTGTGTTAGTTACATTTCTTTCATCTTCATTGACATTATTCACTTATAAGTTGTTTCTTACAAAATTACAATAAGGATTACAATTTTCATAAAAAGTATAATGTATAAAAAAATGGACGTCAATATAAATATCTATTTGTGTGTCTCGAAACATTTTGTATATTTTTTTGAAATGCAAAAGTCTAATAATATAAGTTTAAATTCTTACACAAATAACATAAATTATATAGGTACCTAAATATAACTTAATTCTATCAAAGCACTAAATTGGAATTTATTGAGTCTAAATGTAATCGATATAGGCCAATGCCAACAAGAAGTATCGATTGTACTTCGAATAATCGACTAGAAAATCGATGAGCTGGATATTACACATATTATCGCTTACAAACGCTTTATTTAATTAGTAATTGATGGATCTCCATATAATATATTAACTTATAAGAAATTGCAAAAAAAAAACTAAATATTTATTTAAATGTAGTCATTAATGATACAGTAAAACACAACAATGACAGCGTAACTGCACAGATAAAAAAAAAATTCTTAAATTTTAATCTTCATTAGATCATTTTCGTATGTAACTGATTACAAATTAATATAATTTAGATGGACAATAGTTTTGAGACTCGCTTTACATGAGATAAACGTGATTACAATTCGATATATTTTCGTATCACAATCATAAGCCTTATAACTAAACATACAGAAATAAAACCACAATCTCGCTTAGCTATCACATAATAGGATTAAACAATTCTAAATGTTTAACTAAAGCTACAAAAGCATAATTCATATTACAACTGTTTCTTGTTTTGTCTAGAAATTTTTAGGTACAATCATTTTTAGTTTCATTTTAGGTAAATATAATATTATGTCACTGGAGTGACAAAGTTGGCTTAACAACTCTACTTATTTATCAATTTTACATATTTCTTAATTCTAAAGTTATAAGTACACTAATATACAATGCACAGATTCTACAGACTCACATTTTACTATAGACAAGTGAAGAAGTTTTGACAATTTTTAATTGTGATGAGATAACTTAATCTACACCTTTTGGTTTCGTTAAGACGTAAGCACCTTTTGTAAAGGTCTTTAGGCTCTTATATCATTTTTCGCATATAATAATCATATTTATAAATATACATATGTTACATATAAAGATACTAAAATTAAAGACCAAGCAATGGATAGCAAAGCTTTGACCTAAATTCAGATTAATATCTAAATATTATAAATAATAATTGTTGACACAAAAAAGAAAAGTTTAATTTCCATTAGGCCGCGGTTTACATTCGACTTTAGTGTGATTACGTTTGAATTTTTCTTCATTATAATTATTATTGACAAATTCCTTGCATTAAAATGTATTTCTTATGTACAATGTGTCTTTTTTTTGTGTGTGTGTTGTTTTTTTTCAATTTATGAATCAAATGACATTAACTTAGGTTTGATCACGTGCAAAAGAAATTATTGTCCTTTTTATTAAAAAAACTAATACAATGCAATGTTGGTTTTACAAATAAAAATAATTGGCATCTTCTAGTATATAGTTTTGACATAAAAAAATGAAAAACATAGTCACACATTTTAGCTTAAAAGACTAGGAAATGAAATATTGTGATATTTTAATAAAATTAATGCGAAAATAAGTTTTACATAATATGCAAGTAGTAACTTATATCTACATTTTGACATTCAAAGTCTATAACACAAAATGATTAAGGACTGTTTTGTTCTCACTATGTGTCAAAAAATATATACATATTCGACAATTGAAAGATTCAGTTGACCGAGATCATATAATTCTTGGTAACCATGATTATATCTATTAATATTTCGATATATCTGCAAATTTTATTAAAAATAATCCTAAAAAATAACTATCAAAATTAGAAATTTCAAAAATTAAATTTCAAAAATTAAAATAAAAAGATATATATTAATACAAATAACTTATTAGGTAAAGACAGTTAAGGAGATTATAAAAATGAAGTAAAGAAAACAACAAAAAATAATTACATAAAGCAACATAATTTCGTTTAAACGCAGGTAAAGGCCACTCGAGGAGGAATTGAAAATCTGCAGTTATCTCGAAAGCTAAGGGCGAGTATACACGGACATTTGATTTGCTTTTATTTACACTGAAATTGACATAAGGACTGCTTTTATACGTTTATGGCAAAATATAATTATTATCTGTTCTAACCTTGTTTTATTATCTGTAACCTTATTGCAGTATCTTAGAGGATATTGTGAGTTATTTTTTTTAATAAAAATAAGTAAAAGTATATTTACGTTGACCAATTTCTTTAAAATAACTTGAAACTGCAATTATAAATGTATCATCAATCCACAAAATATTATATAACAGTGTAAACAAAGACATGGCGTATTGAAGTCCGCGCAAGCCTACCTGTCGCCAAACAAGAGTTTGGCGAGATACGTCCGTCAGCTGCGCTCCTCGATGTTGGCCAGCACGTGCGTGTAGAGGTGGTGCCGGGTGACCTTCACGGGCTCGTACTCGAGCGTCGACAGGCCGTCCTTTTGGAATGTTTTACTTGTTTGTGACAACAGTTGGTATCTGAAACGAATTATTAGTTAACACACAAGGTGTAGTGATGCCGTCGTGGTGCGACGTGACGCGGAAATACTCTACTCCAGGAAATTAAACATTTAATATGAGATACCATTATCTTCGCTCTGGTAACTAATCGATGTAGAATCATCAGAATATTAGTGTAAAGAGTAAGTTATTAGAACAAGTGAATGAAGTGCGGGAAGTGGATTTGGGAAGTATGTCCAGTAGAGATAGAAGATACGAGATGGATGCGTAAAAGCGTAATGCTGCCGGTAACAGGCCGCTGCATTGATGAGACGCCCAAACGTCAGCGCAGCTGCACGTTTGGCCGTACACAATGCAGTGTTGGTACCGACGTTGTATTATAGAAGATGAATGAAAGATCTCCTCCTCTCTCCTTCTTATATTCTCTAGTACCACGTCAATCCCTATAATTTATATTATAATGAAATTAAAAATATATAAAATTACGCAAGCTGTCTTACTTCTTAGGATTAGGTGCAGATTTCTTATGATCTAACATGGCGTAACGTGCAATTGACATTTTGTACCGCGCTATGTGGTAGTTCATCTTCTTTAACCTGTATTAATAAAAATATCAAACTTTGTGTTACAAAGGACTTAGATCAAAGACTAGTACAATCAATCAGAAAACTAGATTTTTTTAGTTTCACGCCACACCTGCACACAGCAGGGTTGGCAGTGGGCACTTAATGTTGAAGAAAATCAGTTCCTTATTTTCGCCATTACCGTAATAGGTTACAGCATGAAGCTAAAAATAAATTATTTCTATCTTACCTATAGAACATATCGTCGTCCTCCCCTCCCCACCCCCAGTATTTGTTAGAAAAGCCATTCACTTTAGTGATCTGCTCCAACGTCATGGCGGACACACCGCCGAATATGTCCTCGTATGGTAACCTGTGAGTAATTATGTGATATAACAACAATGCATTTCTTTAAACATAAATACAATATATAATTTTATTAAAAAAATATGCATTTTTATTTCTTTAGTTCTATTCTAGTTACTTTTCTATTGATCAATATATTTTTTATTGAGTTTTATACCTATGAAACGATATCTAAAAGAATAAAAGTTGAATAAAATTAAAATACATTTCGTTAAATAAAGTTCAAGAAGTTACGCCATAAACTAGACACAAGTCGTCACATATATTATGTATTTCAAAATTAAAGAGATTCAATTATATAAGAATAGCTATAAGAATAGCTTTTTAAGCAACAATAATTTTAGTTCCCAACGGTAATATCAAAATCCTTCACTAACTGAGCCACTTGAGGTGTGTAGCGGAATTAATATTAACATGCTTCTCCCAAACGCCCGCGTTCGTGACATCGTCTCTATACAAATGTTTTTACAGAACACTGTCTTTTCAAAAAAATATTTTTCAACGAAACATTAGATAAACATATACCTATGCGTGTATGAAACATCAGGTTTTACTGTCAAGTGAGTTTTACTGTCAAGAAACTGTAGTTAATTTCGGATTTTTGTATTCTAAGCAAGCTGCCTTATGAAAATATCTTTTTTAATTCTTAAAATAAGATATCTTATTCAGTACAACTTACGTTGTTGTCCTACAAGATTTTTAAGATAAATATAATAAATAATGTTTAATGTTTTATAAACAATGAGGTTTGTTAATAAATTCCATGATATTGGTAATTTGGCCCTTGCATTAAATATTATTAATAAATATTGCTTGCATTATGGTCCCGGGGACCCTGTTACATACATATATGGTATATTTTATTTCTTTACAAATTCCTACACAAAATTTGTTGTCCCCAGCTATCAATCGGAATCCTTGCTATCAGGAGAAAATTGTGAGAGCAGAAGCGGACGCAGCTATCAGAGCAGCCGAGATTATAGAGAGGATGTCACCAGCAGTCCTAGCGGTACCAAAGAGACGTGATTTTCAGCAGTCAACAGACACTTCGATAATGAAAAAGTCGTAGAACTGGTCTAAATGTGTCTAAACTAACCGTCCTCCCCTGAGGACTCAGATACATTCTATATATTTTGTGACATGAGTTATTCGAGCGACAGACGTGGAGACGTGGATTTAAATTTTTAATTTGATTTTGTAGCTTATGGAGAAATAAATCTGCGAGTTTTATTGTTAAGTTCAATACATTTAATTTGGCTAAAGATGGGCCATATAATAAAAAAATAAATTAGCTTCACGCTGTATCCCGCACACAGCAGGGTAGGCAGAGGGAACCTAGTGTTAAGACACTCCGTTCCTCACTTTTTGCCGAATTCTGAAGGCATTGCGTGTTGAGTGGCAGAACTCAACGCCGCGCTTAACCTCGACACCAGAGCGAAGAAATGGAAATATAAATTTAAGTAAATATTTCATCTCCTCGAGTGGGGATCGAACCCACAACCGGTCGGTTTTGCAGTCACACTTCGTGCCGCTGCGCCACGACCGGCCTCTATATAATCATATCTCGGCCATATAATCTCTTGATCTCAAATTGTTAAATCTGCCTTTATTCGGAAAATACATTTTTTGAACATTCTGTAGCATTTTTATTATTCTGCAGTTAATCATATATAGATAAATAAATATCAAAACCAGTGATGGATTATTTAGATATGTATACCTTTTACTTTGCATATTGGACTTCAAAAACAAAATGGGGGGCCAAATTACCACCTTCTCCCCATACTATTAAAGATCGCGCAAGTTCACAATACATGTTACTGTTCTCTAGTGGGAAATATATATAAATATAGAGAATAAATATGTAGTAAAATAGCAAACTTACTTAAACATTAACTTATCAATGGAGGCGGACATGTGCCGCGGCTGCCGCGGACAGGAGTACAGGTTCCTGGAGTCCAGCGGCAAGAGGTCGATGTCGTGGAATATGAAGCATTGCCATCCACCGGGTTTCTGCTTCTGACTCTCCACAAATCCCACGTTCATTAGTTTGGCACGATTGAAGTCGTTTGTACCTAAAATATTTAAAACACTAAGTTTTTTGTCATTATTTTTTAAAATATATATCAGCAAACTTTTTTAGGAGAATAGTTACAAATTCAATATAGCTATAGTAAGTAGTATGCGATCAGTTGTGATCGTATGTTTAATAGTTATATCAACATAAAATAAAGAAAAATGGAAAACAGAGTGTTTCAACACTAAATTCCCACTGTCTACCCTGCTGCGTGCGGGATACAGCGTGAAGCTAGAAAAAAAATTAAGAAAAATTAAGCGATGTTTAATTATTACTTTCCTTTTATTTTAATCGCATAATTGTTCATAATAATAAAATATCATATTAATAAACAAAAATTTAAAAATCCAATTACTCCATTCAAAATATTTTAAATGCAATATGAATGCAGCAGAATCTTTTTCCATTTTCCAATTCATTACGATATTTTATTCATACTTTAAAGAACATTTCCTTTTATAATATCATCAAAGTAATTCTAAGAATCTTAACATCAACTTGTGCTTCCAATTTAGAGGAAACCGGTAAAGCAGCTAACAAAATGCAAATATATAAACGAGAGAAGGTATATTACGGTTGGAGCCCGAGTCAACAATAAATAAGTTGGAAAATATATGTAAATAATATTTTAGTACTCTCTAGTGACGGAAAAACTACGTTTTAGTAAGAATCTTACCCTCTTGTTCGACGATAAAAATACCGTACCCAATCTGCTGCTTCATTAGGAATGGGTGCATGTGGTTAAGGAACATTGCCAAATGTTGCTGGCGATCTCTGTAAAGGATTTAAAAAAAATAGGATAATCAAAATATCTGATAAAAAAATATCTGAAATTTTGGATAAAAAAACGTAACAATAGGCTTTTTCTTAGAATCACGTTGTATTCCAAATTGGCCGCCCTTCAGAGCGCAAAGGGAACCTAGTATCCAATCCGTACCCCATGTTGGGTGGCGGAACTCAACGCTGCACTTTGTCTCGCTACCAGAGCGAGGCAATGAAAATAACAACTACACACCCGTTACGGTTACAATTTGTTTAGCTTCAACCATATGTTTAGCTTATATGTCATATAGCAGGATAGGCAGAAATAACCTAGGTTTAACATTTCATTCTCCATTTTCCACTCTTTTTAAAAATCCCGCGTATTGAGTAGTGGTACCCAAAGCTGCGCTCCATTCGCTCATATCGGGAAAGCAAGTAAAATTCAAATATAGTTTAAGTATAGTCAGACAAACTTGCTGCGCACAATAGTATTAAATATTTATTACTCGCTTAAATACAATTCAATTGTTAAATTTAAACGATTAATAATAAATATGTGTCGAAGGCAACATTGTAAAACATAAAGTAAAATAAATATAGCGTCCAATTAAGGTTTGGAACATTGTGAAAATCGGAACGTTAATATATGATTGTTAAAAAATATAAATGGAGGCACTCAGGGGTTAGATAAAACAGAAATAGAAAGATTTTATTTAGCAATGAATTTAACAGAATATCGTAACTACAAAGACGTTATCGTGAAGCAGTATTTACGTACGTTGTAGTAAAGGCGATGCTCATAGTTTATAAAATAGCTATACTTGTACATAACGTGCGGGGTTGGGTACCCACCATACCACAAAGTCGACAAAAAGGAGACAGTGCTACTTTTTTTTCAGCTTCAAGCTGTTCCTCCCAGGGTCATCAGGATAAGCAAAGGTAGCCTAGTGTTAAGACACTCCGTTTCATATTTTTGGGCGAATTCTGGAGGCATGCGTGCTGAGTGGAATTCAACTTATATATTTCATTTCCGTTAACAGTCGCTTGTGCCCCTGCGCCACGACTGGCTTCATAAAGTAAACAAGTCAGTAACATAATATGTTTTTTTCTAGCTTCACGCTGTATCCCGCATAAAGCAGGGTAGCCTACCCTGCCTAGTGCTAAGACACTCCGTTCCCCAATTTCCGCCGAATTCTGGAGGCACTGCGTGTTGAGTGGCGGAACTGAACCCTGCCCTTAGCCTTGTCATATATATTTTTACAATATAATCATAATAAGCGTGAGTGGTCACCACATATTTACAGGTAAAAAAATAGTTTCATAGAACATATTTTTGATTTACCACAAATACTTTCTCAACAGATTTTTCTGTATAACAAATTTTTTAACAAATCTGCTTCACGCAGTACGCTGTGCCGCACACAGTAAGGTAGGCAGAGGAAATCTAGTGTTAAGACACTCCGTTCCCCACTTTGGCGGAACAACGCTGCGCTTTGCCTCGATACCAGAAAGAACAAATTAAAATATAAATTAAGTTAAATATTTAATTTCCTCGAGTGGGAATCGAACCCACAACCAGTCGCGTTACAGTCACAAAAAAATATATTTTTGCTTTAGCATTTTTGCATTTTTATTTTAAATTGAATTGTATAATTATTGAATTTATTTTTAATACCGTTTACTCTTAAAATGAAAACACAATACAAAAAAGAAATTTTAGACGGTATAGACAGCTTAAGGAAATTTAAGAAAAAAGTACGTATGAATGATATAATACGATTATAATATCATTCGTACGTACTTTTTTCTTAAATTTCCTGAAATAAAATAGGAATTGGTGCCAAAATCACATAGGTATGCCAATTAAAAATATCAGTATTGGAGGACTTTATTCCATATGTACCCTGAGGGTAACTGTTTCTTAATAAATAAGTTAAATGTTTACGGAACATGATAAAGGAAATCCAATTAAGGCAAAAATGGAAACTTGGCAAGTAATGAAAATCTGGACGACTACTCGATTGCGTTATATAAAAAATCTATACTGGAATGATAAACGAAGTTGAAACAAAAGACGGAAACGTGAAATGAAATAGTCATATATGAAAACGAATTAACAATCTTATTGAGACCGTCGTGGCGCAGAGTGTGATTGTAAACGTGACTGATTGTGGGTTTGATTTCCACTCGAGGAAATTAAATGTTTAATAATTCCAATTTCTTCGCAAAATTGGGAATAGAGTGCCTTAAACACTAGATTTCCCCTGCCTACCCTATGTGCGGAATACAATGACTTGAAAACAGAAATCTTTTTCAATTTAGAAATTCTAGAATATCTCTAACGTATATCGTTACGTAAAAAATATATTATATACTAATAATATTTTTATTTCTATAATAAAACACGATATTACAAATGTAATTTTTTGGTTAACGAACCAGTAAAAAACACATTTTATTGTGTATAAAAATTTACACTCTTTCACGACGAAACCACCTGCAACGATTTGAATGTAATTTGCTTATATATCATTTAAATTCTATAATATATCCAAATTTGAATCTGTTATTCGATAAATTCTTATTCGATCTGACCAAAAGATCACAGAAAATAGTTTCGAAACGAAAAACAATGTATGCATCTTTAAACCTAAATTGTGGCATAATAACTCAAACGAAGCACTAAAATCTCAATTCCAGAATGGGGTCGGTGCTATATTAATAAAATCTGACACAGAAATTGGTAGATTTACCTTCTTAAGCCGTAACGCTTATACTTTATACGCATGTTAAATTTAACCCATCATAAATCTGACCCAGCGAGGATAAGGGAAAAAGTGGAGGAAAACGAGATAAGTTCCCAAGGTAAAATAAATGCTGACGATACCTCTATGATAAATACGATGATAAATTTTGTTTTTTTAGTTTCACGCTGTATTCCACACATAGCAGGATAGGCAGAGAAAATTTAATGTGAAAACACTCCGTTTCCCACACACTGTCCAAACTTTAATATATCGGAGCGGATACAACGTGTAAATTAAATAGGTTAATGCTACCGAGTGGCAATCGAACTCATGACCGTCGCGCTTACAGTCAAACGTTGTATCGCTGTACCACAGCTTCCGTATTAACATGATCTTCACTTTCTCGTTTTTTCACTTAAACATGGCATGTCAGAATTATAAGAGATTTGGGGAAGTACATATTTATGTTTTTTATGTTATTGCGTGTGACAAGGAAAATCCCGCCCTGAGTTTAAGCAAAATTCTGATTTAAGAATATGGGGCGCGACCAAATTAGCTACAAATTGGCGTAACAAACCAAAGTATCTTCGTTTGTTTTACACATTTGATTGACTTAAATTTACTTTGTATTCAAATTTTGCTCGTAAAAGAAAAACAACTTTATGTTAAGCGAGATTAATAATGATAATAATCAAATAATGATGATAATATAACATTATTATAAAAAAAGTGTTTCAATATATTATGTTATTTATTCTTATTATTATATAAACAGACGGTTGTGGCTCAGTGATACAGTGTGACTGTAAATGTGACGTTTGTGAATTCGATTCCCATTCGGATGTTTTATATAGATTAGTATATTATATTGGCAAACGTGTGTTAAAGAGTGTCTGTTAGTCGTTATGGGTTGAAACTGATTGAAAATCTATTAGGAGGAACAATCCTATTTATAACAAAGTCAGTATGTACTATGTCGAAAAATAGATGGAAAATGGAGACTGAATGTCACTTTTATTTTGGCTCCGCTTGCTGCCATACAAACTGCTGCATACAAAGTAATATAAAAAAAACTAACTTAACCAGTTTATATTGTGAAACTTACCTGTAAGGAACAGTTATGGCAACTTTGTGACGAGCTGTACAGTTAGGGGGTGAATAGAAACCACCACGTTGTACTTCAGGATATCTTTTCTCTACCCAATCCAATTCCACTTCGGTTTTATTAACTGATAATGGACCTAAACAAAATATTTTTTTTATTACACAAGACAATGAAGTACAGTATTTTCATATAAAATTAAATTTTAAACACTTTAAAAAAAATTAAATGAAATTATTGCTTTTAGTTTATTTGTAAGAGCTGGCTCTGCCAACTAATTTAAAATAGATCTGCTATAATTACCTAGATCTGGTGGCATTTCATCACAAAATTGTATCGTTGGTTCTGAGGGTTTAACACCCGCGTCTTCAGTAGTTACAAAGTTCTTGATTCCATCCATAATTTTTGTAATCAAAAGTGGTGTACTCGAATCATCAGTTATGTTTTGTCGAGTCATATTTGGCGCTTCTTTGCTGGAGTTATTTCTATTTGTATTATTCAACGCGGCTTTGTGAGTAGAATTTTTTACAAGATTTTCGACGCCAGTAGACGAGGCCGAAATTCTTTTAGGCCAAGTTTGTGATAACTTTTCGCTGGATCTAAAATTATGAAAATAGTTGTAAAATATTGTATCATAGAAAATAAGAATAGTTAATCTAAAAAAAACCTATGTTGGATTTAATATATTTTACCTAAAAGTAGGTATAGTAGCGTTATGCAGCGGGGTATACAAGTAAGTCCTGAGAGGCGACGCGTCCAGGATCGACCCGAACAGGTACTCCACAGCGGCCAGCGCCAGCACGAGGAGCAGCAGCAGGCGGAGCGCCCGCGCCGCCCGCCCGCCGCCTGCGGCTGCGCCCATCAACGCATGCGGTGCGATTGTGCACGACTCGAGCCCTATGAAAAACGATATTTTACATTATTATTATTATGTATTATAGTACGGTCGGCAAGTCGTGGCCACCCAGCAGTTAGGTTTTCTGAACTTTTACGCATTTTCACTCGGGAAGAAAATAATCAAAAGTAAGTAAAATAGTAAAATCAAACCTGCACAACAATCTACTGCTAACGTCAAGCTTATCGTAAGAACGTATTTGGTAGCTAATTATAAAAGTTGAAACATTATATGACTTCTTTAATTATAAAGAAATACGCTTGTTCGTCAAATAATTTTGTAAAATAATTTCATGGAAAGTAAATTGAGAATGTGTGAAGATATGTATAGTTGCAAAATAATAGCTAATTAAGAAAGTAATTAAGATTTTATGACATTATTCAATACTTTATACTTTATACGATAATAGCATACTAAATGAATTTAATAGTATTCTACCATTTTTATTCAGGCTTCACTATTTATAAAACTGGAATGTAATTTATGTAACATTAAATGTTACTATGAAACTTATAAAAAAAATACTTACTAATCAAATGGATTGAGAACCTCCTTATTTTCAAAGCCGGTAAAAATATAAGAAAAGGACTCCTTATATTTAAAATAAAGACTATGTCAATTCCGAGACGAGAACAGACTACTAAATCTAAAGGAACTTGATAAATCCATAAGTTGTATATGTCTATCTCTTAGACTGCTTGCGATAGTGTTATAAAAGACTAGTTATCTGCCTGCCAGAAAAATATATATTCTCTACCGTAATTGACTGACTATGTGTAAATACTAAACATATAATTTTTTTTTTAATAAATGAAAGCAAGACTCTTTCAAAATAGGTAAAGTTTGCAATTCGCACACATATCTCTACTATAAATTGGCTTATTTACCTGTGTCTGGAAAGTGTGTAAAGAGGGAGCTCTATGGAAATGGCCCATTGTTTCCACTAGAGACCTTTACACGGCACGTTGTTAGCTCCGCCCATTGTAATCTAAAAGGACAAAATGCTATTAGTTTATATTTAGGTAACAAAAACTACAATGAATATGGGTTAAGGAATGGATAATAAATTAAGAAAAACTGTCTTGAAGAATGAGGCAGTCGTGGCGGTCGTGGACAACTGATAACGTAGAGTTCCGCCACTCAACAAGCAATGACTCGAAAATTCGGTGGAAAGTGGAGAATGGAAGTATCTGAATGGGAACGACGCGTCGTAACACTAGGTTCTCAGACTCCCTTTACTTATCTTGGTATGTGAGCAATACAGCATGAAGCTTAAAATAGTCTAAAAAGTTTCCTGTTTTTAAATTTTCACATATTGCTTTAAAATAATGTATGATCTTTACTCGCATTTATATTTCACGTATTTGGAGATCAACGGATGAGTCAGTAATATAACGAAAACCTTAAGTATATATCAACAAAGTCAAACATATTTTCCCCTTCTCTAAAATACTCTTGTATTACAACACAAGGGACAGGGTACATACATAAATACATACATAAATACATACATACATACATACATACATACATACATACATACGTTTAGAATGCGGTAATTGCTCGGCGCACAATTTTATATGAACATTCTGTACGCGCACCGAAAATAAGTTTACCTCGATAATGGGTTTAGTAATGTTTATTATATTTTAAAATTTACCTTTTGTTATTACAGTTTTCCTACATTTTTATTATTTTGTTGTACTTTTTTTGTGTTATTATTCTATGTTCTAGTTAGTACTATATTTTATTTCTTACAAAAATATTGTATGTGAAGTAAAATGATAACAAATAGGTAACATTCATTTTCACGGAGGATTGGTTCTACAAATAAACTAAGTGATTTTATATTTAGTACTTGGTCAAAACACGAAAAGTTCACATCTATAAGTTTTATTTCTTTCTAGTTCCACGGTAAAGCGTGTTGCAAAACGGTTTTTGCATATAATAGGGCAGACCAGGCAGGGTACCTAATGCCACACACACACACACACATTCTGCGCTTCCAAGCAAGGCGTCGTAAGCGGCGGAGATTAACGCTGCACTTTGCTACAGCGGAGAAATAAAAATAGAACATTCTCCCGAGTGGAGGTCGATCACGGAATAAGAGAAAAAAATACATGTAAATGTGTAAGTTTTTAATGTTATAATAAAAAATATTTTCACATTAAACAATATTTGTGAATACGGAAATAAAGCAATAAAACTCAATAGTGCTATTTTTAGATGTTAACTAGTTTATCTATATGAAGAGCACGTAAGTAGTTTGTGACGTGACATACATCCTTAGAGCGACTTATATAGCTGTAAAATATACTGTCTTTTCTTGGAATATCCTGCTAAACTTTTGTTTGTGGAAATTTTATTTCTAGGAGGATCTTTTGTACTTACATAATTAAAATTATGTGCTCATATAGGCAAACTGGCACAAGAGTGTGATTGTAACGTGACGGTTGTGGGTTTGAGTCGCCGTGGGAAATAAATTATTATTAATTCATATTTCCATTTCTTCACTCTGACAACAAGGCAGAAATCCGGCGTTGAGGTCCGAAAATCAGCACGCAATGCTTCCAGAATTCGGCAGAAAGTGGGGAACGGAGTGTCTTAACACTAGGTTCCCTCTGCCTACCCCGCTATATGCGGGATAAAGCCTGAAGCTGCTGAGGTAAATTAATGTAATAAGCGTATTATGACGAGGAGGAAGCGAGGAACGGAAGCGGTGTGTCAAGCTTGCCGTAATTAATGTGAGTTCATGGTTAATGCAGCAGCGTTCTGAAACAACCATAGTTTTTTTCAGCTTCAAGCTGTATCCCACAGCACAGCAGTGTAGGCAGAAGGAGCCTAATATTAAACATACCGTTTCACATTTTTTCGCCGAGTTCTGAAGGCAATTGGTTTCGACACCAGAGCGAAGAAATGTAAATATTAAATATTTCATTTTCCCGAGCGAAACTCAAACCTACAACTTGTCGCGTTTACAGTCGCACTGTTTACCTGCGCCACGACTGGCCTCGTCAATCGAAAATCAAAGTTAAAAATTTCATTTTTCGTTGAGCTCCGCCATCTGCTACCTCAATCGGTTTATTGGATTTCTTCTACAACAACGATAGAATTTCAAAGAGCTTTTCGTTGATCTTATATCAGAAACACAATATTATTTCATTTAATATATAAATTCTATTATTTTATTTAAGTTAGGCCATCTTGGCGCAGGGGCATAAAGGATTCCGCACGACACAGGTGCTCACGGGGCATGGCTGCTTCGGGGGTTACCTGTGTCGGATCGCCGGGAGGGAGCCCGACGCTCGCTGCCACCACTGCGACGACTGCCTCGATGAGACGGCCCAGCACACGTTGGAGGTGTGCTCAGCCTGGGCGTCTCAACGTCGCGCTCTGCGCGACGTCATAGGGGACGATCTTTCCCTGCCGGCCGTGGTCAAGGCCATGGCCGGCAGCGAGACGTCGTGGGATGCGGTCTCCTCCTTCTGCGAGGCAGTGGTGCTCGAGAAGGAGGCGGCGGAGCGGGCGAGGGAGGCTTCGGCCGAACTCGCCATCCGCCGCAAGAGACCGGATCGCCGGAGGGCGGCACACGATCGCCGCCTTCCGCCCTAACGAGCCAGAGGGCGGTCAGCTTGGGGAAGCTGGCCGCCTACTAACCTGGCCCGAGTAGTCGCGCACAGGATGCTCCCGCGCGCTACTCCGAGCAGGCCGTCGAGGGTGCCCACCATCCTTGACTCCGCGACGTGCCTTGCAGGCTCCCGCCGCCGCGTTTCGCGGACGACTAATGTCCCCGCGTCTCGCGGCCAATGGCGGTCGAGGAGGAGCACCGTGAGGTTTTAGTGGGTATTCGGACGGCCTACCATCTGCCAGTCCGTGAGCCCCACATAACCCGCTCGAGTCCCCACTCGGGCTGGTATCCGTAAAGGGATTTCCTCACGAAAAAAAAAAAAAAAAGGGGCATAAAGGATGCGACTGTAACGCGGCGAATGCGAATTTGATCGTCTCTAGGGGGAATAAATTTTTATTTATAAATATTTTTATTTTATCGCTCTGTTACTAAAAGCCCGGTGTTAAGTTCCGCCACTCAATATGTAATATCTCGAAAAATTCCGCGGAAAGTGGGGACAACAGTCACAATCAATAAAAAAAAAATGACAAAAAAAACAAAGCAGATTAAAAGACAAAACAATTCTTTGTTTTAGCATTACGAATCTTGTTCTACCCTTTATAGTAACTGGCCAACACCCTCTAGTCAATTAATTAAAGAAAACTATGATTAATAATAGTGATAAAAGTATAATAATAATTATAAATATTTTCGTTAGATGATGATAGATAAATGTTGAATTACATTTATTTATGTCTTTTACTAGTATTTAGTTAAATTTATAATTATAAGGCAAGGCGAAGAAATAAAAATATGAAATATTTTATTGCTTCGAGTGGGAATAGAACACACAACCTGTCGCATTTACAGTCACATTTTGAACCCCTGCGCCACGACTGGCATCTGGATTAAATTGTATTATCATTTAAACATTAGTACTTACTTTACCACACATTTCTAAACAGACGTACAAACATTTATCGCTAATAAGTTTTATGGAACATTCCGTGACCTCAATTAATAATAATAACTTCCCCCACCGCCGCAGTAACGGAGCTAGGGAGGTTTAACGACGCAATATTTTAACGCCGCTGTTGTTTCCATTTCTTAGTTAGCTCCAAGTGCGAACAATTACTATTTATTGGCGTATCGTTTATTTTTTTGAAAAAATTGCAAGTTTTTATATTTATATTAAAGATATTTATTAAAATGACAATTTTATCTATAATTTAGCCGTCGTGAGGCAGTGTGCCTGATTGTACAGGCAATGGTTGTGGGCAAGAAGAATGAATAATTTAAAAACAAAATATGGTGTTCAAATATAGTCAGGTTTGCCACTCAATATACAGTGCCTCAACTTCGGGCGGAAAGCGGACAACGGAGTGTTTTGACACTAGGGAAATATTTTTGATGTCCTTTATTTGGTTATATGCATATGTTAATTTTATTGTTCATTGTTATTTATAGTCCATTATAATTTCTTAATAGATTTAGAATATTCCATAGTCACGATCGATGCTTAGAAGTCAGACAGACAACTTAATACACGAATTCTTAAATTTTTATTACAAAACAAATTATAAAAATAATAATCAGTTTACAATTACTAAGCCGACAAAGCCAAACATAATATTTGTATAAAAAGTTTATATCAAACAACCGCTAGGAAGTTTTTGCTTTGAGTTTAAATTTGTTTTGCGTAGAAATAGGCAGCATTTGACGTGTGAGCAATGTGTAGGTAAATACCGTGAGGTTTTGTTGTGTATGCATAGAACACGCGGTATATTATAGATAGCGAGAGCTATTATATCCAAACTATTGCTTTACTATACTATTTTATATCATTAATCGTATAATTTTAGTTTAATTGAAATACTGCATTAAATTAATACGGCAGAAAGTGGGGAAAGGAGTGTCTGAACACTAGGTTCCTATTCCTAATATACTTCCGTTTCCCATTTTCTACTGAATTCTAGAAGAACTTAACTCCGCGTTTTGCCTCGTTACTATTTAAACGTTTTATAAATTTCATTTCTTCGAGTGCGAAACAAACCCATAACCTGTCGCGATTACAGTCACATGCTTGCGCTCCTGGTAAAACATCGCAGATCAAAATAAAAATAAAATAGTTACAACTCAATAAAACACATAAATATTAAAACAAGGCACGTGAAAACATTCGATTACAAAATTAATGAACCAAATAATAAAATCGTACCGCAAAACTACTTCCACCTTCAACTAAGTGTATAAGTTAAACCAACATGCCACATAACGTGTAAACTGTAATATTTCCGCGAGCGTACCTCTGGAGCGCGCCCCGACCTACTACCAGTACGTACTACGTACTACGGCGGGGACGTCGCGTCGTCAAACACACGTTGGAAATGTAAATAAATTTACTTTGTACATACTGAGTTTTACAACTAAATATGACTTGCAGAGTATTTATAACAGAAATGAGTAATACAATACAGACTAGTTGTGGAGCATTGGTACAAGCGTGCCACTGTAAGCGCGACAGGTTGTGTGTTCGATTCCCACTAGAGAAATTAAATATATAATATTTTTGTTTAATCGCTTTGGTAACGAGGCGAAGCATGACATAGATTTTCACCACTCAATACGCAATGACAGAAAACTAGATATTTAAACACTAGGTTCCCAGATTCCCTCTTCCTACCTTGCTATATGCGGGGTAAAAAGTGAAACTAAACAAAATATAATGAATTTTCAACTTCCAGGTCCAGAAATAAAGTTTATTTTAATCTTGAAAGTGAATGAATATGCTGACCGAGTGCAGGGTTGCTCGTATATCAATGAAAAATATTTTAATATGAATAGTCCTTTAAGGGAACGGGTAGAAAGATTGTCATTGCCGTACAAAGAGATGGAGTTTCCGGCCCACAAACTACATTTAATGCTGGGATTTAAAGGGTAGAACTACATTTATCATATTGAGTGTAATGCATGGTCTTGGGCACCTCTCTTATTGTTCTTTTTACATGCATAAGCTTTTAATGATGGGACTGTTTCCCTCTGGTTGTTTGATAAAAGAAGATAAATAGTTCAGCATCACCTTCAGATAAGATTTTTTGACAAATATATTTCTGTATAAAGTAAGTAAGTAAGTAGAAAATAAAGCTGTGAGTTCCTCACCCTGAAATTTGATGGGCCTAATAAACCAGCACAGTGAAACAAGGAAATGCTTAGTAATATTTTTAAATAAATAAATCAGCTTCACGCTGTATCCCGCACACAGCAGGGCAGACAGAGGGAATATAGTGTTGAGTGGCAGAACTCAACGGCGCGCTTAACCTCGACACCAGAGCGAAGAAATGGAAATATAAATTTAAGTAAATATGTAATTTCCTCGAGTGAGGATCGAACCCACAACCAGTCGGTTTTACAGTCACACCTCGTGCCGCTGCGCCACGACTGGCCTCAAAAACATAAAAAAATATAAATAATAAATAATACAAATATAGACATATTTGTACAAGCTCAATTGTAAATTGTTATCAAATATAGGTTATAATATTAAAGCTATATTTATAATCATACTCTAATCTTATTTTATATCAAAAATGTTTTTTTTTCTTATTTTTGAATAGCCTAGTTAGTAGCTAATACGATATTATTACATTTTATTTATTTTTTTATTCTTAAAGATCTAAATGTACCTATATATTATTACTTAGTACATATATAATAGATCACATAAAATACAACAAATCA
The DNA here is from genome assembly GCA_021202915.1 of Heliconius himera. NCBI lineage: Eukaryota > Metazoa > Arthropoda > Insecta > Lepidoptera > Nymphalidae > Heliconius > Heliconius himera. The sequence continues at coordinate 115,092 of JAJHJA010000155.1, read as the reverse complement.
AAATATCACAATATATTTAAACAATTTAATTATTTTCTTAATAAGAAATCTAATTTTGATACTAGTTAGCTTACAAAACTATCACTAACTACTATTATGTTATTAATATAATATTAATAAGTAATCCCCATTATTTGTACCAATATAAACAAACATAAGTTTATAAGTGAAGAGTACTTACCAAAATCCTTTGTTCCAAATTACGCGCGTTTATTAATACCGCCATTTAAATGATAGCGTTTTGATCTGGAGGTAATTAATGTTTTGCTGTATTATTAAATGAATTATATGTTTAGCTTTTTGGGAGGAATTATAAAGAGATTAGTTTGTAACGTATCACACTAAGTGATGCTGTTTCTATTGTGTGGAAACCGCAAAACGAAATATCTATGTCAAATTTGCTGTTTATTTTGATAACTGTAGTAATTTTATTCTTTATGATTGACTTGTCGTTGCCGAACAATTTTGTTTGTGTAGACTTTTAAATGAACTATATTTATAATAAACTAAAAAATCCGAAATTTCGAGACAATATCTTTTAATGCACTTCCTACACCCACTCCAACTATAGATAAATAAAATAGTTTTATATGATTTGAACGTGGTTTTGCTTGTAAAAATTTTTACGGAAATTGTAGGATAAGAGTATATATTTATCAACTAACTCAATTTTTTTGTTATTCCGGAGATTAGCCCAAACAAACAGAAAGACAGACAAAAAGCTTAAAATTGTTTGTTTGTGTTTTAATATCGTATAAATTACTAAATGCTCTTGAAAAAACACAGTCATATCACAGATAGATACTTCAATTTTATTTATATGTACAGATTAATAAAACAATAGCAGTACAAAATAAAAATTATAACTACTAAAAGACTTCAGGTTGCCTGGAAAAGATTGCTATTGGTTAGACTAAAGTCCTAAAATGTTTTAATAAAGTATTACCTAAAAAGTATTTTTCTTTTCTAAGAGTGGAATAACACTTTAAAAGTATAAAAAAGCTGTTAATAAAATTATATTAGTATAAAAAATTAAAAATTAAATTAGCTTCACGCTGTATCCCGCACACAGCAGGGTAGGCAGAGGGAACCTAGTGTTAAGACACTCCGTTCCCCACTTTCTGCCGAATTCTGGAGGCATTGCGTGTTGAGTGGCAGAACTCAACGCCGCGCTTAACCTCGACACCAGAGCGAAGAAATGGAAATATAAATTTAAGTAAATATTTCATCTTCTCGAGTGGGGATCGAACCCACAACCAGTCGGTTTTGTAGTCACACCTCGTGCCGCTGCGCCACGACCGGCCTCTATATTAGTATAAAAATATGTATAATTCTGATTTTCAACCATTTGTTAGATTCGATCGTCATTAACAACGCGATACAGTACTAGCTGGTCCAATGTACTTTGAGTAAGCAATGGTCGCCTGTGTCGCTACAGATTAGGATTACGGCGATAAGCTACGATTGTACATTAGATGGATGGGTTTTGCATTAGAAATATAACTCATATTACTACGAAAAGGCATTTTATCTATTGTCACGTTTTTAAAATACTATAACTAAATTATAAAGTTAACTTGTAGTGGTTCACGCTCTCGTCTACTTAATGAGAGAAAATACTTTGTATTAGATGTCTCCGTAAATATGATAACGATGTATTTATGCAAAAAAAAAGTATGGAAAAGTAGTGATGAAAATTGGTGCTGTAAAATATGATATTTTGCGACATTGCCGGTGATTTTATCAAATAAAAGCAGTAGTAGTGACGGATAACAGGACAAAAACGAAACGAAATGGAAATAATGAATTTACGGATTAGTAATTTAGGCACATAGAATGGTTAGTGTGTTTGATGAATAGCAACACATTGTAATATAAGAAAAGAATACAAAACATTTATAAATTTAACATTTATGAAGGTATTATTCACACACAAAGGTAAGGAAAATATTAAGAACATAAATAAATATGTAGCCGGATTGCAATCGGCCCTTTTATAAACCGTTTTGATATACGGAACCCTATGAGCAAAAATTATGTTATATAAATAGCATACAATTTGGATCGTTTGAAAGAGGTGCAGGTTTGAGTCTAGCTTCGTGCAAGTAATATGTTTTTAAATATATTTATGTCTTATGTTTAGTTTATATTATTAATATTTTATGGTTCAATGAACTATTGACTTAAGTAATTTTTATTTATTTATACACAGGTATCCAATTCAATGTACCTACATTAAAATGGGCACTTTACATTATAATATATAATAGCTATTTTTAATTTAAAGTAAATTTTCATAAAAATCCAATTTCCTATTGTTACGTTAAGAAGTTTAGCTCATCACCATTTTACAAGAGGCTTGTTAAAACTTCGTTGAATATTTAATATCCTATCTTACTATCTTTGATCTAATTATTTTCAGCTGGGGAGATCAGTACTTTCATAAATATTAAGTCTGGTAGCAAACTGAAGCTGCCAAAAAGTAGCATAAAACAAATATTGTTAGATGTTATTAATTTATCTGAAATCTTTAATTTTTTTAATAAGTTTATGATGATGATGTATGCTGATGTCTGCTTACTGTAAAGTAACTTAATAAGTATAAGGAAAGGCTTAGCCTACGTTAAATAGAATGTTTTAAAAAACATTTTCCGAATAAGCTTGAGCATTGACATTATAAATGGATAATATTTCATTAAAATATCACATAGAATATCTCTGCAATAAAATTCAATAGTTGTCTTATATTCTGAATTATAACTGACCAGTCTTAATTAAACTATTTTTTAATTGCCTAAGTATCAGAAGTTTGTACTTTGCCTTTCGAACTCTTATCGTAAAGGTTCCTTACATTTCTTCTCATTTTTAGTAAGCTAGAAAAACTGTCAAAAAACTTCTCTTTATTTCTATTTTTTATTTTTATTTTAATCACCAACACAGTGTACGCTAACAATTTAAACAGAAAAAGAAAATCATACAATTAATAGCAAAGTGTCGCCGCAATTATAGGCGATGACGACAAGCATATACAATACAATATACAATAGTATTTTTAAAATTTTTAAGAAACTAAAGTAATACACTAAAATTATATATAAAAATAATCGATAAAATACTTAATTTAAACAATAAGAACATTAACAAAAATATGTTATTTAAAAAAAAAAAAGAAAAATATATAATAAATAGACATGAGCGGTCACTTAAATCTCAGGGACTTCAAAACTAAATGACGAAATGTGTGTTTTTTTATATAAACGTCATAATGCGGATTCCAAACGACACTACAGTACTCGAGACCACTACGTACTAATGCATTATAAAGTACAATTTTAGTTTCGGGATTTTTAAAATCTTTACAATTTCTTAAAACAAAGCCTAAATTTTTAAATGCCTTTCTCACTATGGTGTCAATGTGCGTATTTAGTCTTAAAGTGCAGTCCAGAGTTACGCCCAAATCACGAACCGTATCTGCCTCTTTAAAGATAATGCCTTTCATATTATAAGAACTCGGAGACAGTGATTTCTTTCTGCAAAACCGAACTATTAAGCATTTATCGACATTTAAACTCTGTTTATTTAAGCTGCACCAATTAACAAGTCGATCGAGATCTTCCTGAAGGGAAGTGACTTCGGCAGAGGTACTAATTTCTTTGAATATTTTCATATCGTCGGCGAATAAGCAATACTTCGAGTGTAAAAAGCAGCGTTGAATGTCATTTATGAAAATATTAAAGAATAATGGGCATTGTGCAAAGGAATTGTCAAAGATTTCTTCCATTGTGATGGAAAAGCACCTGTGGAAAGAGATTTGTTATAGATTATGTGTAAGGGAGTAACAAGAGCTTGTGCACATTTATGCGCAAATATTGAAGGTATTCCATCACAACCTGCACCCTTAAAACAGTCAAGGTGTTTAAAATCTCATTTAGGAAAATTGATGACAAATAATTAGAAGTTATGCATTCATTGCTAATAAACTTGCTCTTTCTTCTTCTCTCTTTCCTTGAAGTGAAGTCACTCATTTTGAATTTTCTTTTACTTGAAATTCTGGATTATATACGCTCATTTTGCGTGATACTACATAAATATAAACTAAACTACCTTATATAAAATTATTTTACACTGAAATAATCTTCAATAAATTTTGCATCCGATCACGGCAAAATTTTAAGATAAAAGCGCAGAATAAATTGGGAGCGTCACTGCAGAAGTGAAAGAGATGAAAGTATAACGAAGACTTATTGGGTAAGTTGCACCACTTACCCATGTTAAAAGGCGAAATTAAGAGACTGCTTCTTCAATCAACACTGTGTGTTTCGAAGTAATTACCATTTACACGAATGGCGATCGAACCCATAACCTTTGCGTTTATACTCGGCCTCTGTACCACCCACTAGATCGTCGATCTCCAAAAACGACATCGAATTTAATGCATTCCATAGTGTAAATTTCAATATAAAACAGCACTATAAGTAACTATTAGGTAAGAAGAACAACGTTTCTATTTGCACCGACGTCGCCAGAACCTCGTTGTGTGTAACGCTTGTAACAGTATATACCTTGAGTATAAGTAAAAAATAAATAAATAAATAAAATAAAATATGCATGGCAATGCACATAAATAACATAGTTAATTATGATCGAGACGAGTTCGTGTATTCTCGTCCCGAGTGTCGCGACCGTCGTTTCGTATATATAGGTGGTGGTGATGCTCGGAAGGCAGCGGTCGAGTCGAACTCTTAAGTACTACGGTACTAATAAATATGATGCACATAAAGACTCGTACCAAGTATATTATAAATATACTATAATAATTCGAAGCCTATGATGGCACGATCTTTTAGGATCGAATTTCTTATAAAGGCAATATATGTGTAGGAGCGACACATATTGTGGATCTTTGATCCATATTATAATATTGAATGTTGCTTGACGTCGCGAAGGCTGACGTGATGGGCTTATGCGAACTGCTATAGCGACATTAACTATGTCGTGGCTGATGCCGTCTCGCAGTACGTTCGCGATACATAAGCTATGCTTGTGTGGCGTTAGCCATTGACATTTTATATACCACTTCTACGACTTGGTATACGACTAGTAGGTGTGTGGTGCTATTTTATGTCCCAGCTCCGGTGTATGTAGTAGTGTCCGCCTGTCTCATACAGGTGTGTGGTGCTATTTTATGTCCTGGAACTCTGGTGTATGTAGTAGTGTCCGCCTACGGTTCGAGACACGACTGTGGGGTGTGTGCCGTGCGTTTATTTTACATATCGGCCGCCTAGGGGTAGTGCGTTCGTTCCAACGACTTATATTGATCTCACAAATCAATCAACATCACGAATCACCATTCTAATATAATCGTAATATAAACAAGCGTAACAACTACCTTCGGAAAGATCACACACAAACGTCCCGGAGGGTTCAACGATGACTGTAAAGCTACGGTCTGGTCGGAACTCACGGTGTAGGGCGGGGAGGGGCCCATACTCGTTCTTCCTTTTATTATAACTAGTTCGCAGTTATAGTGGAGAGGAAGATAGGACGCGCTCTTGGCTTATCTTCGGACGAGCTTCGAGTTATGACAATGTTATATTGTCGAGTCTACAGTTATCTAAATAACTGACACAAGAACAACTTCTGATGGCAAATATCTTATTAAAGCGATACCTTCTAATGGCATAATATGGAATTCTTAACACTGTTTCCTCTGAATCTCTAAAAGATTTTGGGTTCTTCACGATCACAACAATTAAGAGTTCTAACCACTAGACACATCACGAGCCAAGGAATTATTTATTAAATAATATTTTAAAAGGTGTTTGAGATATCAGTTACAATTTGGTGCCGTGACCAGGATGGTCAAACGGCTTTGTAATAAAATACAAATATATACAAATAGGCATACGCCTACAATTTGTTGTCCGTGAAATGGAATGAGATAGAGGAGGTTTACAGTGTAAGGAATATTCATGTTTGGGGATTGTGAAAACAAAGTATAGTGAGGTTGGGGGGTTGCCCAATCTGGGGGTTGATAATAAATAAATAAATAAATGTAAATTCTATTTCGATGAACTCCATAGAATTTAGGGGGTTGAATGTAACAGTATATACCTTGAGTATAAGTAAAAAATAAATAAATAAATAAAATAAAATATGCATGGCAATGCACATAAATAACATAGTTAATTATGATTAATACAAACTATATATTTTGAATAAAATATTAATCGAGACGAGTTCGTGTATTCTTGTCCCGAGTGTCGCGACCGTCGTTTCGTATATATAGGTGGTGGTGATGCTCGGAAGGCAGCGGTCGAGTCGAACTCTTAAGTACTACGGTACTAATAAATATGATGCACATAAAGACTCGTACCAAGTATATTATAAATATACTATAATAATTCGAAGCCTATGATGGCACGATCTTTTAGGATCGAATTTCTTATAAAGGCAATATATGTGTAGGAGCGACACATATTGTGGATCTTTGATCCATATTATAATATTGAATGTTGCTTGCCGTCGCGAAGGCTGACGTGATGGGCTTATGCGAACTGTTATAGCGACATTAACTATGTCGTGGCTGATGCCGTCTCGCAGTACGTTCGCGATACATAAGCTATGCTTGTGTGGCGTTAGCCATTGACATTTTATATACCACTTCTACGACTTGGTATACGACTAGTAGGTGTGTGGTGCTATTTTATGTCCCAGCTCCGGTGTATGTAGTAGTGTCCGCCTGTCTCATACAGGTGTGTGGTGCTATTTTATGTCCTGGAACTCTGGTGTATGTAGTAGTGTCCGCCTACGGTTCGAGACACGACTGTGGGGTGTGTGCCGTGCGTTTATTTAACATATCGGCCGCCTAGCGGTAGTGCATTCGTTCCAACGACTTATATTGATCTCACAAATCAATCAACATCACGAATCACCATTCTAATATAATCTTAATATAAACAAGCGTAACAACTACCTTCGGAAAGATCACACACAAACGTCCCGGAGGGTTCAACGATGACTGTAAAGCTACGGTCTGGTCGGAACTCACGGTGTAGGGCGGGGAGGGGCCCGTACTCTTTCTTCCTTTTATTATAACTAGTTCGCAGTTATAGTGGAGAGGAAGATAGGACGCGCTCTTGGCTTATCTTCGGACGAGCTTCGAGTTATGACAATGTTATATTGTCGAGTCTACAGTTATCTAAATAACTGACACAAGAACAACTTCTGATGGGAAATATCTTATTAAAGCGATACCTTCTAATGGCATAATATGGAATTCTTAACACTGTTTCCTCTGAATCTCTAAAAGATTTTGGGTTCTTCACGATCACAACAATTAAGAGTTCTAACCACTAGACACATCACGAGCCAAGGAATTATTTATTAAATAATATTTTAAAAGGTGTTTGAGATATCAGTTACACGCTGAGTCGCTCATTAAAGCGGACTCGTTGTCATCGATCGCGCTAATATGAGTGCTCCGGCTCTATCGCTTCCTTTGTGCGTTTTCAATTTACCTTATTGGACACGTTCAAATGATAATATTGAGATAGAAATGTCTTTCTGTTTTTAGTATTTTTAATTTGGAAATTGAATCTCATTTTAATATTAATATTTTTTTACTTAACTAGGTATAGTTTAGATATTATACTTTTATTGGTTTATGTTTTTGCTAAAACATTCACGAAATATTGCTCAGAACATTACAAACGATAAATATATGTTTGCACATCAATACATATACGTTTCGACCAAAAGTAAAAGTTAAAATTTTTAATTAGTCACAGCATAAGTTTTTCATAATAATAATATATGTTTATATGAAATCGCGGCGTTGAGTTTTGCCACTCAACACGCAATGCCTCGGCAGAAAATCGGCAGAAAGTGGAGAACGGACTTTCTTAACACTAGGTTCCCTCTGCCTACCCTGATGTGTGCGGGATACAGCGTGAAGCTGAATTAATTTAATTTAATATATGAAAACATACAAACTAAATGCTACCACAGCATAACAAATATTTGCCCTACCAAGAATAAACCCGTGACTACCATCAAACAGACAATGCCTATCATTGTCACATCTTATTATATAGATAGGAAGGATATCGGAAATGATTTCTGACATATCAGGGATTGAGGTCGAGATAACACGATAACGTGACCACGCGCTAATGGTCCTTGTAAAAACTGTTTGTTCGGAGCTTTTATCTATTGTGGTACGGATTTAGTGAAAATCGAGTGGCCGTGTGGTTTGATGCAGTTGTATAAACGTGTTACTTAGGCATTATATACTTTTAGGTTCACGCTGTATCCCGCATATGACAGAGTAGACAGAAGGAACCTGGGACATCTCAATCATTAGTGCTAAGACACCCCATACCCATTAAAACACTTTTGTTCCCCACATGCACCAAATTTTGGAGTTATTGTGTGTTGAATGGCGAAACTCAACGCCGCGCTTTGCCTCTTCACCAGGGCGTGGAAAAAATATTAATTATTTCATTTACTCGATGGGAATCGAACTCACAGCGTGTCGCGCTTATATTCGGGCGCTAGTGACCCTGCGCTGTACCACGAGGTGCCTCTCGGTCCTACCCATTTACCCAGTATCCTACGCACAAATTATAATACCATGTAATCATTTTGTGTGAGGCGAGTTGTGGCACAGGTGCACAAAGTGTGACTGTAAAATCGACTGATTGTCGGTTCGATCCCCTCTCGAGGAAATGAAATATTTATTTACATTTATATTTTCGTTTCTACGCGCTGGTGTCGAGGCCAAGTGCCTAGTTGAGTTCCGCCACTCAACACGCAATGTCTCCAGATCTTAGTGGAAAGTGGAAAAGGGACTCTTACTACTAGGTTCCCTCTGCCTATCCCACTCTGTTTAGTATTCATTTTATTTAAATCGATTCATAAATGTATGTACATATTATGTACGTGTATGGATTGTATTTAAAAAGATAATGTTATTAGATCACTCAAGTAATTGAGATACGAAAATAAATAATTTTGTAAAAGAAGCAGGCGAAGCTTTGAGCGAGTCGCTACTAAAAATATAAATATAAGATACATTTACTAATAAGTTTATCACTCCTAGTATTATAAGTTTATCACTCCTAAACTTAAGCTATACTGTTTTAAGAATCGATGCTATAAGAAAAAAATATATACGGATCAATAACACGAGACAAATCTTCAAACGTCTTATAACTATAAAGTCTGATCATTTGATATCTTTTTTTTTAGTCCTTTTTATCATATTATCTGATAAATTTCTTCTTACTCATTTGTACCAAAATTTTATCATTACATTTTACTTGAAATTGGATAAGAAAATTTATACTTATTTAGAAACGTATAAAAAATTGAACGTAGCGGGATTTGAACCTGCTCTTTTTGGAAACCGTCCAAACACCGTATTGCATTTATTTTATTTATTTATTATTATTGTACCGCATTATTGTACCCGCAAGTGCAGGGAAGGCAGAAGGATCCCAGTGTTGAGACACTCCGCTCTCCACTTTTCGCCGACTTCTGGAGCCATTACCTGTTGAGTTGCAGAATACAATGCTGCGCTTTGCCCCGACACAAGCGAAGAAATGAAAATATTAAATACATTAGTAAGTGGGGATCGAACCCACAACCTATCACGTTCACAATCACCCCTGCGCCCTTGCGCTATGACTGACCACATATGTTCATATAAAGAAAAAAAATTGTTGCCACAATAAGAAATAGGCTTGAGCTAGTAGACTATAGACTATAAGTAATGTTGCTCACCGCGCTCATTAGGCCACCCGCCTCTAATCAAGAAATCTGAGTCAACGTGGAGGACGGTACTCCTTACATTATTCCCATCGACCTTTTTGTGTTTGAGGTTGCACGCGAGTGTTCTTACATTCATTTGATATTTAGTTAAGTTGAAGGGTAGTAGGTAGGGTCAAACCTTCTAGTTACTACTATTTTTATTTTCAAAATGGAAGGTTTTATATTAGAAATGCTTCAAGTGACCGCGAAAGTGCTTTGTTAATATAATTTAGTTTATAATACTTAATAAAATCGAAGTGAAAAAGTGTGAATCTGACTCTCCCAACGAGGCTTCTGCACAGAGGTTTCGGTTCCGTTTTTCTTTTGTCTTTAAGAAGTTAATATATTAATATAAATAATAATTCACCCCACCAATTAGGAATCGAACTCACAACCGTCGCGTCACAGATACACGCTTGTGCCCCTGCACCATGATCTCCTATAATGTAAAATATAATTTATATTGTGATAATAATATTAACTATTTCATTTAAATTAAAGTATAAGAAATTAATTTTCTACAAAAAAAGTTTCTTTACTTATATATTTCAAAATACAACATGAACGTAATAAATGAATGTAACTACCTCAATTGAAGATTTAATGAAGTAGTTCCAAGTGCAGTCACTAACGATGATGTGTTCATTACAAGTCACCTTGATTACCTCATTGTGTCGATCTAACCGCCTTTACTGAGTTGATTAGCTTTGTTTCCAGATATGTTGATAAGAAATGGATTCTGATGCAAATGCTGTAAGATAGGTTTTAATAACATTTCTTCATTCAATCGTTTCTATGATTCCTACATACTTTTTGTTCACTTACGTATTAGTAAATTTTTGGTTTTCTATGTTATCTTTGTTTAACTGTATCGGGGCCTTATCTATTTTGAATGAAAATATCACCGTATGAGATCGTTCAACATAATTGTCAAACACACTACCTACTTCATAACATTTCACATTGGCCTATTATTATTCGTCAGTAGAATGTGATTACGCGAAATGTGCTCTAAAAAATAATGTTTTTGATAAAAACAAAATCATTTACGCAGAAATATATTTTTTATAATTTAATTTTTGTATATTAGCTCGGGCGCCACCAAAGCCTTTTATTTAAATTTAAAATCGAGTTATAGTTTCAAAAGTAAACTTTTAAGGTAGGTAAATGGAATCTGGTTGGTTAATGTTAGAACATTCTATTAGAATTAAGACACTAGGTTCCCCATTTTTCTTTGTATTCTGGAAGCATTGAGAGTTGAGTGGCGGATCTTAGCTTTGTTTTGGCTGGCTTAACACCAGAGCGAAGAAAATGGAAATATTATATACATATTTAATTTCCTCGAGTGGGAATGTAATCCACAACCTGTCGCATTTACAGTCGTACTCTGCGCCCCTGCGCCACGACTGACCCCGAGCACACTTATATAAATATAGATAAAAATAATATATAAATTAACTTGCAGTCACGGCATATCGCTTACAACGAACGCCGAGGGGTCATATTATTACTGTAGGTGTTGAAATAGACGGAAGTACTTCAATTTCCGCCTATTTCGGCAGTACGTGTTGAGTGACAGCCGCTCGTGTCACGTATTTAGATTAATCTGAGGAGAAAATCTGTTTATACGTAAAATATAATTAAAATCTTACGTATTCTACGTTGTTTTATTATTTTTCTAGTTAAATTCTTATTAGTAGAGGCCTGTCCTGGCACTTGTCCACATAAGCGTGCGTGCCCCCAAAAATCGGAGGAAAGTGGGGATCGGAAGTGTCTTAGGGGAACGAAGTGTCTTAACGCTAGGTTCCCAGGTTTCTTTGTCTAGCCTGCTACGTGCTATCGCTCATAATACAATGTGAAGCTCAAAAAATAAATAAAAAAATTATATAGGTTCTACTTGACTCTATGTGGGTTAACATTAATTATATAAAAATTAATTACATAAACACCTTTCTTTATATTAGTCTCTTCATTTTTATCTCAACATACAAAAGTTTGCGATAATATTACAAGTGTAATCGAATGAGATTTAGCCCCATAGAGGTCACGCTTAAAAAGTGTTAATTATAGCATTGTTTTTTCTCTAACCTAGTTTTTTCATGAATATGTTACAAAATAAATTATATGTTGAACGAAAATATATATATATATATATATATACAAAAAGCAAATAAATATTTAAAATAACATCCTAAAAATTCGCTTATATTTTAAAATGCCATAATAAATTTAATTGCTCAAAGAGAAACACATATAAGTAAAGTTATTACTGACTGACTGTACTGACAGTAGTCAGTATCGTAACATGTAATTCATCGACATACAATAGCTGACGGTAGTGGTTTTGTTGAATAAAATATACTCCCATATCGATGACGCGCGTCGCGGTGCTAATTATTCATATAGTAAATGCATGGAAAAGGTCGTTCGTGTAAAACAGTGAATACGATTGACGTCAAAATCAGTTTTGCTTTTTAATAGCGATTGATATGTAATTTTTTAGTGGAATTTCACAATTTGTTTTGCAAATATATTGATATTTCGTATTAAATTTGAAAGTATCCAATTTGAAGATATCCAATTTCAAAATCAAGTGGGATCCAATCCTTTTAGTTTCTGAATTTTAATATTTTTAAAAGATTGGGGTGTAAATAATTCTTAAATTGTTACATGTATAATAAATTAATATATTTACTTATTTTAACAACATTTGTACTAGAATTAGAGTATATTAATTTCAAAGTCAAAACAAGAAATAATAAGATGGAGAAAAGAAACACAAGATATCTCATTAGTCCATACCCTACCTGTTCTAACTGTAAGTACACATCACCCAAGGAGTAGTACTATAAGTTACAACAAGGTAAATATCCCGCAATAATCGCGTTCCAAGCTCACGCGAAGTTGTTCTTGTTTGTTCGCAAACACGGAACTACCCACCTAGTACTAGGAGCGTATGAGCCTGAACTGCTCGAGCCGTGATCTTGGTGTTAATATTGTAAAATGAATATTAAAGGCTTTTAAGATTGTGAAATAAATGTTTCATTTTAAAGTGTTGGGTTTGTCATAAGCCATACAAATACAAAAAAAAAGTATAAGTGTGGGACCGAGAAAGAACCGTGACACCAAGTGTGAATCCTCACACACATATATATGCATATATCTAAATTTTTGTCAGCTTCACGCTGTATCCCGCAAGCATATAGATAAGGGTGTTAGGACACTCTTATAACGTTTCTTTTAACGTTTAACATAATTTTCAAACACATAAATATTTTACATTGGTCAAACGTTACTGCGTGTTGAGTGGCGTAACTCAATGGCGCGTTTTTGCCTTAGTACCAGAGAAGAAATGAAAATATAAATAAAAAATAAATTATTCCCCCGAGATTGTATCAAACCCACAACCGTCGACGACGCCGCGACGGACTCACCTTGATATGTTATATGATATAATAGTACAAATATATTCAATTCTTCATAGAAACTAGATGTTCAGCACGTTTCACGTCCACGAAGAGTGCAGCACGTTCTGGCGAGATGCCACCTCGCGGCTTATATTAATTACTTATACTAGACTGTTGGCGGCACCGCTTCTGCCTGGAGTGACCCTAGGACCGACCTCATAAGTGACATAGCATGCATTTAACCCATATTCGTCTATCGGAAGCTGTTCTAGTTCTTCTTTATTATTTTTGAGTGTGATAATGGTAACCAGAAATGGTTCAAGATTTAGTATTTTCATATTAAAAATAAATCTTTAATATTCATATGTTAGAAGTTGTCGTGGCGCAGCGGAACAGCATGTAATTGTAAATGCGGCCGTTGTAAGTTCGGTTCCCCTACGGGGGAATTAATTATTTTCATTTACATACTAAGCGTGGCGTTGTGTTCTGCATTCTTAAAGGCAATGGACAGAATTATAAAACTTGGCAATAAAGGAATAGGATCAATTAACGTTAACTACGGAGACGGCGAAAATGTAGCTAATATTGATTGCCAAGTTGAAGTATTAGTATTGCGCGTCTCTTGGCGACGTGCCAAGGGTCGTATTAAATATTTTAGATTGGTAAACAGCATGCAGAAGTACATTTTATTTAACATCTTTTCTTATCTTTATTTCTCGTTGTTATCTTAAAATGACATTAAGCTCCTAAATAAGTTTATTATTTATATATTTTTTATTATTTACATTTTATACCTATTACCAAACTAGTACTGTAAGTATACTTCTTTATCAACGAAATTTCGATGTACAAATATTGTTAGGTACTCGGTCTCTTAGAGACTATTTATCTGGAGATCGCGTAGAGGTGTCAAGCTGAAATTAATATAAAAGCAAAGAAAAAAATTTGATTTTCACCAAAACAAGTAGAACTTCAAAACATTATAAACACATATTTGTTGTCCATTTCATATAAAATGAGTGCAAACGCCCGCAAACTTAATTTTATCGGCATTTACAAATTCTACTTCCCATTGAACCTACAATCCTCTAATTGGTACGGAACCTACAATAGGCGAGTTCGACGCCCACTTTACCGGTTTTAATTTGTAATAAGAATGAAATTGTTTTATGTGATATTTTTTTATATGTATACATAATAAAAAAAAATATCGAGTACTTAACTTTTATTAAACTACCATTACGTCGCCAAAAGTCCGCAATAGACACAAAGTAGGTAGGTACTCCTATAAGATAAAGTTGAGATGAGTACTCCTTCAGGATGTGATCTACTTCGCCTTAGCTGAACTCTTGTTTTACGAGGCGACCCGAAATGGGTCTCGGTGGCCAAATAAATTTATTCACCCGTTTTTTTTATATACAGTAGAAACTCTATTATCCGGCCCTCAGTTATACGGATTCGCGATTATCCGGACTACAGACCAACTGTATTAAATGTACCTACAAGTCGTATCAATGCAAGCATGAACGTGTCGAATCTGGCATCACCCGCGCCGCATCCCATCGTCGTACATCTTAAGATATCTTATTAAACATTGATTTTCACTTTATGTATTAGTTGTTTTAATTAAATTTATATCACAAAGTATGTGCATATTTACATATTCTAAATACCCGATTACCCGATTTTCCATACTTTGGATTATCCGGATTTTCGATTATCCGAATGCCTACCAACAACAATTAGTCCGGTTAATCGAGTTTCTACTGTATCGTAATATCCTTGGGCATGTTTTGATGACGCTCAAATTGACACATAAATGCCTAATTATAGGCGAGTGCTTTAAAATGTCTTACTCTTGAAAAGCTCCCTCGTTGTCTTCTCGGTTTATGATGTAATTATTATGTAAGTTTAGTTGGTTTTTTTTTCATACAATATGTTTGTTTAGTTGATATTTTTTTATTGTATATTCTTATTTCAGGGCTGTCAGACTGTAAGTGCAATAATCGTAGGTTCGATTTCCATTCGGGGGAACGAAGTATCTTAATTTCCTTGCTCTGGAAATAAGGAAAAGCACGTCTTTTATTTCCGTCGTTCAACATGCAATGTCTCGAAAATTAAAAGATGCGTGGGGACGGAGTTTCTTAAGTTTTAACTATAGATACCCTCGAGGTACAATGTAAAATTTTAAAAATATATCTATAATAATTCTTTATTCTTAAAATATTATTATTTGATTACTGTGAAATAATTTCTCCACCCCCAAATCATATGCACAAATGTGTATCTAAAATTATTGTAGTTGAAGTTGAATTAAATATTTATTTACTTGTGTCTTTATCTAGAGTATCAACAAGAATTTATTATGAATTATAATTATCTTATATATATTAAATAAAATTATTAATACAGACTTGATTCGTCATAGAAAGAACTGGCATACTCTTCTCTTGTTACTTCACCCCGTCGACATTCATTGTGCGAAATAAACTTATCTAAAACAGAATCTTGGAAAAACAGAGCGCGCCTGTTTTGACAACAAAGACATGTTTTATTATTCTTTATGTGCCGTATTCAGGATTTTTCTGCAATGCCTGTAAAGTAATTTGATTGCGAAATGTAGAAAATAAGAAAAAAAGAAAATTTGAGAGGAGGGATGTTTGATCCACTTTCACGCATAGACTGCCGAACAGATTTTGATTAAATTTTACTGTAATATAGCTTCTATATCATACTAACACATAGGTTACAATTTATGTAAAAATATTTAGCTTGAATTTGGCTACATAATATATAACATTAAGTTTAAGCGAGCGAAGTCGAGTTTGGGTTGCTAGTATTACAAATAACACCCGGCAAATCATTTATTTTATTACAAAAATGTAAATTTAGATAGTTTAATATCGTCTTCAATTCCTACTTGCCATGTCTCTTAGTAGTAAAAAATGCACATAAAAACTAAAAGAATAAGCCATTATTTAAAAATATATATTGTTTTTCTTCTTCCTTAATGCATCCAGCATTACAAAAAAAAATCGGACAAATGCGAGCGAGTCGGGCTCGTCCACCGAGGGTTCTGTACAAAATTTGGAGATCTAGAGATTTTTCTGAAATCCGTCTTCCAATACCTGCCTTTTCATCCGATACCTCACTTGAACTAGTGGCTTCACAGGGTTTATTATTATGTTGTTTTTACGGTTACACGTTGTATACTGCCTGGAACACGAACATAGGCGGAGAGAGCATTGTTTCAATATATTCCTTTATCCACTTCAAATGGCCTCAAAGGATATATCTAAAGTATCGATATGTCCTTTGAGGCCATTGTTGTGCACGGGCACAATTGTGTAACTTAATATGATGACAACCATGGCGATTGTGGATTCTATTAGCACTAGAAGTAATGAAGTATTTGATATTTTGATTTTATCGCTCTCGTACTGAGGCAAAGCGCGGCGTTAAGTTTCACCACTCAACACGCAGTGCCTCGTGAATTCGGCGGAAAATGATGAGTGGAATTGTCAGAATGAGAATGGAGTGTTTTGGCACCAGCTTCCCTCTGCTTACCCTGCTATGTGCAGAAGACAACGTAGGGCTAAAAAAATATCTTTTGCTTATTTATTTTGCATAAGTTAAATTTATGTTGTTACGTAAAAAAAACATTTATTAATTAATGGATTCTCATTTGAGAAGTTCATTCAACCGGGTTAAATCAACTGCTCTAACGATATTTTCTTTGAAATATATTTTTTGTCAGATGTACAGCTAAAAACGGGGAATTACATCGCTAAAGAAAATCTCCTCTCGCATAATTTGAGTCAGTTTTCGTTTGGGAAGTGCAAACTTCGTCATCTCTCACAGTTTGCTATCCAGGGAAATGGGATAAGGTGTAATTTTTTCTGTGAGAAGATTTACGTGATAAAAACCTTTAAAAGTTTTTTTGCTTAAACATAATCAAGGGACAAGGGTTTACTTATAAAAATGATATATCCTTTCCAACAAAACAACTTTAAAAAAACCAGTTTAATAATTTAAGAAAAATAAAAATCCCAAAAATGAGAACAGCAAATTCCGCGCCGTTTACACTAAACTTTTAAATTAAAAAATATATCTATCATACTAAACAACCACTTCAGATTTCGGATAGATCATAGAGCCCGCAAAAACTGTCTGCTTTAGCTTTAGTCTTGATTGATATAAGACAGCGCGGGATTTAATCTCGGAGCAAAAGATTAATCTCCCTGAAAAGGGATATCGACACGGGGCGACCTTCTCAGGCCTACTTTGGTAAAGCAAACCTATCTATTATTCAATGGTTTGGAAGGATGATTTTGATGAAATTGACCGTTAGTTTGTAGATTTTATTCGAGAATTGTGAGATTATATAATTCTATGAATAAATAATTTGTTTGATCCTATAAATTTCGATAACGCTATACATTTTGATAGATATTTGTGTATGTATGTCGTATTTAGTTATGGAACAGTTGGTTGAAACGTGTCTATATTTCCACGATGGTTGTGTGTTCAAAATTTACTTATTGGTACATTGGTACGTCCCCACTTTTAGCCGAGTGACTCAACACTCAAGGCCTCCAAAAAAGGAGGCCTTGAGTGTTGAGTGTTTTAGTATGGGAACTTAACGCCGCGCTTTGCCTCGACACCAGAGCGAAGAAATGAAAATATAAAATAAAAAATAAATAAACCAGCTTCACGCTGTATCCCGCAAACAGCAGGGTAGGCAGAGGGAACCTGCCACTCCTTTCCCCACTATCTGCCGTATTCTGAAGGCATTGCGTGTTGAGTGGCAGAACTCAACGCCGCGCTTAGCCTCAACACCAGAGCGAAGAATGGAAATATAAATTTAAGTAAATATTTCATTTCCTCGAGTGGGGATCGATCCCACAAAATATAAATGTGAATAAATAGGTATATTATTTCCTTGAGTGGGTATCAAACCTACAACCAGTCGATTTTACAGTCACACTTTGTGCCTCTGCGCCACAACTGGTCTCTATTGTAAATATCTTTAATATTTATATTTAAAGAAACTACCCCTACACTTCTAACAATTTTACTTGACAGTTTGACAGCTGTCAAATAACTAAAAGGCAAATATCAACTTGAATATAACCCTTACAGTCACGTCTGAAGGATCTTATTTAATTCAAAGAAAAACAAACTAAAAGAGTAATTTATATATTCACAAAAATAGCATTAATATTTTTTTACATATTGAGATATCAACAGAAGTGTTTTAAGTCATCATCACCATCATCATATGAGTCTTTCGACACCCACTGTTGGCCATAGACCTCCCCCTAGGATCTCCACATCATTTTTTTTAATGTACGTCTATAATTCTTAAGTTTAGGCTTTATATTGAGTTACCTAATACAAATGAAGAACAGAAGGGTAGTGGGGGACAAAAAAATTGACTTACTTCGTTAATGTATATATAACGTGTTAATACATAAAAACTGACACATACATAAAAATTACAAATTATATTGGTACAGAAACAAAACGTAAATTTCCGTTATAGTTAATTAATCTTTTTATATCGAACTTGGATGATTAGAATACAACAAAATATTATATATATTATATAAAATATTATATATATTATATATAATATAAATATTATACGACAACTAAAAGTCACGCAGATTGTCAAGATAGCATAGACTCCTGAAAAGGTTAAAATAAAAAAAAGACAAAAGGACCGAGGCCACCTTACACACGTACCTGCTATTATTTATTTGTATTGTGTAACCTATGAGTTACATTTCACATGTAATTATTATTAACAATATAAATTACAATTATTAAAAATTTATTTTTATATGTGTTATATAGCGCTCGGTGTCACAGGCGGAAAATTTATTTAATATTATAATATGTCCGTCTGATAGGCGGCCGAGCGCCCGAAAACGCTGACAAAGGAGAAGATCGGGTGAACAGCGCCGGTGGGAAAGGAATTTCTTCCGTTCCCACACTTATTATTCCATCGTGGAGTAATTAAGTCGTAGGTTAAGTTAGATTTAGTTAGGTTTAGGTTCAATATTGTTTCTCCAAAATTGAGGACAATTATATATAAGTTAGATTAATTTAGGTTTAAACAGATTACTGTTCTTCCAACACTGAAGGCAGTAGTCTTATAGTAGTATTTCAATATAAAATTTTATTAATATCAGTTTAAGATATAAAAATCGCATTTTCTTAACCCTCCAATTGCAGCCTACGTAACTGGCGCAGTCGGTAGGATAGCCGAAATATAAGTCACTGAATTGCTCAAGGACGTCAGCTATCTCGGATATACATCGTGGTGCAGCGGGAGGCGTATCAAGACATAGATACAAAGAGGTACGATTTTTTTATTAAGTACTTTAGATTTTTTCTGGAATTGCTTTCCTTTTATCTTTAAGTAAATCCTTTTAGAAGTTTTAAATCAGTACTTTCAATTTTAATTTAATTAGTAGTAATTATTAAGTTAGTTTAAATTAATTATTCCACGTTTCCCATCTATTCCAATCTTACAACTTTACTTTACTTTGGTTAAAATTCGGTAACAGAATGAGAGGACATATAACTAAGTATGTTAACGATTGCAATATGGCTATCAGGTTAAATGTCATTGAAATTAGCTAGGCCACATTTCCAAATTGTACTTCCATTTATTAAACCTAAAATTACATTTATATTTGCTTAATAATAAAGAAAGGTATAAATTCTTAATATTAACTGGAACACTCGCTAAATATGCGCAAGCATATTTTTTTGAGATGTATTATTAATTAATGTCGTGTGCAGCTTGTTATTGTTCTCTAAAAAAAATTAAATAATTTTCATTTTAAAGGTAATATCGCTGTTCTCCTATCCTTAGTCCTTTGACCACTATAATTTTCTCGTAATTAATTCCAAATCATCCCTTTAAGCAATATCTAGTAAGAATTCTTTGTACATAGAGGCTGAATGCCCGAAGATCATATCATTAGAAAAATTTTAAAAAATACCTCTGTAAGAATGTATCAATTACGTACATAATTCAAGATAAACCAGACTAAAGAGAGACAAAAATAATCAGCAATAGTATTAAACTCTATCAATCTCCGGAAACTTCACTCAATTAATTCAAGATTTTATTTAATTCAACTGGTTGAATTAAATAAAGTCAACGACAATATAATATATCATACCACGATTCAAATTTACTTAATACTAATTATTGCAAGTGTACTTGGTATTGGAATTGCATATAAACGATTTTGGCTCCAAATCTCAAAAAATACCACACCACACGAAGCAACAGCCAAAATTAATGAACACGAAATGGATGCTGCAATTAACCCCCATGAAGTTCTAAGTGATATCATCAAAATCTCAGCAACTTTTCCCTCTCAAGAATAGTTGTTGATCTGCGGAGGGAGATGTTATATAGCGCTCGGTGTCACAGGCGGAAAATTTATTTAATACTAGCGACCCGCTCGCGGCTTCGCCCGCTTAAACCACAAAATTATTAAATTAACACACTGAATTATGTTCGTGTTTTGATATACCTATAATGTATGTTTGCAGCGCAATGAAGATTTTTAATGACAAATTTATTAAAACTTTAGGTCGCATTTTCGTACCTCCCATAAGAATCTTCACTTGAATTTTTGAAATAAAAACACAACTTATCGATACTTACAATAAAATCCTAACTCATCGGTGGCTGTACATGGAAGATATTACAATTAACATTGTAATAGAACTTGGTCAGTTTGTCTGTTTGTCTGTGAATTTGTTCACGATAATCTCAGAAACGGCTTAACCGATTTAAATCCTTTTTTGTTTGCATTTTGGCAATTTAATATTAGTTTTATTTTAATCAGCTTCACGCTGTATCCCTCACACAGCAGGTTAGGCAGAGGAACCCTAGTATTAAGACACTCCGTTCCCCACTTTCTGCCGAATTCTGGAGGCATTGCGTGTTCTCGTTCTTTCGTGTTCTCGTTCGCTCGACACCAGAGCGAAGAAATGGAAATATAAATTTAAGTAAATATTTCATCTCCTCGAGTGCTTGCACTTCGTGCCGCTGCGCCACGACTGGCCTCAACTGGACTGGACTTTATTTTAATCGGTTCACACAAAGTCAAAACCAGATCCACGCTTTATCCCGCCTTTAGCAGGGTAAAGATTATGCGTAAGATTATGAGATTATGTTGTAATGTAAGGATTAAGATATTGCGTATAATGTGTGACTGATGTGCGAAATTAAAATATTATTAAACGAAATGAAAATATTATTAAATTATAATTCAATCCTCCAAGTGGGGATCGGACCCACACCAGTCGCGTTGCAGCCACAACTTTGGCCTTTAACAAAGAACAGAAGAGAAGCGCGTCAGCGCTCCTTTTACGGAAATAGCATATAGGTCAAATATTTTAATTCCATACCTAAAGAATTTAAGCAACAGTGTAGACGTAAGTTTTTTTTTTCATTTCACGATGTTTAATCATGTTTATATTTCGTGTGAGGCAGTTACGCTTCGATACCAATAACGTAAACACATACTACTACAAAAATACTACTAAAACCTTTAGATTTTAGAACTTTGAACTTTGCCGCCAAAACCTACAGCTCGATTTCGGAATGAGGCGTATGCGGCGGTCTCCCTTTGATAAAAAAAAAAAATGTGCGTGCGTCGTTCTTGACAAATTGTATTTTATTTTACAACGATAATTTTATTATTTATTCGCGGCTTTGTCCGCTTGAATTACATGATTACTCTTTTAAGAAATATAGATATTACAAACAGCCTTAACTAATAATTAATTGATTTGGATTAGTACTCACGATATTATTTGCAAAATAACTTATCTAGCTCCTGTACAGTTTTTAAATTAGTAACATATATTATTAGTTAAATATATAATTGATATACAGAATATACGTAGAAAGCACGTTTTTGCTCCCAAAAGTTATTTTTTTATACGTTTCTTAAAAAAATATTAATAACATAAACGAACGAACGGACTGAAGAACCTATTCAAAATATTTCTTTGAATATTAAGTCATTCTTTATCACTGTGTTAAATAATTACGAATAAAGCTAGACTGTTACGAAGGTAATCTTCACCAACAATTCAATGTAGTTTACTTTATAATTAGTACTATGAACAATTGTACTTTAAGAATACGTAAATTTATCAACAGTCAAATAAATAAGACGTTTCTAAAGTCATTCTTTTGGACTTACAATTGAACTGTAACCATTCGAGCATTGTTAGAAAAATATTACAATGTTATGTTAAATTTATTATAAGTATAGATTACACTTACATGACGTAATTAACGTTAAGCAGATAATAACTCAACAATATAATAATTTATTTCTTAATAATTTCTTTTTTTTTTCAAATAAAATATCTTTAAAACTTTAAGTACATTATTTTTTGATAAAGTGTAGCGGTAACCTTTCCAAACTATATTTTCTTTTATGCACAGCGCCAACTATTAAGATCCCATCACAATTAGTGGAAACGTATGGAAGAGAGTATCAAGATTCGTTAGTACCTACTATTGGTCAATAGATAGCGTTCTTGTATCGATTTTTTAATATGTCAAATATAAACTTCTTGAAAACTTAAATACTTATATCTTTAGTATTAAAATGATTAATATTTTTTAGTATTAAAATGATTAATACTCCTTCCGTCGTAATTAGTGTTTAACTCCACAGAACGTTTTTTGCGTTATCAAGATTCGTTAGTACCTACTATTGGTCAATAGATAGCGTTCTTGTATCGATTTTTTAATATCTCAAATATAAACTTCTTGAAAACTTAAATACTTATATCTTTAGTATTTAAAATGATGAATATTCTTTAGTATTAAAATGATTAATATTCCTCCCGTCGTAATTAGTGTTTAACTCCACAGAACGTTTTTTGCGTTATCAAGATTCGTTAGTACCTACTATTGGTCAATAGATAGCGTTCTTGTATCGATTTTTTAATATGTCAAATATAAACTTCTTGAAAACTTAAATACTTATATCTTTTGATAGAGTGAAGCGATTACAATGAAATAAAGACTAAAACCTACCTTGATTTATTTGTAATTTTTATGTATAAAAGTTGCTTAAATTTATTGTGTACTTTTTACGTGATACGTGTTCACATAAACAGACAAACAGACAAACAGACAAACAGACAAACAGACAAACAGACAAACAGACAAACAGACAAACAGACAAACAGACAAACAGACAAACAGACAAACAGACAAACAGACAAACAGACAAACAGACAAACAGACAAACAGACAAACAGACAAACAGACAAACAGACAAACAGACAAACAGACAAACAGACAAACAGACAAACAGACAAACAGACAAACAGACAAACAGACAAACAGACAAACAGACAAACAGACAAACAGACAAACAGACAAACAGACAAACAGACAAACAGACAAACAGACAAACAGACAAACAGACAAACAGACAAACAGACAAACAGACAAACAGACAAACAGACAAACAGACAAACAGACAAACAGACAAACAGACAAACAGACAAACAGACAAACAGACAAACAGACAAACAGACAAACAGACAAACAGACAAACAGACAAACAGACAAACAGACAAACAGACAAACAGACAAACAGACAAACAGACAAACAGACAAACAGACAAACAGACAAACAGACAAACAGACAAACAGACAAACAGACAAACAGACAAACAGACAAACAGACAAACAGACAAACAGACAAACAGACAAACAGACAAACAGACAAACAGACAAACAGACAAACAGACAAACAGACAAACAGACAAACAGACAAACAGACAAACAGACAAACAGACAAACAGACAAACAGACAAACAGACAAACAGACAAACAGACAAACAGACAAACAGACAAACAGACAAACAGACAAACAGACAAACAGACAAACAGACAAACAGACAAACAGACAAACAGACAAACAGACAAACAGACAAACAGACAAACAGACAAACAGACAAACAGACAAACAGACAAACAGACAAACAGACAAACAGACAAACAGACAAACAGACAAACAGACAAACAGACAAACAGACAAACAGACAAACAGACAAACAGACAAACAGACAAACAGACAAACAGACAAACAGACAAACAGACAAACAGACAAACAGACAAACAGACAAACAGACAAACAGACAAACAGACAAACA
The DNA here is from genome assembly GCA_021202915.1 of Heliconius himera. Taxonomy (NCBI): domain Eukaryota; kingdom Metazoa; phylum Arthropoda; class Insecta; order Lepidoptera; family Nymphalidae; genus Heliconius; species Heliconius himera. The sequence continues at coordinate 90,649 of JAJHJA010000155.1, read as the reverse complement.
GACAAACAGACAAACAGACAAACAGACAAACAGACAAACAGACAAACAGACAAACAGACAAACAGACAAACAGACAAACAGACAAACAGACAAACAGACAAACAGACAAACAGACAAACAGACAAACAGACAAACAGACAAACAGACAAACAGACAAACAGACAAACAGACAAACAGACAAACAGACAAACAGACAAACAGACAAACAGACAAACAGACAAACAGACAAACAGACAAACAGACAAACAGACAAACAGACAAACAGACAAACAGACAAACAGACAAACAGACAAACAGACAAACAGACAAACAGACAAACAGACAAACAGACAAACAGACAAACAGACAAACAGACAAACAGACAAACAGACAAACAGACAAACAGACAAACAGACAAACAGACAAACAGACAAACAGACAAACAGACAAACAGACAAACAGACAAACAGACAAACAGACAAACAGACAAACAGACAAACAGACAAACAGACAAACAGACAAACAGACAAACAGACAAACAGACAAACAGACAAACAGACAAACAGACAAACAGACAAACAGACAAACAGACAAACAGACAAACAGACAAACAGACAAACAGACAAACAGACAAACAGACAAACAGACAAACAGACAAACAGACAAACAGACAAACAGACAAACAGACAAACAGACAAACAGACAAACAGACAAACAGACAAACAGACAAACAGACAAACAGACAAACAGACAAACAGACAAACAGACAAACAGACAAACAGACAAACAGACAAACAGACAAACAGACAAACAGACAAACAGACAAACAGACAAACAGACAAACAGACAAACAGACAAACAGACAAACAGACAAACAGACAAACAGACAAACAGACAAACAGACAAACAGACAAACAGACAAACAGACAAACAGACAAACAGACAAACAGACAAACAGACAAACAGACAAACAGACAAACAGACAAACAGACAAACAGACAAACAGACAAACAGACAAACAGACAAACAGACAAACAGACAAACAGACAAACAGACAAACAGACAAACAGACAAACAGACAAACAGACAAACAGACAAACAGACAAACAGACAAACAGACAAACAGACAAACAGACAAACAGACAAACAGACAAACAGACAAACAGACAAACAGACAAACAGACAAACAGACAAACAGACAAACAGACAAACAGACAAACAGACAAAAATTCCAAAAATGTTGGAAATGGATTCTGTTAGTTATCCTTTAACACCCTGGCTAATTTTTTCTTAAATATTTTCAATGTACAGAAACGACTTTTCTACAGATTTATTATAAGTATAGATATAGATTATAATATGTCCGTCTGATAGGCGGCCGAGCGCCCGAAAACGCTGACAAAGGAGAAGATCGGGTGAACAGCGCCGGTGGGAAAGGAATTTCTTCCGTTCCCACAATTATTATTCTATCGTGGAGTAATTAAGTCGTAGGTTAAGTTAGATTTAGTTAGGTTTAGGTTCAATATTGTTTCTCCAAAATTGAGGACAATTATATATAAGTTAGATTAATTTAGGTTTAAACAGATTACTGTTCTTCCAACATTGAAGGCAGTAGTCTTAGATATAGTTTAGTTTTAGTTAAAATTTGTGTATTTAAATTTTAAAATTTTATTAATATAAGTTTAAGTATAAAAATCGTATTTTCTTAACCCTCCAATTGCAGCCAACGTAACTTATGTGTTTAAAGAGTTTATTTATTTTTCAAAAGAAAATACATTTCACTTAAAGAGAAATACAGTTACTTATCTTAAATAGGTGCATATTAATCAATGTGTGCGTTGGAATCAACAAACATGGTAAAAATAAAAAGAAAACAATATCAAATATTCAATTAACACAAATACACATATTAATGATAAACGATATTTTTTTTATAACTTCACGTTGTATTTCGCAATACAGAATAAACAGAGAGAACCTAGTGTTAAGATCTTTTTTTCTGGTTCTTCACTTTTGCTCTATTTCCAGATTTTGAGAAATAATTTATTTCTTAAAAAAATATATAATCCAAAACAATTGTGTTTACCATTCTGTCCCACAGCGCCATGATGACTTACGCTATCATACATGGTTGTCGATTAGATTCCATGTTATTTTTATAAAGTATATTACACAATCATTTTAATAGTAAAAACGACTCAAAACAAAGAAAAAAAATACTAATAACTCCATCACTTATTTTAGAGAAAAGTTCTGTGAATACTAACATTATATTTCCTTTCTTTAAATATGACATCGTTAATGGCGTCTATATTGTATTGTGGACTGAATTATTCGCTACGAATATATAATATTTCATCATTCCGCATTGCAACAATTGTTACGAAATGGTAATAAAGTTGAGAATCGTATAGCAAAATATATTCTTATTCAAATAAGATTGAGCGGCAAAACCTTTTTGTATGCGTCGTAAATAGAATTTGATTTAAGTGTTTATTTGAACTTAATGTGATTTATGTGGTCCATTTAATGTGGTCCATTTCTAGAGGATAATCAGTTTCACATTTTTCTGTGGTTTTAATAGCTTCATGGCCCTTTCTCTATAGCACGCTAGACAGAGGGAGGGAAAGTTGAGAATTGAGACACGCACCGCCCAATTTCGTGACATTATGCTATTATTATAGACTTAGCTCAGCAGCTTTCGCGGTCAAAAAAAATAGATTATTATCTGACATGGAAACGGCCCAACTTGTTTATTTCAGCTACTTTCACAGTATCATGTCCTGTGAGATTTTGAGGTAATGCAGCCGGTAATAAAACCAATATTTGTCCTACAGAAGCGAGCTATTCGTGCAATCTATATCTTAAGCCCTAAATACTCCTTGAGGGAAAAGTATTAAAAAATATATATTGACAGTTGCATGTCAATACATTTTTGACAATATTATGTATGACAGGTCGGTACTTTTTTTTAACTTTTTCATAATTATCAGCTAATCAACAGTTTTATATTTATCTGCTACTTAAACTGAATTTATAACTAGAGATAATTATCTAGATATTTATTTCCTAAAAAGTGCAGATCTTTTTAGATTGCCTTTTTGTAAACATTTCACTTATTATCTATTAACTTAATACCTATTACAATTATACAATTTATATATAGATTTGTTTTTTACTCTAAGTGTCCATCGGAGCATGGATTCAGGATGTGGAAGGCATATAACCACTTCGTTTCTATCTTTATGGGCATTTTTTAATAGTATTCCACAATGCCTTTCGTCGTTGCCATTGTTGCACTGCAGATTAGCATTTTGACCATATCGTCTTCGCTACCGCTGTAGCAGTAGCAACTGTAATATATCATATAAGCGCTCCACCATACATTATTTAATCTATGAGAGATATATGTACGTATATATGCCCTCAAAGTTAGGAGACCGCTTGAAAATAAACGGAAACGTTTGAAACTTTGCAAAATGATAAAAGTTGACTAAGGATGGCATTTTGACTCTCACTCACTTTGATATAGGATCGATTTTAGCGCTTTTAACGTATGGTCTTAGTGACTTCTAATGTATGCCACAAGCCAGCGACAGATACGTAGGCGATCATTGAAAAACTTTAATATCGTGTTCTCGGAACTCTGAACTGTACACAGAGACATACCAAATCTTTGAATCTGTCGAGAGATATTTTAGTATGTGTCTTTATATTTTTTGTCAGCTTCACGTTGTACCCTGCATGTTCCAGGGTAGGCAGTGGAAGCCTAGTGCTATGACACGGAATGTCACTCTCCACTTTTCCGCAAAAATCAGCACTACAAATTTAAGCACTTTTAAGGAATAAATAGTTAAAAAACAAGCTTTTAATCCTTAAAATTGTATTAGAACTTTTTCACACATAAATTTATCTTATATCATGTATAATCGCGTCAAAATCGGAACAGGATATCGATACTAAGCAATACTTCAATTGCCAGTTAATATTTATCAAATAATGTCTATCGCACTCGTACAACCGTGGTCAAACGGCGGACCTAAGTCACCTTCAGCCGCATATTACTCCATACATCACCGTAACGGTTCCATTCAACAGCGCAATCCATATCAATTTACAATACTCGACCGATAAGTAGCAGAGTTCGCAGCGTTTACCATTACTTACAGCTGGTCAGTTTTAGACGTTATTGTATATAATCCTTTAGTTAAATCTAACAAACCGTTGTGCTGTAAAACTTGGTGAACACGTTATTTGGTAATTAAATAACATTTCCTATTGCTTAATCGTTCTGCAGTTTGGATTTTAGGTTCCAACAAATATTTTTATAAATCTTATCTTTTTATTATTTCTATAAAATTTAAAGGCTTCAAACTCTAAAGATTGTATCATTGTATCACAAAAATACTTAAATACTATTTACAGAGCTTATTATTGAATTAAAAACCCATTTAGCCTGCCTGAAGCCGACATGGCGCAGTGGCCAGCTTGTGATTCCTCGAAAATTTTTGTGTTAAGATATTCTGTTCCAAATAGAATCCTATAAAGAAAAGCTATAAGCTTGTACATTTCAATTGTTTTCCATAGTCAACATTTTTTTTTTAAATATATCGTTTAAAATTCTGTACCTAGTTATTTAAAAAATATTTAATGCTTTTTTTTTAATTTACAAATTGACGGAAAAGATCTCTCTCATTTATCTTTTCTCTACAAAATATTCAAAAACAAAACTGTAACTTTAAATTCAATATTCACTTGGAAGGCCAAATGTCTATCGCACTCGTACAACCGTGGTCAAACGGCGGACCTAAGTCACCTTCAGCCGCATATTACTCCATACATCACCGTAACGGTTCCATTCAACAGCGCAATCCATATCAATTTACAATACTCGACCGATAAGTAGCAGAGTTCGCAGCGTTTACCATTACTTACAGCTGGTCAGTTTTAGACGTTATTGTATATAATCCTTTAGTTAAATCTAACAAACCGTTGTGCTGTAAAACTTGATGAACACGTTATTTGGTAATTAAATAACATTTCCTATTGCTTAATCGTTCTGCAGTTTGGATTTTAGGTTCCAACAAATATTTTTATAAATCTTATCTTTTTATTATTTCTATAAAATTTAAAGGCTTCAAACTCTAAAGATTGTATCATTGTATCACAAAAATACTTAAATACTATTTACAGAGCTTATTATTGAATTAAAAACCCATTTAGCCTGCCTGAAGCCGACATGGCGCAGTGGCCAGCTTGTGATTCCTCGAAAATTTTTGTGTTAAGATATTCTGTTCCAAATAGAATCCTATAAAGAAAAGCTATAAGCTTGTACATTTCAATTGTTTTCCATAGTCAACATTTTTTTTTTAAATATATCGTTTAAAATTCTGTACCTAGTTATTTAAAAAATATTTAATGCTTTTTTTTTAATTTACAAATTGACGGAAAAGATCTCTCTCATTTATCTTTTCTCTACAAAATATTCAAAAACAAAACTGTAACTTTAAATTCAATATTCACTTGGAAGGCCAAATGTTACTGTTTCCCTGACAGCAGCTGCAAGCGCTGAATGTGTAATACATTCTGCACTGTGTACCATAACATCGTTTGTACATACAACAATATTCCTTATACCTATAGTACTAAAGGCTATGATTGTGTTTTGTAAACACAAATTTCCATAGCATGCTTCGGGTTAAAATGAAATCCAAGTTATACATAAAACTAAAAAGTATTTTAAATCACGTTGCAAGGATTCTTAAGTGTTTTAAAATATATTTATAATGATAAATTAAATTGTGAATAATATCGTAAGGTCTAAATAGATAATATTATTTTATATTCTCTATTCCTACATTCGTATTTATCATACTATATGAGCTTCCACATGGATGAGGATTGATGATTCTTTCTTTATATTCGTATGTTTATAAATTTAAAATAAAGTATAAAGTATTGAAGCCAGTCGCGGCGCAGGGGCACAAAGTTATTGTGGGTTCGATTTCCATTCGAGGAAAAGAAAATTTTGATATTTTCATTTCTTTGCTCTGGTGTTGAGACAAAGCGCGGCGTTGAGTTCCGCCAGTCAACACGCAATGTCTACCAATTTCGGCGAAAATTGGGGAACGGAACACTAGGTTCTCTCTGCCTACCCTACTTTGCTCTATGCAAGACATGATGAGCATGATGCTAAAAAAAAGGAATGTATGTTTCTTCCCAAAACTATTTTAAGTAAAATAAAAAACACCAAATTCAAATCAGTATAAAAAGAGTAAATCTAGAACAAAATACACAAAATGCCTTATGAAGAATAGTTTCTAAAGAAAATGCGCGATTAAAATGTACAATTTCCAAAATAAACGTCTACAAGACAGAAGAGTCAGGAATTATTGTTTAGTTTTAGGTAAAATAAAGCATATATACTCTACTATAGTTTGTTTTCTTACTATAGGCTGTTGTGGCGCAGGTTGTAGGTTCGATCACACTCGAGGGAATGATTATTCAGTGTTTCTTAATATTATCATTTCTTCGCTCTTGCACCAAGGCAAAAGCACTAGGTTCTTTCTACTCTGTTTTATGTATGCGGGATATAGCATAAAGCTGATTTATTTGATTTTGTTTTTATCTTCTTACTGCAAAATTATTTTACTTATAAAAAAATGGATCTCGCATTAAAATTAACTTTCGATTAATCTATATTGCGTTTTAATTGAAATCTTAATAGATCAAAATTAAATCTTATTGACTTACTTGTTGAGAGGTGTCGCTTTACAAAATTGATCTGTAGGAGGAAGTTACCTGAAAAATAGATCACAATTAAATTTTCTTACATTTTTAATAAGTTAATTGTCTACGGGTCTAGATTATTTATATGTTTGAGTAAGAAATACCTACATTTTGATTTCGAATTATATCAATAGTTGTACGGAAATGAAAAAAGGTTCTCACAATTTTATTTCTATCTGAAGACAGTTCCAGATGTTCGCGGCCGCGTATAAGTATTGACTTGAAACAACTTTGGTTTACAGAATATTTACTCGCTACTTTAGTTTAAAGAAATGACAAAGTTCACAACAACGATAAAGGTCTAGGAAAATAGATTTGATTTATGTGTTTATGATGGTACAAAGTTTGATTATAAATTTGGTGTCACTGAAGCTTAGGCTTGTAGATTTATTTATTAAGTTTTCCACAAAGTTGTCACTAGATGTTAAACCACACACTGTCTACTCTGCTGTGTGCGGGATACAGTGTGAAGCTGATTGATTCATGAATTGTATAATCATTTATATATACTAAGAGTATATTTGGAATACAAATAAGATGATATTTTAATTGATAAAGTTTGAAGAGATGAATTTTGCGAAACTGCCAGAGCCAGAGACTATCATTCGGCTGAGAATGATAATTAATTTAGTTTTAAAATTTTAAAGGTTTCCCTTTATTAAAAACCATAAAAATTTCCCCAAAGATAAATTTGAATTAATGTACAAAATCTACGTAGTTGGACACCTCGGCCAAATAATAATTATATTCTTACATTTAATTATTATTAATTTTGTTTGCCATTTACAAACAAAATCCTCATATTTAAAAGAAAAATACGATCTATTATTACATTGTTCTTATATAAAAACAGAAATCAATAGCTTAGTCTATTGTCAGTCGTCGATTCCATAATTTAGAATCAAGAATGCTTTTGGAGAAACGCCAATCCTTTCAACAGTCATTGTGATGTTAATTGAGATCTATAAAATTTATGAAAGAAAAATATTATACTTAAAGCATTTTATTAAAGAAATTCTTTATTTCATGGATTTATGAACAATGACAAGAATGAAAAAGTTTTTATTTATTATACGTATAGGGGTAGTTCGATGATAGTCGTGGCGCAGGCGCATAAGTGTGTGACAGTTTAACGCGACTGGTTGTGGATTCGATCCCTATATGAAATATTTAATATTTTCATTTCTTCACTCTGGTGACACGGCAAAGCGCGGTATGGACTTCCGCCACTTAACACGCAATGGCTCCAACAATTCGGTAGAAAATGTGGAACTCAATGTCTTAACACTAGGTTCCCTCTGCCTACACTGTCGTGTGCAGAAAAAAAAAACAATACAATAGTTCCATTCAAGTTATAACAACCAACCCTATTAGAGATATACGCAATAATTTTAATAAGGTATTCGCTTATCAATTGCATTTGCTCGGAGTGTTGCAGGGCCGCCTCTACTCCAGCCACTGATACAATGAGAGGCAATTACGACAATGACGTGGAATCCTACAAAGGGATTACTGAGGTTATATTGTTAGCAGATATCTTTACGAGGCTGTAAATAATAATAACAACTAGTTTATTTGTTTTGTAAGCTTTTTGTTTGGTACTGTATTAATGAATGAAATGGGATTTTTTTAATATTTTGTACTATAATCAATTAACTGAAGTACTTTTTTCGTTTACAAGACCTTAGTTTTTTTATCTTATCAGATAAAATTCTAATTGATCACAGATATTTAGATCGATGACAAACTGAATGGTTGACGGATGGTGACTTAAAAAGAAAACTTTCCCCAACTGTCATTTGAACCCAATATCGTCGCATTACAATAACGCTATAAGGGTTTTATATGCGAGAAATATCCATACCTATATTATAAATTCGAAAGTAACTCTGTCTGTCTGTCTGTCTGTCTGTCTGTCTGTCTGTCTGTCTTTTACGCAATCAGGGCCAAACCGCTAATTCAATTGTGATAAAATACTCATATAGAGATACTTGAGGGTCTTCGGATGAACATAGGATACTTTTTTTCTCATATTTGTAATATTGTTGGTGTATACTAATATATTAAAATACTTTTTAGTTTGACAGGCAATTTATTCTGCCATCTTAATAACAACCGACCGTTGCTAAGCAACGGTTTGCAAAGTTTGTTGTTATAGGAAAACGTCACCCAAAATGAGCTTAACGCATACATGGCGGGCGCCGACTCAACCTTATGAGATACATAAAAATAATGTTTAACGAAAATATTCTTCTTTAAATAATATTTTAAAAAGTCCGCGATGGTATATGTTTACCTCTGAAGGTTAACCATTTTAATTATTTTCTTTATATTTATCGGGTTTTTGTTGTACGTATTTTCTATAATTTGATATTGATCCTTATCAAAATGAATATAATAGTCACTTTTAGCATTTCATCAAGATTGAAATTATAGTTTACTGTATAACATTCTAATAAATAATTAAGGAGATATCAACGATTCGAAATGACCGACGCGAACGGGCAAATGAGTTTGACGGTTTTGTAAATTTTCATACATTTTCGAACTACTGTTAATTTTTATGGAATTATTTGCTGTTTATAAGTAATTTATACTTTTCTTTGGTTCTTCGCTTATTCGAGTAGTTAGTAGTTAGTAGATTAGTTAGATTTTCATAAAATTCTTGGTGTGGTGAAAGTTGCGGCTCGAAAGAATTGTTGGTTATTTCATCTCGGTTGGTGGTTATCTATACCGTTGTTATATACTTAATAAATTGTAGTTTGAGGTTTTTGGGATTTTATTTAATATTGCTCGCAAAACTTATCATATTTATTGTGGAAAGTACTTACTGGAAGTCCAATAAAAATCAGTTCAGTTGCTCTGAACATTAGCTCGGGGAAATAGAAAGCTGTCTTTCTAGACAGAGACAAAAAATATAATATTTTTTATGTATTTAAGTATTATGTAAATAACCACATGCACTTGCAAAAACATAACACAACACATTTAATTTTAATTCTTTTAAATATTTATTTTACTTTGATGATATTAATGGCTGGTTTTGTTTAGTTTTTTTTTATTAATATTTTAATAGGTATGTTTACGTTTACTTATATATATTTTTTCATTTAAATTAGTTAGATATTTTCAAAAACAAATTTCATAAATATATCTAATAAGCATTCGTATAGTTCAAGCGGGCGAAGCCGCGTCCGGGTCCGCTAGTATTACATATGTTTAAGAATATATTGAGTCGCATTTTAAATTATACCGGCAATCATGTGTGACAATGATTTAAGAGGAAACGTAACGTTTCTTTATATAATAGAGTCTATTTATTTTGGAACGGAAGTTTTAGTCCCATTTGTAAGCACTTACATGCTAGTAAAATATATAGTTGGAAAAAATGGCGACGTGTGATTAATATAAAATTAAAAAGATTTATTTTATACAGCATCTATTGTAATAAATAAGGGAATAATAAAATACTATGTATTCGAACTTACAGTTCTTTGCTTTTTATGGCATTTTTTTAATAATAAAAATAACGTTGAAAACTCAATTCGCTTCATTTAATTAAACATATACTTATCACATCACATATAAAAAATATGTTCACATCACTTTATACATAGGTAGTACTCGTTATAAGTTTACAAGATTTTTGGACCATAAAAAAAATATGCGTGTCGGTAAGTGGCGTTTTATCAAAAAAATGGAGGCTATTATATGGGAATGTTTCCTTCAAATAAAACGAAATACTTGTAAATGATTTAAAATTAAGCACAAACGCCAGTGTAGGCAAATGAGACCTAGTAATAAGACACTCTGTTCACAATTCATACCCTTCACCCTGTTTAATATTATTAAGATAGATTATTTAAAAATATTTTGTTGGTAGTTGCAAAAATATGTTGTACTTATATCTTGTATTTTTAATAAAAATTGTAAAGAAAATTAATGAATAATGTTATTAAAAGACGAAGCCTTACAGAACATCACCTTTGCAGTCCTTGGTAAAATAAAAAAAAACGTCGTTGCTCGAGTCACCATTGTATGCTATAAAAAATGATAAAAATAGTTTTTATAAGAAACAATTGATATTGAAGCATCTACGACCATAGCAAAAAAGATATGCATTTTCTCAAGAATTTAGTTTAGGTACATTTTATTAAAATAGTTACAAATGTTTGAAAAACATTATTATTACATATTTTATTTATGCATGCATAGTTTGCAATTTATAGCGAAATTTGTGTTAGGTATATATACTTGTAGTTAGAACAGTTATGAATCGTCTATACGTATCATAAAATCATAATGAATCGGTATCTGTACTAGGGAGACATAAGAAACAATGTTATTGGGGAGCCCTTATTAATGTAATAGAACCCAAAACAATGATTTTCAAACTTTTTATCTATTTGTCTGTGCCAAACTAAACACCAAACTAAAGGGGAAAGGCTATCATTGTAATGATATTGTCTTTAAAATGATAATATTCTTATATCACTAAAAAAATTGAGATGAGAAAATAAATAATTGTGTAATACAAGCGAGCGAAGTCACGCAGGGGCCACTAGTTCTATAATAAAACTTTTCAGTTTAATTCATTCAGCCTTTAAAAATACCAAAAGCAAAATAAACTGCTGAATATTGCAGTAAAGTATTACATAAAACGCTCATGGAAGCACAACTTTAAACGTTAAAAATGAAATCTTCAAGTTGCTCGTGGAATCATCATTTAATTAATAAGGCAGCTTAGTACAAGTAGAAAATGATGTAAAATAAAGTAGAAAATATTCAACGAAATGTTGGAAATAATATTTAAATGCCTTAAATGATACGCTAACTTATATTAGCATATTCATATCAGACTCATGGAGAAAAACAGAAAAACGCTGTTATCAAATTATCCTCGGAATTATTCTAGAATTATTTTCCAAATACCACACATAATACGTATGTACGTGTTTTCTTTAAATATAATTTTAATTCAATTAAAAAATTATTAAAAATAGAGGCTCTACTCTAATAGAAGCTAAATTAGCAAAATAGCTACTTAATTAAAATATTGACAATAAATATTATTATATATTTTTTTTAGGTGAAGCTAAAAATGTATCCCACACATTGCAGAGTAGGCAGAGGGAACCTAGGAACCTAGTGTTAAGACACTACGGCCCCATTAAGGCACATTCATTCTCTACTTTCCGCCGAATTCTAGAGGCATTGTGTGAGATAGACGTGTTGACTGTCAAAATTCAACATATTTCATATTACGAGTATATTCACAAACCTATAAATTCCAATATTCACATATTCCAGGTAACCAGATAAAACAAAACATATAAGTAAATCATACTTTACTCACGCCCGCCATGAGCACCTACTACTACTTATATAAAAAATGCCACAATATAACATACTATACATTTATTCATAAGCCCACAAAGGCTAAACAGAATATCGCGTAGGCTGACGCTAGATGAAATTTTTCGACGGGAGCGCCCGTAACAAGCCGTCGACGATGGTTTCATACGTTGGTTCATCTCGCTTTGTTTACAGTGTAACAAATTCAATATTATATTAGAAGTTAAGGCTTTTAATAATATTATACGGTGGAAATTTACATTTAAGTTTGTCGTACTTTTGTATAATAATATTTTTAAAGTTTCCCGAAATATAAACCCTACTTATTATAATGATAATAAACATACTTTTGTAAACTGTATTATTATTAAATTATGTATAATATATAGGTACTTCACGTAAAAAAAAATAAAGAGAGCAATATAAATAAATAATGTTTTGTATTTCTCAAGGCAATTGCCATTATTCACACCTTGAAACTACTTTGAATCTGCTTATACAAACCTTAAAATTAAAATGATCTCATTTTACAAGCTTATACAGACTTAACTTAGTTACCTCAGGTTTTTTTTTTGTAGCTTCGAACTGTTTCTCGCGCATAGAATGCTAGGGAGAGGCAAACTGGGAACCTAGTAGTGCTAAGTTCCTATCCCACTAAGACACTTCCATTCCCCATTTTCCGCCGAAGTCTGGAGTCTAAAATGTGGAACATAATATTTATAACCAGAAGCTCCCATCATAAATGGATTTTAATAGGTTTGAATTGAGCATAGAAAAAGATAAACCTAGTTTTTTTTCAATCTAGTGCGTGTTTAATTTTAACATAGTATCTATACTAATATTATAGAGCAGATAATCTTTTTTATTTTAAATTGAGAGGTAGTCGTGGTATATAAATAAACGTGATGATTGTGGGTTCGATTCCCAACCGGAAAAATGTGATATTTAGTATTTTCATTTCCTCACTCTGGTAACGAGGCATAGCGTGGTGTTAAGTTCCGCCACTCAACACGCAGTGCCTCCAGAATTCAGCGGAAAGTGGGGGGCTGGCTGTCGAAGTTATATATACAAAGTTAGGATACAGAATAAAGCTGTATATAATATACACTTATTAAATATAATTACCCAATTACTATTTACCGTAGCGTTTGGCGCTCCGTTCTCTCTGTCTACCCCGCAAGGGATAAAGCGTGAAGCTAAGTTAAGTTAAGTTATTAATATAAAGGGAGGGATTAAGGGGTGTCGTGTCCGGCTGTCGCTAGCATCAGCACGGGGCTTGCCCCTCAATATTTCTCATTATGAGAGATCGTTCACAACAGACTGTTACTTGATTTGTTGATGTGTCTTTCAAAATACATTGGTTATATTATATTTTGTTATCATATTATGACTTTGTTTCTTTAGAAATATTAAACTTATATTGGATTAGAATTCTTAAGATATATTATAAGAAATACGTTTCGGAAATACTAGCTAAAAATAAGTTAAAATATATCCGTATATTGTTATACTTTTTTTCAACTTCTAACTGTATCTCACATGTAGAGGAGAGACAAAGATAGCTTAGGGTTAAGCCACTCTTCTCCCCGCTATCCATCGAATTCTGGAGGCATTACGTGTTGAATGGCGGAACTCGACGCCGTGCTTTGACTCCACATCGAAGCGAAAAAAATCAAATATTAAATATTTCATTTTCTTAAGTAGGAATCGAGCACACAATCTGTTGCGTTTACAGTCACATACTTGCACATACCAATGACACGAGAAGACTTTATCTTTATATTATTTTCCCAATATCCTTTTTCTAAATAAAAACCTCTAAAAACACCTTTAATATATACAGTTTCGTAACTAAATCTCAGCTCCTAATGTACAAGAGGCAAGGAGGGGAAGGAAAGAAAATAGAGACGTGAGTGAAATCGTTAAGGGCAGAAAATCAACTAGAGAGGTGCTCTATCGGACTATTTCCTGAACAATACAGTGTGAGTACGGAACAAACTAACAAACAGGTTAATTGATTACAGAGTAGGTGAACTCTTATAGGTGTGGTAACTTTGTAAATGCTTAGTAGCGTGTTTTGTGTTCGTAGTGGGTAAACGCGATGGTTGTGAGTTCAATTCTCACTAACGGGAATTAATTATTATTTATTAATATTTTCATTTCTTCGCTCTGGTAGCAAGGCAAAGCGTTGAATTCAGCCACTCGACACGCAATGTCTCGGCGGAAAGTGGGAAGCGTCTTTAATTAATAAAGAAAATAAAAAAAACTGTCTTACATTTTAATAATAAATGAAACTACTTATTATAAATGACAACTTAAGTACTGGGATCTATAATGGGATAAACATGTTTCATAATACAAACGAACATCACAGCAATAGGCTTCCTCACTTAGTTACATTACGAACTCACGGTTACGGTTAGATAACAAGTTAAAGGGATTACGGCGGTCAAGGTGTAAATATATCGATTAATGTATGCTTTCAAAGTAAGTACTTACCAATGCTATGACTTAATATTATTATTTGTATAAAATAACTAGATTTCCGCACGCGGCTTCGCTCGCGCTGTTTTTCTGTAAGATTATCGCAGTAGTAAATAAAGTAAATAGCGTATTATTACGCTTAGTATTACGCATATTTTTGTATTACTATAAATAAATTTACAAATTGAAAATATAACCTCAAAAGTATCATACCGCTTTATTTAACATGCATAAGCGGATCATACGGCCGCAAAATAGTTCGCTTTTAGTTCACTATCGGATCAGGAGCGCTGTGAGAGTTTTGTGAAAATATATTTATTATATACAACAAAGGTACAAATACTAAAATTAATATTTATGTAAATCGTAATTTTGTTTATTTATCTTTATGTTTACATACGTATAAGGAGGACGGTCGTGGCGCAGGGGCAGAAGCGTACGACTCTAAACGCATTAAGTAGTGGGTTCGATTCCCACTCGAAGAAACGAAATATTATATTTAATGTATCTTCATTTCCTAGCCCTTATTTCCTAGTAACAATGTGCGAGATGTTGAGTTTCGCCATTCGATACGCAATATATTATTATTTCGTTTCCAAAATTTACTGGAAACGAAATAATATGGTAGCTAGTCAAAATTTTTAATATTTATTTAGCAGTCTGACAAAGATTGTTAAGCGTAATGGCCGAAACCAAATTTTAAATAATGAGGTCAAGGCCGGGGGATTTCCCTAAAGTTTTACCCTATTTTGTTTAAAGTCTCGTGCTCCTCGGAAATTGATGAGCTTTTTGTACATAATATGATATTTTTAGTTCACTTCTACCCTAGTCCTAGTTCTACCCTACCCTAGTCCTAGTCCTAGTTCTACTCGTGTCTGAGTGGAGCAGCACACAAAGTGTGACTGTAAATGCGATAGATTATGGGGTTCAATTCCCACTAGAGAAAATGATTATAATATTCTTATTGAGAGTTACATTTAAATATAGAGTTATAATTTAGTTATTTAGTTTTGAGGCCAGTCGTGGCGCAGCGGCACGAAGTGTGACTGTAAAACAGGCTGATTGTGGGTTCTATCCCCACTCGAGGAGATGAAATATATACTTAAATTTATATTTCCATTCTCTTCGCGCTGGTATTGAGGCAAAGTGCGGCGTTGAGTTTCCGCTACTCAACACGCAATGCCTCCAGAATTCGACGGGAAACGGAAAACAGAGTGTCTTAATGTAGGTTCCATCTACCTACCTGCTGTGAGCGGGATAGAGCATAACAAAGAAATCACCAATTTCTATTAAAAGAATAAAATATTTTTCAATGATAACAAAAGTATTATTGTCATTATTTAGAAAACGTATAAAAATTTGAACGCAGCGGGACTCGAACCCGCGCCTCCTGGAAACCGACCAGGCGCTCTGACCACTAAGCCATGCGTTCTCGCCAAGCTACGTCGAAATTTTTATACGCTTGTTACAACTTATTTATGTTGTTAGCATCTCTGTAGGGAGATTTTTACAAATTTCCGCTACCCAAAGATAATTACTAAGAATTATCGTTTGGCAAGAGAGAAACTATTTTTTAAATATTTTAAACATTTTTTAAAGTGTTATTCCACACTTAGGAAAGAAAAATACTTATTTAGAAAACGTATAAAAAATTGAACGCAGCGGGACTCGAACCCGCGCCTCCTGGAAACCGACCAGGCTATACAGAGATGCTAACAACATAAATAAGTTGTAACAAGCGTATAAAAATTTCGACGTAGCTTGGCGAGAACGCATGGCTTAGTGGTCAGAGCGCCTGGTCGGTTTCCAGGCGCTCTGACCACTAAGCCATAAATAAGTATTTTTCTTTCCTAAGTGTGGAATAACACTTTAAAAAATGTTTAAAGTATTATTGTCATTTTCTGTGGTCTACAATATTTATTATTGTTTTTTTTATTACAGCATTTCACAAAAAATATGTAGTCATGCATATTCATCATTTAAATTATAAGAAATTTATTAACAACCCGTCGTTTTACAATATACTTTTTATAAACAAAGTATTATTTTAACCATAATAACTATGGCGAGTAAGTAACAGCGAGCTTTGAACGAAAATGTCTTTGTTTCATAAGAAAAACGTTTAATTTCTTGTTAGCTAGTAGCAGCGGCGTCCTGTAAACATTGTTCTAAACTTTAAAGCTACTAAAGTCCTGGGAGAGTGCAAATATCCTTATAACGGCTAGTGTTTACAATCTTACAAAAAACGGTAAAGTTTGAGTCAGACTCACCCGCTGAGACCTACGTACCAATTTTAAGATTGTAGATCAATGGGAAGTACCTACAACTTATAAACGTTTACAAACTTAAGTTGACAGGCAAATGCAGTCATTTTGTATGAAATAAACTACAAATATAAGTTTGTAATATTTGTTTTCTTTGAAATACCTATTAACTTTTACTTTTTCGGATGGTTTCCTTTATTTGTATTATTCCTTTATAAGTTGTCATTTCGTACTAAATTTCATAACTATAGGTCCACGGGAAGTACTCTAATAGGTTTTTTTGCGCGGCTAATTTCACACAGAATGCAGCAAAATGAATGTATAAATGTTTGTATCTTTTGATAGCGTAGAATTAGAAACTAGATTTTTTAGGGAACATGGATTTGAATATTTGATACTAATTTCAGCGTGATACATTCACGCGATAAACGGTCTTGACAGACGGACATCTAGACAACAATGTGATCCTATGAAAAATCCGTTTTTACATATGGCTTTAAACATACAAAAAAACTTTTTCGTATTAAATCGTTAATTCAAAAAGGCTACGTTTCGTGACGGGCGTTAATTAACTAATACATTATGATTAATAGGACAATGTAATTTTTCATTAAAAAGAAAATGGTATTTAAAAAAAAACCTAAAATGTTAAGGCCAAACTTTTAATATTACAAGTTTGTTTCAGCTATAGGTATAAACGTAGAGTTATAGAAATGTTAACGAAATCTCCAAAGTACCGGCCGCGTAATTAATACAAGCTAGCACTTGGCGAGGCGCCAGCTCGCGAGGCGGGAGGTTTTCGAACAATACAATTTATTTTGTTTACGTGTGCTTCTCGTTTTATATTTAAAATTTAATCTCTCTGGAAGACTTGGAAAATATATTATAATTATATAATATAGAAATAGATTATTCGATAAAAGATAATATTAGACCAGCTTACTGATTATCTCCTTTGATGTAAAAAATATCCACGCCCTCCTTGTTTCTGAAACTTTTTTTAAGCCATGTTTACCTTCAACTGCATATGCTTTGCCTGGCTTTCATCTTATAAGGAATGACAGGACGGAAAAGGGTGGAGGGGGAGTGGCTATCTACCTTCGCAGCCACATTCCTTTTTCTATCCTAGATAAGTCACCTTCTATCTACTCTAATTCTGCTGAGCATATTTTGTTGGAGGTTCTCTTTGGCACCATTAAGGTTTTACTTGGTGTTTTTTACAGTCCTAACTTACATATCAATTATTTCGATTCATTTGAGGCCTTATTAGAAAAATATGTCCCTGGCGCTGACCACACCATCATAATGGGTGATTTCAATACGTGCCTGATTAAAAATGATTCACGTGCGAGACGATTAAACACTATAATCAATAGCTCCAATCTAGACATCCTTCCTACATACGCAACCCATCTGTTCCCTGGCTGTGCACCATCATTGTTAGATCTCATGATAGTATCATCTACAGAGCATGTAGCTATATGTGGACAAATATCAGCGGAAGCTTTTTCGTATCACGACCTCGTTTATCTCTCATACAAAATACGTCCACCAAAAGTGAAACCTACTGTAGTGATGCGAAGATCTTTTAATAATATGGATAACGAAAAGTTCATGCGCGATCTTAACAATATTGACTGGAATTGCATATTTAGTGTATTGACAGTAAATGATAAATTAAATATTTTTAATTCACTTTTAATTGAGCTTTTTGATATTCATGCTCCTCTTCGACCTGTGAAAATAAAACATCTCCCCGCTCCATGGTTAACTCAGGAAATTAAGCTTCTTATGGCTAAACGGAACACTGCAAAATCTAAATATAAGAAAAATCCCACAAATGTTAATTTACAGAAATACAAAATTCTACGGAGCAAATGCAATAGGACTTGCAGGGATGCCCGACGAAATTATATAAATTCTTCAATCAATTTCAGTAACCCAGCAAAGACTTGGAAATTGATACTTGTGATACTACTATCTTAAGCAACTGCACGGATTTTGAGTCTCTGAATAAACACTTTACAAATGTAGATCTGATGGATAATAGCACAAAAATACAAACCCTCCATTCATTATCGCTACTTCCGAATCCTGCAACTGCCCCTTTCCTTTTCACATCTATTACAACAGAAGAAATACGAAAACATGTGTTAGCCATCAAGTCTGATTCTACTGGCAGCGATAACATAAGTCGACGTATGATTTTGCTTACTCTTAATCCCGTTCTTCCTATTTTGTGTCATATTTTTAATTGCTCCCTTTCCTCCAGTGAATTCCCTGATGCTTGGCGACATGCACTAGTTATCCCTATCCCAAAAATATCCAATCCTACATCTTTCTCAAACTATCGACCAATTTCCATACTACCCTTCCTTTCTAAAATCTTAGAGCGTATAGTACACGAGCAATTATACACGTATTTACATAATAACAATATCCTGTCCTCGTTCCAGTCGGGTTTTCGCCCTGGTCACAGCACAGTAACGGCACTCAACAAAGTATGTGAGGATATAAGATATGGTGTTGATAACCAGCAAGTTACTATATTAGCTTTGCTGCATTTTTCTAACGCTTTTAACATAGTAGATTCTGATATCCTCTTAGGCATTTTACGATCCATTAACTTTTCACCAAAAACTACTGAATGGTTTTACTCATACCTTCATGGACGCACTCAACGCATTAAATTTGACGGGAAGCAATCTTCCCAATGTAACATCTCGGCTGGCGTTCCGCAAGGGGGTGTACTATCTCCGTTACTGTTTTCCATTTTCATTAACACTTTAACTCAGCACATAAGATCATCTTATCACCTCTACGCCGACGATCTACAGATTTATGAGACTGCCCCTATTAACGACATACCCAGAGCAATTGACAACATTAACTCCAATCTACAAGTCATTAATAACTGGAGTAAGTCGTTTGGGCTATCTGTAAATCCAAGTAAGTCGAAAGTATGTATGTTTGGTACCTCAAAACAATTATTTAAACTACAATCGTCTCTCCCTCCAATTTTGTTTAATAATATTTGTTTAGAGCCCAGTGCCAGTGTTGTGAATTTGGGAATCAGAATGGACAGTACATTCTCCTGGTCTCCTCAAATTGCCGAGCTTAGTCGCAAGATTTTTTGTGCATTAGGAAGTTCGAGAAGATGGAAGAATCTTTTGCCATTAAAAACAAAAATTTCCCTGTCTCAAACTCTTCTCCTTCCTATACTCGATTATGCTGACTCGTGTTACATAGATCTGTCTCAACAACTACTTAATAAACTTGAACGGATGCAAAATCTCATAATCCGGTTCATCTTTGGACTGAGGAAGTACGATCATGTAACACAATACCGTTATCAACTTAAATGGCTAACTGTGAAAGACCGGCGGCACCTACATTCTCTTACCCTCCTTTACACAGTCCTATACCATCCCGTCACTCCTTCGTACCTCAAAGAACGGTTTAAGTCCTTGGGGTCGAATACCCTTCATTCCCAGCACCTCCGCTCCCGTAACAATAACCTCCTAGAAATTCCGTTATCTCGCACGAAATGTTATGGAGACTCTTTCACTATTAAAACAGTGAAACTTTGGAATGCACTACCAGATGAAATTAGACGATCTCAATCCGTTGGAATCTTTAAGCGTAAACTTAAAAAGTTCTACCTTGAACAGCACTCATAATCGGATCTTATTATATGTGTTATATACATAATTAATTTTCATAAGTATTGTATATGTATGTATGTATGTATGTATGTATGTATGTATGTATGTGTGTATGTATGTATGTGTGTATGTATATATGTGTGTATATATATATATGTATTAATATGTTTATGTTTATATATATGTTAACTTTTATTATATATATATTTAGTTTGTGATAAATACTTCTTAATACTTTTTGCACCTACATAAGTGTCCTAATAATAGTTTACTATATCTTAGTGGTTGCCTGTAAGAAATCACTTGCAGTGATAAGGCCGCCATTGCACATATTCTGATAAATTATATATGGATAAGTAAAATGAAAACTTGTAAAGTCTTATGTGCAATAAAGTGTTATTTATTATTTATTATTATCTCTGTATATAATAAAACAGTAAAAATATTTTGTGTGTACATTTAATAATTTTGACTGAAATGGATATAGGGATACTTAAAAAGAATAAATGTGTAATTTAAGCGGGCGAAGCCGCGGGCGGGCCGCTAGTTATCATATAAAGGGTAAAGTGATTTATTCAATTACGATACTTCTCAGTACTCACACCTAAGATGATATGAGATCTTGTTATAATTAAAATAATTATATACACCGGAGTTCCAAGACATAAAATACCACCAAACACCTACTCATCATACAACGAGTTATAGAACAACTGTAGAAACTGTTTTACATAGATGTATGTCCAATACCATACAAGCATCGCTCATGCATCGTAAGCATACCGCGAGACAACGTCGATAGCAGTTTAACAATAAAAGCCCATAGTAATATGCCTAACCAAGCATAATAGTACCAGCGAAGCCAAGCAGCAGTAGGTTGTGACTCCAATATCAGTTATTAGTAAAACATAGGGTCAATGAACTCTGACAATCGTACAAATAGTTTATAATTAATATTTTGTTACTGTCTAATATCTTTATGATAATTAATGAAATATCTTGACAGATTACCTTTATGGTAGGACATTATTTACTCATATTATATAATATTTAAAAATTGTAAATACGTATTTTGATATAATAATTTTATATCATATTATAAATGGTAAGTTATTATATTTATATTTCCTTTTATAGTAACATGTTAAATATTTACTAATATAATATATAGACATTACATTTATAAGTAATTATAATTCAACAAATCTATTTAACTCTCATTTCACAATTCACATACAAGCATCTGACAAAAATGGCGGCAAGCATTCTGCGTACATTATTATAATAGTAATTTTACATACCTCATAATAACATATTATTTCCATTTACTAAAGAAATAATAATTATCTCTGGATATTGACGGCATTATATGCATTAACATTACTCTTCTTTGTTTTAATAATAAGCTATTAAAAACTTACCGACGAAGTATTCCAAAACAAACAACCGTAAATACGTAATAAGCACTTATAACTTATCTTACACGCCTCGAATCCTTATATCACTATAACATGTACTAACTCACATGCCTTTTACATATAAGATGTAACTAAATATATCATAATTATAAATTAAAACTTCTCCAAACATTTTGAATCACCATCCTTCACCAGACGCGGCCGCCATCTTCCTTCTCTTTCTTTTCTTTTTTTCTTGACTTTGACGTTGACAGTAGTTTATTCAGCCAACATGATATTTTACAATAATTAAAATATTAATTATGTTATTATTTATTTTAAACTATAATACACAAAGGTTAAATAAAATTATTAAATTATTTTTCATAAATATATATTATATCTGCGTGTTTTACCTACGGTATATTACGTCACTTTAATATTACTTGTGAACGGAACGCGTAATTAAAGAACTGGACAAAACTTGTTAGATCTAAACAAGCCAGGAAGTATTTATACTTAACGCGGCTTATGTATGACATTATCGGCTAACTAACGGTCCCACCAAGGAACTGAATACATTAGTGCTATTTAAAGTTTAATTATAATAGGCAACACGCGACGGATCTAGATGGATCGTGGACCGCACTAGTCTAATATGGTTTTTGTTGTGACGGATTAAATATTTAAATGCTTAAGTAAATTTGTTACAATTTTTTAATGTTTAAAATTTAATGTTAACAAATAAAAAGTTTCTTAAATACGTTTTTAAAACGTATAAAATTTAGAACGTAGCGACATTTGAACCCACGCCTCTTGGAAACTGTCCAAGCGCTCTGACCATTAAGTCATATGTTCTACGTTATACGTAGATCCTAAGGATAGTGTTCAGGGAGATTATTTTTATAAAAAAGTACTTACCTTCAGGAAACACGAAGCCCCAATTACTCCCCACAGACAAACACAAACGCCTATAGAGCCATTACCTCCATTAAATCTCAATGATCAACAAAGTGTTTGTACAAAGTTACCAAGGCCTTATTAATGGTTCAATAATTTAAATGGCAAACAAGAAACTCGGTTAAGTTTCGTACCGGCCATAAGAGAAGTCGTAGCGCAGGGGCACTTGTGATTGTAAACACGACTGGTTGTGGGTTCGATTTCCACTCATTTCATTTCTAGGCTCTGGTGTCGAGGCAAAGCGTGGCGTTGAGTTTCGCCATTCAACACGCTATACCTCCAGAATTCGGCGAAAACTGAGAAAGTGTGTGGTAAACCAGTTTAAGATACTAGGTTCCCTCTGCCTACTTTGCTGTGTGCGGATGTGGCTTGAATAATTATTCAATATTTTTATTTCTTCGCTCTGGTGTCGAGGTAAAAAGCGAGACGTTGAGTTCCACT
Organism: Heliconius himera; assembly: GCA_021202915.1. Taxonomy (NCBI): domain Eukaryota; kingdom Metazoa; phylum Arthropoda; class Insecta; order Lepidoptera; family Nymphalidae; genus Heliconius; species Heliconius himera. Next base: position 67,315 of record JAJHJA010000155.1, on the reverse strand, counting down.
GCTCAGCACAAAGTGCATTTGGCGGTCGGCAGAAAGTGAGGAGCGGAGTGTCTGAACACTAGGCTACCCTGCCACATGAGCAATGAATCGTGAAGCTGAAAAAAAATCAATATATTCAGAAAAAACATTTTCTTTCCGTTAGAATCGTTTCTATTTAGCCTGGATTAAAAAAGATGACGTTACTTAAAAAAAATTGCCAGAATATTATATAGATAAGTTGAATAATGAGAATTTCTTGAATAATACTTAATACACTTTTATAATTTTTCAGCGACTTCGGAACAGTAATTTTCTTAAATACTTTCTTCATGCCCTTCATTCGATTACAAGCGGGAAATCCCCTACGCTCAGAAGTTCCGGGATACGACGTTCGCGAGTTCATAAATCTCTTGAAAAGCCAAATGACCTACTGAATTGTGAATTACAGTCACGGATAAAAGTATTGACGTTTTAAATATTTAAACTAGTCCCTGGATTATTTTGTCAACGACGTCTTCAAATTTTAACAGAAAGTAGGGAACGGAGTGTCCTAACTCTACCGACCCTGCTATATACGGGAGACAACGGGAGAGAAGCTAAAACCTACACTAGTGTTTAATTTTAATATACTTAAAGTTTCAAGCCACTCGATAGATATCTATCTAGTTAGTGAGGATGAGAAGTTTCACTTGACAAGCCAAAGGGATCTCCGACGTCGCCGACGTAATGTTCGTAGGTAACCAAGTGGGAATATTAAACCGATTACGTCGCCTTTCAATTAACGCAGAGTTTATAGTTCACGTTTCACTTACGATCGGATGTTTCAATTTAAACTCACAAATTAATTTTAACATTTGAGTACAATTAAATTATATCTTTTCATATTTCATATTCTTTGATGAATATTTTTGTTTGTTTGGTGTAGTGTCAAGCAATGTAGAGGGACATGTAAAGTTATGGGTTCGTTTAACACTGTATCCTACACATAACAGGGTACACAAAAGGAATCTGGGGCCCTAGCGTTAAGAAATTCGGTTTAATATTTCATTTCACGAGCGGAAATTGAATCCACAATCGTCACGTTTACAGTCGCATACTTTTTACCTCTACGCCACGAAAGCCTCTATTATTATTAATATTGGGTAAATGTTAATTTTATTAAATGAAGGTTAACAAATTAAAAGAAGCGATGTATCTTTAAGTTTTCTATACCTACCTGCATGTTGTGAATTATAAATTGATTAGATAAGAATATATAAGAGAAGGTAGTTTGATATTTGTTAGTAAACATCACGATATCCAGTGAAACACAAGTTTTGAAAATAGAACATTAATATCACAATATTAAAAATATGAAACAAAAATTTGAGACAAGGCAGCTTTGGAAGTATCAGACTTTATGTTTAATTAACGTCGTACTACAAGATTTCATATTGCTTGTATTATGGTGCCGGGCCATATAATACACATATATTGTTTACAAACGCCTAGATAAAATTTGTAGTCCCCAGCCATCAATTGTACGAACCTTTGCAATCAGGAAGAAATCGTGAAAGCAAAACCGGCCCTGGACGCGGATGTTGCGCGGCTATCGAAGCAACCGAGATGATAGAGTGCATGTCGCCAGCAGTTGTACCAAAGAAACGTGATATCCAGTAGTAGCTCCAATAATTAAAAAATCGTTAAACTCGTCTGAATGCGATGAAAATGACCGATCTCGCTAGATAGAGTGTTACAATTTGATGGTATAATTAAGAATATCCAGCACCTTCTTTTCCTCTCCCTATCAAAATGTAACACGCTTTTATTATTTATTAGGTGTTATATTTCTTATTAGAGTTAATTTATTTTAATTTTCTTGTTCGTTTTATTAACAAACAATAAAAGCTTTTTCTTTAATTTTATATCTCAAATATTATACATCTGTACCGAAATAGTTATAGCTTTAAATAAAAAAATAAATATTACCTAGATTGCGGGCAATAAAATCAGTAATTAAAAGTTGCGCATTTTTACAAAAATGCAAATATTCATAAAAATTTTAAATATTTAATCATTAAAACTATACTGCAACCATCCACCGCTGTAATTAATACGGCTTAGTGAAAATACCAGGATATATAAGCATTACCGGCGCGCTGTAACTCGCCACCAGCCAGCGCGTCAATTGATAGATTAAGCCGTAGCCACGCTTGATTAGGTCACTATTATAGTAAAATGGTTTCGAACGTTCTAATAAATATTCTTAATTGAGAAATAAAAAACTAGTCAAATATGTTTCAAATTCAGGTAAGAGAAAAAGAAAACTATTTTAAAAAATTACACATATACATTATTTGAGGTATCTATAACAAAGCACTTGGATTCTGCAATGTAGAACACAATTACTACTAAATTTTGGACGGTGAAAACGACCTATCATTCATTGCATTCTTTTGGCCTATCTTGCACAATGCGAACATTATGAAAAAATAAGTAATAAAACACTCAAATATCATCAAAGTACTCCGTTATTATATCGTATCCCGCATTTAGTAGGGTAGGTAGAGGGTATCCAGAGTTAAGACACTCCATTCCCCACTTTGCGCAGAATTTTTCGAGGCATTGCGTGTTAAGGGGTGTATATGGTATGGTAGAGTAAGGGTATGGTAGGGTATATCTTGGAGCGAAAAAATAAAATACACTCTCACACTCTCGTGCCGCTGCGCCACGACGACCTCTTACTCCGTTATTAAATAGGTCCATAATTAGATTATAGCATTGCACATATTACTCAGTAAGTTTTATTAAATCCACAGACGCTAGCAAAGCAAGCTATCTCCTGTTAAATAATTCAATGGATGTTTATTATTCATAGATCCATAAATTTCTGGTAGGTAAAATCTCGCGTATCTTATAACTTTTCTCAAGTAATTTTATATCTGAATTGTTTATTTTGAATGTATATCTTTATCCCTTGTGTTATGTGCATGCTTAGGGACGAATTTATTTATTATTTATTTAATTTTAGTTATTGCTGGGACAGTGGTAATGAAGGTATTTTTTATATGATTTGGAACTGTTAAAATAAAATTAATGTTTTCTTTATACAAACAAATCGTATGAGCATTTATTTATCTTTTTAACAAAATATATTTTTTTTATTTTTTAATTCTTTTGTAGCTCCGTCGTCCGTCTGCAGAAAGGACGGAATGCAAGATCAGTGTAAATAGCAAGATATAAAAACAAGTGATATATTTGGGAAGTGTGTTCAGTAGAGATGCCAGATACAAGATGGATGTGGAAAGGCGTATTGTTGCTGGTAACAAGGTTAACGGAGCCTTAGCTGCATTGATGAGACGGCAAAACGTCAGCACAGCTGCGCGTTTGCCCGTATACAATGCAGTGTTGGTACCGACGGTGTTATACGGCAGCGAAACGTAGGTATTACATAAAAAAAATGAAAGAAAGATGAATACTGTCAAGATGGGATCTTATACGGATGCGATATGCGAATACGAATATACTTAGATGATCGAATCCGCAATAAAGAGATACACAGAATAGCAGGTACTAGCGAGGATGTCACGGTGAGAATGAAGAAGAACGTGCTCAGCTGGATTGGGCATATCGAACGAATTAGTGATGTGATATAAGAATGGCACAAAAAAGATTTATGATAGAAAAGTGAGTGGTAAGAGAAGTAGGGGGAGACCTCGATTGACCTTCGAAAACACAGTATCAAAGATACTGGAGGAAGGTCACATAAAAAGCATGAGGACCCTCCGGAGGGAATGTATGAAGAGGTAGATGACGATGGACAAGGGAAAGAGGTATGTAGAGACCGTAGCATTTGACGCTCCGTTCTCTCTGACTAGCCCGCTGGATAAAGCATGAAGTTAAGTTAAATTAAATTCTTTTGTGAAACCATTTTTAATGTCAAATCCTATTGGTGGTTGGTTTTATACGGCGTGACTTTTAAATGAATGTTTACTTTTTTCAAAGTGTAAACTACTATTAGATTTTTTTAAGAGTTCTTTGTTAATTTAAATGATGTTTTGAGTAATAAATTCCGCACTTTCACGCCACACTTTCCGCTGAGTTGTGGAGGCATTGCGGGTTGAGTGGCGGAACTCAACGCCACGCTTCTCCTCATTTCTTTTTCTCGTGTAGGAATCGAACCTATAACCTATCACGTTAACATTCTTGTTCCTATTTGCCAAGACTGGTCTCAATATCAAAGATAAAAGTAAGAATTAAACTTCATATACCTGTCATGTAAAGTAGGCTTACTAAATCGATACCACACTTCAACATCTGCTTTACAACATACTACGAATCTTAACAAAAGCTGAAGTCGCGACTTTGCAGAAATCTGCAATGCAAATAGTAACTCTTGACACCAAACTTCTCCCTCGAGGGACTAATGGTCCATGAAATACGAAAATCACTTATTTTTATACGATTTAAAATGATAATTTAGTTCATTTATCAGTTTATTTTAAGGTAATATTTAATTATTTAAATGATTTTGTGATAGGCAATGAATACCTATATCATATAAGGTATTTATATATTGAAATAACTGATTTTATCTTCTTTGTATTTTTATTGAAATGAATAAAAACACAACTTGTTAGTTGTGTACCCGCACAAAATTCAAATTTAAAAACAGTAACGTACGTTCATATTTAGCTAATAAAATAAATCACAAATGGATTCCTCTTAACTTTATTTTGTAAGTAACAACTGTAAATACGGTGAAATAATTAATATATCTGGTTTTATATAGCAGTTCACTCATTCGTACCCAGTTCGTCTTGTTTGTTCGCGCGTCAGTCTCACAGCTCACTGTATGAAGTTATTCGCTTCATTTGCAATTCGATCGAGTTATCGAAATCAGAAACAGTAAATAAATATTTGTATGAAATGGATACGAATATATTTATATTTTAATGTTTGCCGCCATTTGACGAAGTCTTTACGCTATGGTTTTAGTGATGTGAACTTCAACTTTTAAATTCATACAATTTTTTGGATTACTCCTTTATCATTTATCTGTTGGCGTATCTGTAGAATGTGTTACAGCAACTGGTCCAGCTTTGAGAAAGATATACTCGTACATCTAAATCTGGGCCCTACTGTTTTACATACATTTTATTTTACACAAAGTTGTTTTTTAATCATTTCAAAATCATGGAAACAAAACCTTGGCTGCCAAGTATGCAATTTAATTTCAGTTTATTAAAAAAAATGGCTTTTATTCTTCCAAATCTCTAATGCATGTTTTAAGAGAAGCATAAAACTTTCAAGTCGTCTTCGTGACTCACAAGATACAGTCACTGTGAGACAGCGGACGTTAAAAGGCAACAATAAGCGGAGTCCTTACTCCGCAGTTAGTAGGAAAGGGATATATGTAGATAACTAGGGCAACAGTTTCACAAGAGTTTTGCTTTTTTGATCTTCTTCAAAGTGGGACACATGTTGCTGGCTGTTTGATATAACGTATTCGCACTTCAAATACACTCGTATACTTAGAGAAATTTAGTCTTCTGGAATCAAATATATGTATATCTTATCTCTTTAATCTTCTCATATTTACATAATTATTTATTTCTAAACATTCAGTAACCTATATTCGATTTTGTATTTATGAATATAATTTCTAAACGCTTACAGTTCGCGAGGCTGAAGCTGAGTCTTGCATTCGTGCGAGTTTAGCTCAGCTTAGATCTCGAGGATTGTACTGTTTTGTATATCGACACATTATTAATATTTTCTTATTTCAAAAACCATATTTCACTTTATCTATAACAATAATTTCATATATCTGACAAGAGATGAAATAATCGACGTGCGAATTAATCCAGTAAATTACATTCACATCACTAAATACTCTCACTCTACTCGCATATGACGTACATAATAATGTAATTTCCCTCAGTGCTTAAACGACTACTCAAATACGTAATGACGTCAGCTGCAAGTGTCTACAGGAACTTGCTCTAATTGCTAAAGGAAATTAAACAACAAGATATAACTGTACCAAAGATACACCTGCGAGCAGCTACTTGTAGCGGAGTCGCGGCAGCTTTACTACTTGCTACATTTTTCTTTCAGACTGAAACAATTAAACTTTTTCCACCATAAATCCATTTGAATAGCATTAGGCGATCTATTTAAGGGTGTAATTTTTCCTTTTTCTTAAAGTATAATTGTTTTGTTTCTCTTTCGTTTAAAAACGTGTTTTATAGTGTCCAAAATTGTACATTTATAAATTAAACAAAAAATCAAGAGAACCTTAAATTATTTGCAATCACTATATTTATATAGATCATCACAGTTCAATTACTGATTTTTAAACAATATTCCTAATAATCAAATCAATACTTAACAATTACACTCATACAAATAGCCTATTTTGTGTGGAATAGTAAAATCGTAATAATGTCATACTGAATCCGTAGAGTATCGATATTAGCGTCTTAATATGCACTCCCATACTAATGATTTAGATAGTTTCACTGTTTTTTTAGTAATTTTGACGGTAGGATAAACGGGGATTGTGCTTGAAATTTCTATTCATACTCAACTGCAAAAAAATATTTAGTCTTTTTTGCATTTTGTAAAATAGACATAAATAAAATAAGAACGTAATAAGATAACGGTTATATTAGTAAACAGACCGTGAAACCGAGAGATGTAACACCTAAGAAGCTTCACACTGTACCCCCAAATATCAGGGTAGATGGAGGAAACTTAGTATTAACACAGTACGGTTCCCATTCTTCGGCAAGTTTTGAGTCATTGCGTGTTGACTGGCGAAACTTAACGCCGCGTTTCATCTACGAGAGCGGATAATTAAAAATAAATTTAATATAATCATACTATTTGTAGCTCATTCCGTGGTTGATAAGAGTGGTAGGGCGAGACCTCGGTTGACCTTCGAAAACACAGTATCAAAGACACTGGAGGAAGGTTACGTAAAAAGCATGAGGACCCCCCGTAGGGCATGCCTGAAGAGGTTGATGACAGTGGACGAGCTGAAAGAGGTATGTAGAAACCGTAGCCTTTTTAGTTTTATATAAATAACATTTCAGAACTTCACAAATCGTAGAGTCAAACATTTTTCTTCCAAACATTCTAATATTAAAGATTCCTAGCGTGTTACGACCGGATTTATTTTATAGTGTTGTTGCAAATCTCATATGATATATTCATGCCTGAAATATTTTTGATACTTACTATATTTTCTGTTTTATAATTTTATAACTTAAATTATATGCTGCTTACGTTGTATGCATGCTTTTTATTTCTTTTGTTATACAGTGTTTTTATCATCACTATATTAAATGAAACCACAGTTTTAACTACTCCATAAAAACTTAATACAATTTAAACAAAAGGGATTTTTTCCAAAAATAAAAAAGTGTTTTTTTTTTAAACAAAATAATTAATAAAATTATCGTTGTAAAATAAAAAACCACTTTTCAAGAATGACAAACACAGACACAAACCTATCAAAGCGATAACGCCACACATGCCTCATTCACGAAATCGAGTCGTAGGTAATGGTGGCGATGTTGAATTGCGTAAAATAGAACGAGAGATATCCCTTTCTCAGTATATTTTGCTAAGAATGAAAAGCAGCAGATCGGCAACACTTAATAGTATTATTCTAGTAGTAGATACTTACGTGAAAAAATTGGTAAGTTAATCTATAATTATACAAGCCTTATTTCTACTGCAGCCTCACAGTTACAGTGAGGTCTATAGAATTCGTTAGTCAAACAAATTAATTAACGCAAAACCCGCAAAGGGATCTTTTTTGTAAGTATTTTGCAATTCTAATGACTCTTTTTTTTAAGCTATATTTTCAAGATGTTATACAGAAAGAACAAAGGGAAACGTCCGTTTTATACTGGAGCGTAATTCCTCACTGAGTTCCGTTGATTTATTTTATTATTTAATTACAACGTCTAGCATTGTTTGTAATGAAATACGTGCGGCGTCGAATGTACTAACGTGTTACCATATTTTGTTATTAAATAAAATTGTTATTCTAATATCGTTGCTGAGATGAAATTTTAAGCTTTTAATTTACGCAAGCTTATTAAATGAGCTTTTAATTTTAAGTGTTTATGTTCAGTGGATATGAGATACGAATGGTGGGTAGGTAGAGAGAGAGCTTAGTGTTAAGATACTCTACTCCCCACTTTCCAAAGAATTTTGGAGGTTTTGCCTGTTGAGTGGTGGAACTAAACGACCAGAGCTAAGAAATTAAAATATTAATAAATAATAATTCGTTCCCCCGAATGGCATTCGAACCCACAACCACACCACGTCTCTATTTTATTGTAGGTTTGGAGCAGGAAAAATTTGTAGAGTACAGGCAACGATAGGTATTTAGTTAAAACAGTTTTCTTACTCTTTATTTATGACAGCATTCTGGAAATTTGTTAATTAATATTAAGACTTTCCAATACTATAAAGTTATTAACTTTAAAGTATTGGAAAGTCATTTGAAGGTGGTGAAAATGCAATAAAAGCCACGTGAATTTTATTCAGGAAGGTTAAGTCAACGTGGCGCTGTATGGCATCGTCGCTATATATTAATATATTTTTCATGCGCGATATATTAATATATTTTTCATGTACAGTCACGCGATATATTAATATATTTTTCATGTACAGAGTCCGATTATTTACGATTTTATTATAAGTATAGACATAGATCCACATTCTATGACAGTTATTAGATAAAGACATTTTTCATAAGCTTGATGCAACATTCTTCCTCTTACTTACTTGTAATGTTGAATTATCAATAGTTGTTACCTGAAATAAAATGAATAAGATTAATTTTATAATAACAAAAAGTTTTTATAATATTTATAAGAATATTGTTTTTATTAAATATTCTTATAATAATTTGTTTCTTTTAAATACCTTGTATATATGCTAATAAAAAAATTGAATAGAATTGAATATATATTTTTATAACTTTACGGAGCGTCGCGGCGTAGAGGCACAAATGGTGGGTTCGATCCCCACGCGAGGTAATTAATTATTATTCATTAATATCTTCTCTCTTCTTCGTTCTGGCACCAAGGCAAAAGCCCGGCGTTGACTTCCGACACTCAACACACATATCCTCGAAAATACTTATTTAGAAAACGTATAAAAATTTGAAGGCAGCGGGACTCGAACCCGCGCCTCCTGGAAACCGACCAAGCGCTCTGACCACTAAGCCATGCGTTCGAAAATTTTGGCAAAAATCGGGGAACGGACTGTCTTACCACTAAGTTCTCTCTGCCTACTCGTGTGCGGGATACAGCGAGAAGCTAATTTATTTTATTTATTTATATATAAAAGGACTTGTGCTGACTGACTGAGGTAAGACGCACGCAGAGCCGTAACCGCTGATGGTAGAAACGTGAAATTTGGGCAGATGTTTATTTTCATATTCTGGACGTCCACTAAGAAGGGAATTTGAAACATTTTAACCCTAAAGGGATGAAATAGGGGTTGAAAGTTTGTATGGAAAAAAAAATTAATCTGTACCGATTTTTATAAAATTTGAAATTCAGACTCTTAAAAATATTTCATTGAATACGTGTTTCATGGTTTTTAAGAATTCACCCCCTAAGTGTTCAAATAAGGGGTTGAAAGTTTATATGGAAAAATCTTTAAATTGCCACCGATTTTTATAAAAATTTAAATTCAGACTATTAAAAATATTTTAGTGAACACGTGTTTCGTGGTTTTTTTTAGAATTCACTCCCAATAAGCGGGCGAAGCCGCGCGCGCTCTCTAGTTTATTTGTAAGTTTCACGTTGTGTCCCGGATGTAGCAATATATGCAGAGGGAACACTAGGTGTGATTAGATATTTCACATTCCGCCCAATTATCAAGACATTGTGGGTTGAGTGGCGAAATCAACGCCACGCTTGGTTGTGTTACCAGAGCAAGGAAATGACAATAATTAACCCTGAATGAGGAAACCCACAACCATAGCGCTTACAATCAGACGCTGTGGCAGAACTACTTTAGCAGACAAAATAATAAATTACTCGAATAATTAAAAGTTTTTCTGTTGAAACAATTAGAGCAGTTTTAAACAGTGAAATTATGTTAATACGAGAGATAATCTTGTTCGTGTTGAAAACTCCGCAACTTCGCTCATAACTGCATGTTGTCAGTCGCACCACCGCGGCGTAGTGACGTACTTTGAAAAGTTTATCATATATTGTATATACAATGATATTTGTGATCATTTTATTGTTTTTGATGCAATACATAGCATTTTTGTGGTTATATCTTTTTTATTTATTTTCTTATTATTCATCAGAAGTGGACTAGACGTAGACATTAAGACTACAACGACGTTTCCATGTAAAGTATCAATATCGACAATGTTTTGGAAAAATTTATTATTTTTATATTTTTCCACATATTTAGCAACATAGCTATTTATATTTTTATTTATCTATGTGGAAGTGAACAATAAATTTATTGTTTTTTACAGATTACTTCATAATATGTCAAATTTTAACGTCAGGGATTAAAAATAACAACCATTGAATTCATCGATATTTTCATATATAAGTTTTGTACATTTTGTTTCATGAGATAATCCCTTACATGTTTAACCTTCTATTCTCGATAAATATCTTCTTCTAATAAGTTCTCTATCGCAGTCGGCTCGTAGGTAGATGCTAGTACAGCTTTGATTTTAAATTTACATAGATACTAGTTATTACTACTATCGTGGACTCATAATCCCCATTATGCATATTAAGTCTCCATTTTCCATGCGTAATTCAATAAAAATCATAAGAAAGGTCAACGCTTACGTTGTTAATCAATAGAGCACTGTGACTATTATGGGTGTCGATACACCAGGAGGCAAGCGTGTGGTAAAAATTGTGCGTGAGAACGACCACTTTCAAGGGCTACATGCAATTCAGGGGGATATACAAAAGTGCAAGGCGCTGTGACAAAAATTAAAGAGTGTAGCGACTAAAAACCAAACCTACCTGGGTGTTTTTACACCCATATAGCCTTGAAGAGTTAAGACGACTCAATTTTCATTCGATAACAATAGACTACGAAAATTATATATTAATCACAACTTCTCATTGGTTTTAGAACAAACTAAATATCTCTTACTAAACAAACAAACTAAATAGCACAGCGAAGAAAAAAGAGAGGAAAATAACATTTCAAAATTTTAGATAGTCTATTTTTGTATACTAGGTACCCATATAAAAGGATCCGAATACAAAAATGGAGTATTATTTAATTTAATATATTTTGTATATTTAAGTTTTTCCTCGCATTGGTTTTCCAATTATCTACATATAAAAAGTTGTATAAGTGATAACTTTCGTTGTGTCCCATCATCCCATAAGGTGAAGGCTAAATACACATTTATATGTATGAATCCAAGTTGTCACATGTTTGCTGAAGTTTTATGCGGAAAACATCTCACGATAACTCAATGTGACGAAGTGTTTCCGCTGGATGTTAGTGTCTAGTATTGATGGATCGCGTAACCTCTATCTACTATGTAGGTTCCCTCTGAAACCTGGTGTTAAGACACGCTGTTCCCCATTTTTCGCGGAATTCTGAAATAATTGTGTGTTAAGTGGCGGAATTCAACGCCGCAAAGAAATGAAAATATGAATTTAAATAGCCCACAGCCAGTCGCGTTTACAGTCACACACTTGTACCCCTCGCCAGGACTGGTCTCTGTTTAATACTGGCCAAAAAATGTGTATATACAATATACACTCATTCACACACATTCAGCACTCAACGTAATTGAGAACCAGAGGTCGAAGATTTGACATTTTAACATTATTGGAATTTACGCATTTTCCAGTATAGGAAGAGGAGTTCTAGTGATAAGTCTACTGTAGTACATTGCAATCTGGGACAGAAACCAATTCTGTACTTTATGCACTCACACTGAGCAAATTAAGTATACATTTTTTTTAGTTTCACGTTGTATCCCGCACATAGCAGTTCCCATTAAAACCATACCGTTCCCCATCGAATTCTGGATACATTGCGTGTTGAGGAAAAGAAAATGTTAAATACTGCATTTCTTTGAGTGGGAATCGAACCCACCACCTGTCGCGTTGACATTTGAACGCTTCCACTACATCATGACTTCAAATACTACAAATGTTGTATCAAAACATTAATCTACTATCATCGCTTGACCCTATACGAGTACGTTCAAATTGCGCTTTACCCGTGCTCAAACGTTAATATGAAACACAGATTTAATTTCGTTAGCGTCAGTTGGAGTCACGTGGAGGTAAAGCTAAATTAAATTCGAGACTACCCACTGTCGACCAAATCTCATTTCAGGCGACTTAACCAGATGTGCTCTGAGTATATCTTCTATGAATACTTTTTAGCTTCACGTTGTATGCCGCATTTAGTAGACAAGGCAGAGGGAATCTAATATTGAGATACTGTTATTGTTATCAAACAGCAGAAAATGACATAAAAACGATACGGAAAATACCAGAAGCAGTTACTAGTTGATAGCCAGGCTGTGCTTGCTACAGTACCTACTCATTTGATCATAAGTGAAGTGAAAGAGTCGACACGAAAGCTATCAGAAGTGACGCTCACAGTGCCTCACGGTCACACTATGTACCACCGCGCCACGACTGGCCTCTATGTATGTAGAGACAATCATTGTCATAATTCTGTGTATCGCGAGAGTGAATTAAATCATGTGCGAAGAGTAAATTGACGTCGTATATCTTGTAGCTTTATATCGCACGTTGTCTTCTCCGTAAGTTATTATGTGTTCATTATATTAAAAACGGCTACAGTCAAATTAAAAAATATTTTTAGAGTATTTTTTTTTATTTTGCTTTATTAAAACACTGCAGTGCGTACATTTAGCTAGATATTCTAAATATTTTAACCGTTTTTTTTTAAGTGATCATTTTAGTCTCCGCCATTGAACATAAAAAAAATATATAATTTCGTAGGATATTATATTTCGACACGATTTTTGTATGTAGGTCATTCAAATCCAGGTTGCGTTAACAAGGGAATTGTAACCGAGCGGGCGCTGTGTAAACTCACGTTGCATCACAATTCACGAACCCTAACATTCTAAATATTAGAATTAAAATTTTACCTTTTATATATTTCCTTACATAAATATAAATTAAATCGATAGATTATATTTTTTTAATGGAGAACGGGGTCTACAGCAGATATTAGTTTCTCTACATTCTCCAGAAAAAGGCAGGAAATCAGGAAAAGGTCAGTGATTAAAAAAAAAATGAAAAGAAATATCCATATTTAGAAATTGAGGCTATTGGTGGGGCAGTGGCTCAAGCTTGCGACTGTAAACGCTAATATTGACTAATGGAAAATGACAATATTTAATTTCCTCGAGTGGGAATCAAACTCTCAACCTGTCATGTGTACAGTAGCACACTTGCACCCCTGCGCCACGACTGGCCTCAAATAATATAATTTATTAACATTTTAATTGCAAATTATTGCACATATTTGTGTCCACGGCGCGTTCATTCATAAACCAGTACACTGTACTGATTGATATTTACATGCATCCAATATGACAACTATAATCATTTTACATATATACATAACGCCAAGCGTTTCTTATCTCGATGTAAATTAAGTAATGTTACAGTGTCTACAGTACACGCCAGTAACTACTTTTATAGGCAATTTTTACATACAATTTAGATGCAATTTCCTTGAAAATATCCAATATTGTAAATAAAATATAGTTACAAATATTTATTTAGTGCTCATTTTATATTCAGTATTGAATAATATACTGGGCAAGCTTATTCTCCGGCATTTATCTTGAATATTTTAAATATTTAAAACTCTAATAAGATTAACGACTTAAAAAGTATGTTATAGACATTTTTTTTTATCCAGCTCATAGCAAAATAGTCAGAGGGAACCTGGGGTTGAGCGTTCCATTAAGACACTTCAGTTTACCATTTTCTTGCCTTGAAAAGGACCAAGTTGTACTTGTCAGGGAACAGTTCAGCAGGCAGGGAGTTCCTCTCTTTAGCAGTTCGCATAAAGAAAGTGGAGGCGAAGTACTGCGTGCAAAAAGGTGGTATATCGACGACATATGGGTGAAATCACTGCCTACATCTAGTGCCTCGCACATGGAAAGGAGAAGAGGGGTACTAAGTCATGCAGAGCTGCTGCGTTTTGCAGAGAATAAACACGCCTGAGTTTTGGTAGCGTTAAACCTGACAAGATTGGCATCGCCTCATTCGGAGACGCCCTGAAGTGCCAGGTTCAGACGATCATAGACTCTCAACAAGACTGGATTTCGTTCCGGCTGGCCTTTGCATTGGACAGATATTTGTCAACAACCGTGCTGTCATCAGCGTACCCAACGAAACCGGGTGTTAACATATCATTGATGTGCAGCAGGGATAGGGTTGCGAACAGATCAGAACCTTGAGGAACTCCGGTATTTATAGCCTGTTGATCAGATACGCGGCCATCTAGGACCAATTGTATCGATCGTTCACTCAAGAAGTCTGATATCCATTTGCAAAGGTCAGCCGGTAGTCCGGGAAGCTTACTTATAAGGCTTGCATGTCAGTTGGTTCACTATAATCTACTCATTTGGGCATGATATAATTATTAGAAGTTAATAAAATAATTCAGGTCATTCATAATATTCAATTTTTAATAAATCTTAAAGGTATATAAATTCTACAAACTTTTGTTATACATATATTATTATTTACAGTGCTATCAGCGTATTACTTCCATAGTTATTTTATCTAAAAAGTAACCTTTTCTGTTTTGTTTACCTCTTGTCTCATGGCTCCCCGAATAGAGTATAGATAAGACTACCACACCAGATTTAGATTAAGCTAAGGCTTTTAAAAAAATAAATACCATGTCAATAACACGATACACATTAAAACGGTTACGGTGATACATGAAAAAAATCTTTTAAACACAAATAAATTACATAGTCATTAAATAGTAATAAAACGTGAGTAGGCGTGGCAGACTACACAAACACACTGATACGTAAGCTGTATGTTATTTGTGAACATTAGCCGAATATTAAATATTCTATTTTATAACAGTATTAAATAATAACTACATGTATTACTATTATATTATTCATTACTTCGGCCGTCATAGCGCAGTGTGACAGGGCCTAACTGTTAACGCGATGGTCGTGGGCTTGATACTATCTCGGAGATTTTTTATTTTATTCGCATTTGGCAGAAGCAGAGGAAAAATAGTTTTAAGACATTCTGCTCCCGACTTGCCGCAGAATTTTCGAGGCACTGCGTGAGTAGTGGAACTCATCTTCACACTTTGCGCTTTTACGAGAGCGAAGAAAGGTACATATTAATAAATAATAATTCATTTTCTACTTAATAACAATTTTTATTTTCGGTATATTTATCTCGGGGAAATGATTATAAAATGGAAACAGTTTCTATTTTTTATCACGCTATATATGAGTAATTATAACTGAGTTGGATTTAAATTATTTTCTTTTCTCCGCTTTATTAGACAAATAGCAGCCTTGATGTCCACAGTTCAAATCGAAATTAAAAGTTCCTGTGTTTATTCACCCAACACTGGTAGATACTTGTACGGAATATAGAACACAGGAACTTTCAGTTTGTATAACTATTCGTTTCATCTGGCTTGATTTGACTTGTCATTCACAAGGAAAAGAGTTTATTTATTTAGGATCGTCAACAGAAGAGACATTACAACATGGTCAAATCACATCGAGTTCTATTTACAGATCAAATGTTTTACCAATTAAAGACAATCATAGACAGATGCCGAAAATAAAATAACATATTTTTTTTCCTAATAGAATCGTCAGCCTTTTTCTTCTAATTTCCTCATATTATCTCGTTAAAAGCGTTATCTAACCCACACTAAAGAGAAAACTACTTTGTCGAGGCAATTCTGAAGTGTCCGACTTCAAGACCTGTCCGCACTTATGGCGCCACCCTCTAATTGATTTTATATGTTTAAAGAAAACTTCTAAGGAACACAACTACGTTTTCCAATTTTATACTATTTATAAGAAAGAAAATTTAACATTAGTAAGCTGATAAGGAACCATAGTAATCTATCTAAGTTTATTAAGATAAAGCAATTTTATCCTAACATAACCGATTTCCACGATATCGAGTATGAGATCTACTTAGCCGTTGACATTGTGACCCTCGGAACGCTATCAATTATGGACACTCAGTTCGGAATATTGTTTCAGAAGTAGTTTCTGAGAACATCGATGTTCCATTAATATCTCATTACTGTGCAACGTCGCTACCTCGCCTACTGTAGAGTGTGGCGTTAGTTATAGGTATAATGGTACCTACAGGCTTAATACTATTTTGTTTTATGGATTCGTATTGTTATTCTAATGTATAATATGTTGAAAACTATTTTTGAAATTTTTAAACTGTTATTCTACACTTAGGAAAGAAAAGTACCTACTTATTTAGAAAACGTATAAAAAAATCGTATAAGGGCGGGTGGAGCTCGCCCATCGAGGGTTCCGTATAAAATTTGAGGTCTTGAGCGCTTTCTGAAATTCAGGTTTAACTTAGCCAAAGCCTTTTCATTTTATATCTCACTTGAGTTTGTGGGTTTAAAACCACATTTTTCTCCTTTTTAAGCTTTTTTTTTTTTTGGATTTAACCACAACACACAACTATACATTAGTTTTCAGATTTTTCTCTAAACTAGTACTACCTGTAGATGTTAGCTGCCAAATTTCATAATTCTAGGTCAACCGAAAGAGCCCTATGAATTTTGATCCTCTTGATAGTGTCGAAATACGCATTATTGCGATACAAACGGACATATCTTTTTTCTAAGAAAATATAGAAATAGGTTTTTTATTAGGAATCCGTAGGTCTGAAAATATTGTTTGAATTTCAACTCAATATCTGCGAGCGTTCCATAGTGCTAAATATAAAACGCCCGCTCATTTGTCGTTCATAATGAATCATTATCGTTCCATAGAGGAGATAGAGGGACGCAAGCGTGTGACTGTAAACGCAACAGTTTGTGGATGTTGAGCGGCGAAATTTAACACCGCATTTTATCACTCAGTTTGAAAGTAGCCGTATTCCGGAAAAATACATTATTGTCACACCACACCACATTTTATTACACCTTAATCTGTAACCCTTAGTCATCCATGACCATAAATGGCTCAATAAATTACATA
Source organism: Heliconius himera (assembly GCA_021202915.1). Taxonomy (NCBI): domain Eukaryota; kingdom Metazoa; phylum Arthropoda; class Insecta; order Lepidoptera; family Nymphalidae; genus Heliconius; species Heliconius himera. Next base: position 50,091 of record JAJHJA010000155.1, on the reverse strand, counting down.
TAATGACTGAAATTGGAAAATATGTACAGAAAGCCTGTAATAACCGGTTAGTTATAGTTAGTTTTGCACCAAATATACCGAATTATATCTCAATCCACCATTACTATTTTATAAGACGTTGGTCTTAAATTCAAAATAAATAAGACTTCATTCCATCCATCAATTTATTAAGAATGTAGAGAAAAAAATGTGTATACTTTTACACACATATATACCTAATTATTGTTCAATGAAAAAATGTAGCTTCTTTTAGCTTCAAGCTGTATCCCGCACATAACGGAGTAGAAAGAAGGAACGTGGGAACACTTAAGACAATTAAGACACTCCGTTCCCATTGAAACACTTCCGTTTCCGCTGAATTCTTGAGCTATAGTGTGTTGAGTGGCTGAATTCAAAGCCATGCTTTTGCTTTTTTACCAGAGCGAGAAAATGAAAATATTTGTATATTCCATTCCCCTGAATGGGAATTGAACCCATTATGTTGTCCCCTGCGCCACGAGGGCTTCAAAATATGTTTAATTTAACCGTAATTAGTTGAGCTTAACGTTATTTTTCCAATAATTTTAAAAATTTGTCATTATCGTTATAATCATTTAAAAAAAACATTTCTGTAATAAAATAGTATAGTATACATGTACATAATGAAAATCGTTGTAATTTATGAATTTTTAACAAAACGTTCGTTAGTCGCATGCAAATTTTGGTCATTCAAATCAGTTCAGTTCAATTTTTTTCAATAGAATTCGTTAATTTTTTAATATTTCATATCGACTAATAATATATATGTACGTATTTTAATATTTTATACCAAAAAGCAAGAATCTCTCAAATTACAGCAGAAAGAAAAGACCAGGGTGTCTAAATACTATGTTCTCAACGCGACGGTTCTCATACTGCTATAAAGCGGGATAAAGGAAAAACAAAAAATAATAAATTAAGTTATTAAAAAACAAGAGTTCGGGCGGCATGTTAATAAAATACATTCACTTTAGTGGCAGTAATTTCTTACTTGCAGAAAATGGTACAAAAAATAGTAAGAATATTTCCTAAGAAAAGCAACGGTTTTACCGCAAAGGTAGCTGTAGTGAATATTATCTTTTATAAAATTAAATAAATAATAATAATAATAATACATGTAAACTTCTATTTCATTCGATATTAATATTATATACTTACACTACATTCTATTTTCAAATTTACTTAAAACTAAAGTGTTAATATTTATATTTATTAAAATCATCCGCACGCAGCGCATTCGCATGACAAACTTGTTTCGAGTTTTTTTGCTGTGCGTGACGTAGCCTGCTTGCTAGCTACGAGTAAAGAGTCGGCTACTATCGCTTGCGACGTTCACTTGTTTTAATATTGTACTCATTGCTTGTATTCAATTTTAAGCCTTATCTTCTTGCTAATACGTATCTGTTTTGCTTATCTGTTTCTTTTACTATTTCTTTAAAATTCTTTCTTTCCTTCTGTGAGTGTGTAAAATTATTCTCTTTGTATATCTTATTAAGTGTTAAATAAATTTGGACTATTTTTCCACAATATTCTGGAACTTTAATTTCATTCCATAATTAAAAATATAAAATATTATTAAATAGCGTATTTCACAAAAACCGCTATATTGGTGACCCCGACGTGATTTGAACACTATATTAAATATCTACGTTTTCTGCTGACGAGAAGATTGAAAACGGCAAGAGGCCATATTGACGACCTTTGCAAGGTGACCTCTAGTACACGATGGAGGACGCGACTACATCCAACGTTTGTAGGATTGGAGTGCGTATTCCACCATTCTGGCCGGAAGAACCAGCCCTTTGGTTTTCACAAATTGAAGGTCAGTTTGCTTTATCTAATATAACAAGTGATGCTACAAAATTTTATTACGTTGCCGCTCAGTTGGACAATCAATTTGCTGTCGAGGTGAAGGATATTATAATTTCTCCTCCCGAGACGGATAAATACGTCACTCTTAAAACGCAGCTGATTAAAAGATTATCTGCGTCTCAAGAAAAGAAGGTGATGCAGTTGCTGAGGCATGAGCAACTAGGTGATCGCAGTCCATCGCAGTTTCTGCGATACATACAAGATCTTGCGGGTTTGTCTGTCCCCAAAGATTTTTTAAAAACATTATGGTCTAGTAGATTACCACAAAACATTCAAACTGTTATAGCTTCGCAGCCTGATCTACCTATAGAAAAATTAGCTGACCTGGCAGACAAGGTGCACGAAATAGCACCCTCATCACCACAAGTCGCAAGCACGTCTGCGATGGCCACATCCCCTGCACCCTCCATGTTGGAAGAAATGGCCAAGCAGATCCAACTCCTGACCAAGCAGGTATCTGAACTCTCGACCCAGGTACGTCATAATTCGGTACCATTCAAGTTCAAAGAGCGTTCCCGGAGCCATTCCAGGCATCGTTGGAAGTTAACTTCCCACCAATTTTTTACGGCAGGACCACGTCCGCAAACCACTGGAACCACCATATGCAGGCCCGTACAAGGTTCTTAAAAGGACGCCTAAATATTTTCAGATAAACATATGTGGTAAGCCTAACAACGTGAGTGTGGACAGGCTCAAGCCCGCATATGTTACGCGAGAGGCCGTTCCTGTATTAAACCGACCAGCTACTGCACCAAAGGCAATCTCTCAGTCTGATGTGGAGCAGAAACTTGAAAAGCGGACACGAAGCGGAAGAAGAGTTAGATTTCCAGACTACTATCGCCCTTAACCAAGTCTCTGGGGGGGAGTACTGTAGTGAATATTATCTTTTATAAAATTAAATAAATAATAATAATAATAATACATGTAAACTTCTATTTCATTCGATATTAATATTATATACTTACACTACATTCTATTTTCAAATTTACTTAAAACTAAAGTGTTAATATTTATATTTATTAAAATCATCCGCACGCAGCGCATTCGCATGACAAATTTGTTTCGAGTTTTTTTGCTGTGCGTGACGTAGCCTGCTTGCTAGCTACGAGTAAAGAGTCGGCTACTATCGCTTGCGACGTTCACTTGTTTTAATATTGTACTCATTGCTTGTATTCAATTTTAAGCCTTATCTTCTTGCTAATACGTATCTGTTTTGCTTATCTGTTTCTTTTACTATTTCTTTAAAATTCTTTCTTTCCTTCTGTGAGTGTGTAAAATTATTCTCTTTGTATATCTTATTAAGTGTTAAATAAATTTGGACTATTTTTCCACAATATTCTGGAACTTTAATTTCATTCCATAATTAAAAATATAAAATATTATTAAATAGCGTATTTCACAAAAACCGCTATATACATTCACTTTAGTGGCAGTAATTTCTTACTTGCAGAAAATGGTACAAAAAATAGTAAGAATATTTCCTAAGAAAAGCAACGGTTTTACCGCAAAGGTAGCTTTTGCAATATTTTTCTTTGTCGTGTGGAACATTAACTATTTATATGTTTTTTTTTTACTTACCTTATTTATAGAAGTTAACATTTAAAGATCTCTTTAGTCCATATAACAAGATAGACAGAGAGAACCAAATGTTAGTGTTCAAAGTCAAAATTAATTCTCACGGTTGGGGATCGAGCTCATAGCCTGTGCGAGCGTCAAACTAAAAAAATATAAATTAAAAAATACATTTATCAAATCATTTTATTTCGTCAAGCATCACTAGCAACTGACTGATCGAATATGGATAAGAAAGAAATAACCAACCAATAAACATGTCCATACTAGACAGTCAAAGTTAATATCAAAGATAGAATCGAAGAGCTTAAACCAGTTCCGTTTTCATAAACAATAAAGAGATCTTAATTATATGACAACTGCAGCGTACAGCACCGCGAGTATTATGTAGATAACGACTTTATAAATCACGACAGTATTATTCCAAAACTGCATTGTCTCTTAACAAGCTGTAACGACCAAATTACAGTAGACCAAATTTATGTCATTTTTAAAACCTCCGAAAGTCCCAAAACTTTCTCGTTTCCTTTGACTGCGGTGTCGAATTTTTAATATGTAGCTTTTTAATATGTAACATTATTTGCTCTATGCGCAACGTTTGTTAGCTTTATGTAAATATAATTAAGATTTTACTTTTGTTTAAAGTTAAGCCATGAAGTATTGAATAAAAGGATTTGTACTTATTTAAGACCAGAGACACAAATTGAAAATATTAAAAATTCCATTGCCTCAAGTGGGAATCGAATCCACCTATCGCGTTTACAACCACACGCTTATGCCCCTGCGTTACGACTGGCTCAGCTTAAGTTGTTTACTTTTTATTACAAAAGCAATATAGGAGTTGTGCGTAGGGGAGAGGGGGGCACATTCAAACGATTTTTAAACTTTGTGTCATATCTAAAAATTCTACAGTTTTTAACTTCTTTACTATTTCACAATGCTTAGTCCAACTATTGTGCCACACAATCGTAGCATCGTATGTAGAAAAATATATAAGGTAAAGGTGCAATATCAACTTTAGTAGCAGTAGTCAAATGTTCAAAGCTGCCCCCCTTGCGGGGTAGCTTTGAACATATATGGGGCAGTTTTGAACTATCATTGAATTCAATGAAATTAAAAAGCTTTTAAGTAATTTTATCAATAAACTTAACATTAGAAACGATGGAGATCAAATATCAGTACCATGTTAACTGAAAAAAATAATATACCTAGTTTAATATTGCGATTGTACTAGTACTAATGTTAAATAACTTTAATATTATTACTTTAAAAAACGAACAAATAAAAAAGTAGCTTTGGCTTCGTAGAAGTAATTAACATTATGGGATCAATCATAGAATAAATCTAATATTATGAAAATAAAACATAATATTTTTTAAATAAACAGCTTACTACCTTAATTTGAACTTAGAAAAATTAAATTTAAAGGAAAACATGAATGTAGTACGTGACGTAACCAACAACTGAAATTGGGGGAAGTAGTCTACGTAAGAAATAAAAATTAGCTTCACGTTTTATCCCGCACACAGCACGGCAGGCAGAGGGAACCTAGTGTTAAGACACTCCGTTCCCCACTTTCTGCCGAATTCTGGAGGCATTGCGTGTTGAGTGGCAGAACTCAACGCCGCGCTTAACCTCGACACCAAAGCGAAGAAATGGAAATATAAATTTAAGTAAATATTTCATCTCCTCGAGCGGGGATCGAACCCGCAACCAGTCGATTTTTGCAGTCACACCTCGTGCCGCTGCGCCACGATCGGCCTCTCTTTTAATAATATTAAAGTTATTTAACACTAGTACTAGTACAATCGCAATATTAAACTAGGTATATTATTTTTTTAAGTTAACATGGTACTGATATTTGATCTCCATCGTTTCTAATGTTAAGTTTATTAATAAAAGGACTTAAAAGCCTTTTAATTTCATTGAATTCGATGATAGTTCAAAACTGCCCCATATATGTTCAAAGCTACCCCGCAAGGGGGGCAGCTTTGAACATTTGACTACTGCTACTAAAGTTGATATTGCACCTTTACCTTATATATTTTTCTACATATGATGCTACGATTGTGTGGCACAATAGTTGGACTAAGCATTGTGAAATAGTAAAGAAGTTAAAAACTGTAGAATTTTTAGATATGACACAAAGTTTAAAAATCGTTCGAATGTGCCCCCCTCTCCCCTATGTTGTGTATATGTTTGTATACTGATATTTTTATATGTGTATAATATACTAGAGAGCGCGCGCGGCTTTGCCCGCTTATTAGGAGTGGATTCAAAAAAACCACGAAACACGTGCTCAATATATTTTTAACAGTCTGAATTAAATATTTTTTAAAAATCGGTGGCAATTTAAAGATTTTTCCATTTAAACTTTCAACCTCTTATTTGAATTCTTAGGGGTGAATTCTTAAAAACCATGAAATACGTGTTCAATGAAATATTTTTAAGAGTCTGAATTTCAAATTTTATAAAAATCGGTGCAGATTAAAAAAAAAATCCATACAAACTTTCAACATCTATTTCATCCCTTTAGGGTTAAAATTTTTCAAATTCCCTTCTTAGTGGATGTCCAGAACATGAAAATAAACATCTGCCCAAATTTCACGTTTCTACCATCAGCGGTTACGGCTCTGCGTGCGTCTTACCTCAGTCAGTCAGCACAAGTCCTTTTATATATATAGACTAGAGGGCGCGCGCGGCTTCGCCCGCTTATGAGAAGTGAATTCTAAAAAAACCACGAAACACGTGTTCAATAAAATATTTTTACAGTCTGAATTTAATTTTTTATAAAAATCAGTGGCAATTTAAAGATTTTTCCATATAAACTTTCAATCCCTTATTCGAACCTTTAGGGGATGAACCCTTAAAAACCATGAAACACGTGTTTAATTAAATATTTTTAAGAGTCTGAATTTCAAATTTTATAAAAATCGGTACAGATTACATTTTTTTCCATACAAACTTTCAACCCCTATTTCATCCCTTTAGGGTTAAAATTTTTCAAATTCCCTTCTTAGTGGATGTCCAGAATATGAACATAAATATCTGCCCAAATTTCAAGTTTCTACCATCAGCGGTTACGGCTCTGCGTGCGTCTTACCCCAGTCAGTCAGCACAAGTCCTTTTATATATATAGATTATATCGTAACAGTACTTATTGTATTGTTTGTTATGTATAGTAATTACATTCTTATTTATTTTATACCCTTAACAGAGCTATTTTAAAAAGAAATTTTGTTAGATTTTTTTTTAGTAGTGGCAGCACTAACCTGCACACGTGTCACTTGTCACCGCTGATATATGAGAGCCCGTGGTTGAGTTACGAGGAGTGTTTGATTTTGAGGAAATTTTTTTACATTTTTAAATAAACGCGTAAGGATCGCAGGGATCCAATTCATGGTATATGGTTTTATTTTTTCCTCTTTTAGTTAGAATTTTTCATATATCATGCAATAAACTAGAAATTAATACAATTTTTAAACTTTTACTTGAAAAAAAAACGTTTTTAATTTTTCGAATACCACTGAGGCAGCTTTGAACAAAATAAGGGGGGCAGTTTTGAATATTATTTATTATATATAACAAAATACCGCGAAAGAAAAACAAAACTAAACTGAACTTTTCTTTACAAGAAACTGACTCAAAAATGCATTTGGAATCAGAAGAGGAAGTGACAATTTACTGTGACGAGAATGAAGATACTGATACCTGTGCGTATGAGGACTACGTAATGGAATTAGACTAACACTTAATAAATATTGGAGACTCCAATTTAGCGAATGTTTCATCATCTATGAATAGTAAAAAAGTAGCTTGTACAATTTTTTTCTTTACGTCACCATACTATATCCATGTTCCTTTAAATTTAATTTCTCTAAGTTCAAATTAAAGTAATAAGCTGTTTATTAAAAAATATTTTGTTTTATTTTCATAATATTAGGTTTATTCTATGATTGATCCTGACTGGTTGCGGGTTCGATCCCCGCTCGAGGAGATGAAATATTTACTTAAATTTATATTTCCATTTCTTCGCTTTGGTGTCGAGGTTAAGCGCGGCGTTGAGTTCTGCCACTCAACACGCAATGCCTCCAGAATTCGGCAGAAAGTGGGGAACGGAGTGTCTTAACACTAGGTTCCCTCTGCCTGCCGTGCTGTGTGCGGGATAAAACGTGAAGCTAATTTTTATTTCTTACGTAGACTACTTCCCCCAATTTCAGTTGTTGGTTACGTCACGTACTACATTCATGTTTTCCTTTAAATTTAATTTTTCTAAGTTCAAATTAAGGTAGTAAGCTGTTTATTTAAAAAATATTATGTTTTATTTTCATAATATTAGATTTATTCTATGATTGATCCCATAATGTTAATTACTTCTACGAAGCCAAAGCTACTTTTTTATTTGTTCGTTTTTTAAAGTAATAATATTAAAGTTATTTAACATTAGTACTAGTACAATCGCAATATTAAACTAGGTATATTATTTTTTTCAGTTAACATGGTACTGATATTTGATCTCCATCGTTTCTAATGTTAAGTTTATTGATAAAATTACTTAAAAGCTTTTTAATTTCATTGAATTCAATGATAGTTCAAAACTGCCCCATATATGTTCAAAGCTAGCTTTGAACATTTGACTACTGCTACTAAAGTTGATATTGCACCTTTACCTTATATATTTTTCTACATACGATGCTACGATTGTGTGGCACAATAGTTGGACTAAGCATTGTGAAATAGTAAAGAAGTTAAAAACTGTAGAATTTTTAGATATGACACAAAGTTTAAAAATCGTTTGAATGTGCCCCCCTCTCCCCTACGCACAACTCCTATATTGCTTTTGTAATAAAAAGTAAACAACTTAAGCTGAGCCAGTCGTAACGCAGGGGCATAAGCGTGTGGTTGTAAACGCGATAGGTGGATTCGATTCCCACTTGAGGCAATGGAATTTTTAATATTTTCAATTTGTGTCTCTGGTCTTAAATAAGTACAAATCCTTTTATTCAATACTTCATGGCTTAACTTTAAACAAAAGTAAAATCTTAATTATATTTACATAAAGCTAACAAACGTTGCGCATAGAGCAAATAATGTTACATATTAAAAAGCTACATATTAAAAATTCGACACCGCAGTCAAAGGAAACGAGAAAGTTTTGGGACTTTCGGAGGTTTTAAAAATGACATAAATTTGGTCTACTGTAATTTGGTCGTTACAGCTTGTTAAGAGACAATGCAGTTTTGGAATAATACTGTCGTGATTTATAAAGTCGTTATCTACATAATACTCGCGGTGCTGTACGCTGCAGTTGTCATATAATTAAGATCTCTTTATTGTTTATGAAAACGGAACTGGTTTAAGCTCTTCGATTCTATCTTTGATATTAACTTTGACTGTCTAGTATGGACATGTTTATTGGTTGGTTATTTCTTTCTTATCCATATTCGATCAGTCAGTTGCTAGTGATGCTTGACGAAATAAAATGATTTGATAAATGTATTTTTTAATTTATATTTTTTTAGTTTGACGCTCGCACAGGCTATGAGCTCGATCCCCAACCGTGAGAATTAATTTTGACTTTGAACACTAACATTTGGTTCTCTCTGTCTATCTTGTTATATGGACTAAAGAGATCTTCAAATGTTAACTTCTATAAATAAGGTAAGTAAAAAAAAAACATATAAATAGTTAATGTTCCACACGACAAAGAAAAATATTGCAAAAGCTACCTTTGCGGTAAAACCGTTGCTTTTCTTAGGAAATATTCTTACTATTTTTTGTACCATTTTCTGCAAGTAAGAAATTACTGCCACTAAAGTGAATGTATTTTATTAACATGCCGCCCGAACTCTTGTTTTTTAATAACTTAATTTATTATTTTTTGTTTTTCCTTTATCCCGCTTTATAGCAGTATGTGAACCGTCGCGTTGAGAACATAGTATTTAGACACCCTGGTCTTTTCTTTCTGCCGTAATTTGAGAGATTCTTGCTTTTTGGTATAAAATATTAAAATACGTACATATATATTATTAGTCGATATGAAATATTAAAAAATTAACGAATTCTATTGAAAAAATTTGAACTGAACTGATTTGAATGACCAAAATGTGCATGCGACTAACGAACGTTTTGTTAAAAATTCATAAATTACAACGATTTTCATTATGTACATGTATACTATACGATTTTATTACAGAAATGTTTTTTTTAAATGATTATAACGATAATGACAAATTTTTAAAATTATTGGAAAAATAACGTTAAGCTCAACTAATTACGGTTAAATTAAACATATTTTGAAGCCCTCGTGGCGCAGGGGACAACATAATGGGTTCAATTCCCATTCAGGGGAATGGAATATACAAATATTTTCATTTTCTCGCTCTGGTAAAAAAGCAAAAGCATGGCTTTGAATTCAGCCACTCAACACACTATAGCTCAAGAATTCAGCGTCATCAACTCAACATCGGACCACAGTTGTCCGATCGACCACTGTAAAACAAATAAAGATAATATTTAGTATACAGACTGATTGGAATCATGTAGTCTACGCAAGACTTCATGATTTCAGTCCGCCAAAGTTAATATAAAAATTAGACACTTTAAGTGTACATACTCGTAGCTATCTAAATAAAATGCCTTCATTTAGACATATATGTATAAGGAATAGCAATATTTCAGTACAGCCGTTCCAATAAGCCGTAACTTAAAAACATCAACAAAAACAGAAACACAAAACGGAATCCATAATAGAAATTGACAAAACATCAAAATTTATCAGGCAAAATTGCGGAACGATTTATCTCCAACTTTACCCATACACTGTGTATACAATAAATAAAACAAGGAAAAAGGAAAAATCTAATGAAATTTACAAAGAAAGCTGTCCCCACTGAACAATAAAATAAAGAGAATATAGACAGTTAACGGTCGTCGACTAGGATTTTACTTCCTAAGCGCTATGAATCTTTACGAGGTCGCAGAGGGTTACAGCTGTCATAGTAGTAGTAGTTGGTCTTTAGTGAGATCACTCGACTGAATGACGATATGGTCTTGGTCTAATGACCCACATTATGTATACCTAAATTTGCATTCAAAAAATCCGGAACAATGGTAACCAAAAATTTGATAAATTTTGACAAATGATTAAGTATTTTACTTACATAAAAATATTTATCGAATTGATAATAGTCCTACTAATATTATAAATGTGAAAGTTTGTGAGGATGGAAGTTTGTTCCTTTTTCACACCACAAAAACTACTAAACGGATCGAAATGAAAATTTAACGTAAATTAGCTTATACTTTTTTAATGTACAAGCTAATTTACTGCAAAATATAATACCTATTAAGGTATAAAACATAAGCTATAAGGAGTTAGTAGTAATATAAAATTAAGAAGTGTAAAATGGCTGACGAGTATATTTAAATTTTTGCAAGTAGTTTTTCTTTTACACATTTTTTTTATCTACACGCTCTATTCCACATACATATCTATCATTCTATTCATATCTGGGGCAAATCTGGGAAGCTAGTTAGAATAATCGCATAAAAATGTAAAATATAGCGAGCAGAATATCAAACCGCTTATTTGGTAACACCCAGAGTATGTATTGTAAAAATATTACTTATTCATTAAAAAAGCTACTGAAACTATGAATAAAGAGGTCGAAAATTTCACCTTTTGTTCACTATACGGATTATAATGAAAATTCAACAAGAAGTTCTGTTTTAAATAAAGCTGTTAAAGTTGCCGTTAGGTGAAAGATATTCTCATGGTCCAGTACACTACTAGTTAAAAGAGAACGAACTAAAAAGAGCTTTTAGAAACATGTCGCAGAAGAAGTTCTTTGACTTTCATGATATTAATTGATAGTATAATAAATGCTTTGACTGTGTATTAAGTGTACATACTCGTAGCTATCTAAATAAAATGCCTTCATTTAGACATATATGTATAAGGAATAGCAATATTTCAGTACAGCCGTTCCAATAAGCCGTAACTTAAAAACATCAACAAAAACAGAAACACAAAACGGAATCCATAATAGAAATTGACAAAACATCAAAATTTATCAGGCAAAATTGCGGAACGATTTATCTCCAACTTTACCCATACACTGTGTATACAATAAATAAAACAAGGAAAAAGGAAAAATCTAATGAAATTTACAAAGAAAGCTGTCCCCACTGAACAATAAAATAAAGAGAATATAGACAGTTAACGGTCGTCGACTAGGATTTTACTTCCTAAGCGCTATGAATCTTTACGAGGTCGCAGAGGGTTACAGCTGTCATAGTAGTAGTAGTTGGTCTTTAGTGAGATCACTCGACTGAATGACGATATGGTCTTGGTCTAATGACCCACATTATGTATACCTAAATTTGCATTCAAAAAATCCGGAACAATGGTAACCAAAAATTTGATAAATTTTGACAAATGATTAAGTATTTTACTTACATAAAAATATTTATCGAATTGATAATAGTCCTACTAATATTATAAATGTGAAAGTTTGTGAGGATGGAAGTTTGTTCCTTTTTCACACCACAAAAACTACTAAACGGATCGAAATGAAAATTTAACGTAAATTAGCTTATACTTTTTTAATGTACAAGCTAATTTACTGCAAAATATAATACCTATTAAGGTATAAAACATAAGCTATAAGGAGTTAGTAGTAATATAAAATTAAGAAGTGTAAAATGGCTGACGAGTATATTTAAATTTTTGCAAGTAGTTTTTCTTTTACACATTTTTTTTATCTACACGCTCTATTCCACATACATATCTATCATTCTATTCATATCTGGGGCAAATCTGGGAAGCTAGTTAGAATAATCGCATAAAAATGTAAAATATAGCGAGCAGAATATCAAACCGCTTATTTGGTAACACCCAGAGTATGTATTGTAAAAATATTACTTATTCATTAAAAAAGCTACTGAAACTATGAATAAAGAGGTCGAAAATTTCACCTTTTGTTCACTATACGGATTATAATGAAAATTCAACAAGAAGTTCTGTTTTAAATAAAGCTGTTAAAGTTGCCGTTAGGTGAAAGATATTCTCATGGTCCAGTACACTACTAGTTAAAAGAGAACGAACTAAAAAGAGCTTTTAGAAACATGTCGCAGAAGAAGTTCTTTGACTTTCATGATATTAATTGATAGTATAATAAATGCTTTGACTGTGTATTCAATAGGCTTTGTAGTACATTTTCTTTTCATTGTTTTGTTTTAAGATTATTTATAATAAGTTAAAGTTTGTTAAAGCACACTAATCTCCTCCCTGTGGCATTAAGCGGCCCGGCGTATGTTGTCAGGATCTGCCTTCCAGCTTAATCTACTCCTCTTTGCACGATCTGTAACGTCCTGGGTAGTTAGGCCATCGGCTCTCATGTCCTGCATCACAACATCCAACCAGCGCTTCCTCGGGCGTCCAGGAGGTCTAGCTCCAAGGACAGACGTAGCAAGGCAATTCCATCCGACATAGTTCCTAGGCTCTCAGGCGACGGTCTTGGATCTTATCCGCTACGTCACGGACACCAAAACTACCTCGAATGAATTACGTATGCCGTCAGACCATGCTAAGCCGCACATCCACCACAGCATCTTCATTTCCGTGATGTGAACCTCCTGAATGTGCCGAGATAGTACTGGCCAACATTCGCTGCCGTATATAACCGGTAATAATAACTCTTGCATATCAGCCCCTTGAGCTTGGGCGGTATTCCGCGGTCACAAACCACACCAGTGACTACATTTGGCCATTTGGCCCAGGCAGTGCTTATCCGGCCATGGACATCGTGATGGATGCCTTCGGACTCTAAAAACAATACTTTTCCTCTGGCTACATGTGCGGGAAACAGCGTGAAGATGATTTATTTGATATATTTTATTTCAAAAAACTTATTTTCAGTAAGATCAAAATCTATAATTTCTCTAAAGCGCTACAACACAGACATCCAGCCAAGCATCTCCATCTCCATCTAAGCTAGACTGGCGAGATGAATCTCTGGTCCTCTCAAAAACCAAAGTAAAACGAGAAATAAATAATTAAAAAGTCTACAATTGGCACAAATTGAAAAGTTAAGTTAACATACCTCCACAAGCCCCTGAAAGCTATCAACTTACTAAGAGCGGCAAACAGCGAGTGAACGGCGGAACGAAATTAGAACAAGAAGACGTTGAAGGGGGATGAGGGCTGTGTAAATAAATTCAGATTTAACAAGCCATTGGATAATAGTTATTAATTAAAATGTTTTTTTTTTTCAGCATCACGCTGTATTCGGCAGAGTAGGCAGAGGGAACCTAGTGTGAAGACACTGCGTTCCCTATTTTACGCCTAATTCTGAAGGCATTGCGTGTTGAGTAGTAAAATTCAATGCCGCGCATAGTCTTGACACCAGAGCAAATATATGATATTATTAAATGTTTCATGTCCTCGAGTGGGAATTGAACCCACAATCCGACAACCCGTTTACAATCACACGCTTGTGCCTCTGCGCCATGACTGGCCTCAACGCTTTTTATAAAGAGAAAAAATCCCATTTAGCTCTCATCAATTTCTTAGTATATTTTTTAATCGAGAGAAGTCTTAACGACAAATCTTTTTAAGAAAATATTCTTTGTCTTGTTCTTTTTTCCGCATAGCAGGATAGGCAGTGGGAACCTAGTTTAAAGATACTCTGTTCCCCACTTTTCGCCCAATTTTCAAGACTAATAATTTAAAATTTTTAAAATTTAAAATAATTTAAAACGATCTGTCTGACGACTATAATAAATTGTTTGTGAGTAAAATTTGTACTTTTGTTTCTTAAGTTCACTTTAAATTACTGAACTAAAGACTGTTCCGTAACTCGGTAGCCAAAACAAATGCCAATATTCTAAATATTTATATTCCATACTAAAGTAAGTCGACCTTACAATATTCTAAAGCTCAAATCCAAAACAAAACCACTGCGCAACGACTGAAAACAATTGTAATTTTAAATTGAAAATTTCACGCTTATTAAAACGAACAAGAAAATAATTAAACCCAATGAATGTAAATAGGACTTCTACATACATAAATTTCTCAATGTAAGATATTCCAATGGAATACGAAAGTGGAAAGCTAATTAAAAGTTACGTGGAAAGCTTTCAAAAGATGCAAATACCTTTATTTTATTTTATTTTATTTTATTTATTTGGGACAACAAACATTTGTACATAAAAAACATATGGCGATAATTTTTAAGCGAAACGCATTAAAAAAAAGCTCAAAAAGCGTAGTTACTTTTTGCTTCAGCATTGGCAGAGGGAACCTAGTGTTAAGACAGTTTGTTCACCTCTTTCCGCCGCTCGAACCATGATGTGTTGAGTGGCGGAATTCAACATCGCACTTTGCGTCGACACAAGACCAAGAAATAAAAATAATAAATATTTGCCAAGTGGGAAGTAGTTTTCCCATAGCCGTCGCGTCTATAATCTCTCGCGTTGCGTCGGAATCAGTTTTTTTTTTATATAAAAAATATATAAAATATCTATATCAACCTGTTTTTACTCAATCCGACAAAACAAACTTATTTAGTTTATCTTACTGATTTAAATCTACAAATATTATTTGTACAAAAGGTTGGTCACGTTTTAAACATTTTTTTTGCATATATAATAAAAAAACATAATTTTTTTTTTTGCATATATAATAAAGTAATATTTTGTAAAATCTTTACGGCATTAGCATAATCAGCTTGGCTCAGGCTCTGGCGCAGGTTTAGCAGAAGTTTTACTGTTCGTGAAATCACTACGTTAAAGTAAGATAATGCTATCTTAAGTGCAAGTATGTTGAAAGACGGAAGGCTTAGAGCTCCGTGACGGAAATGTATGAAAGTACTAAAGTATCGATATCAATTTTTTGAGTAGAAACATTAAAATACTCCAAAACGGTATTTTTATTTCAATAAGACTCTACATAAAAAAAATCCGCATTAAGTTAGGCTTTGAACCAGCTTCTACTTTCTAAGTATTCTATTCAAAAATAACAGGAAATTTTAACCTAAGGGTTAACCGAGGCCCGGCGTAGCGCACGGGTATAGAGCGTGTGTAAACGGGACAGGTTGTAAGTTTGATTCCCACTTGAGTAAATCAAGTATTTAATATTTTCGTTTATTCGCTCTGGCGGTAGACAAACGCGGCGTTGAATTTCGCAACGCCTCCAGAATTCGGCAAAAATTGCGGGAACGGAAATATGCTAACGGATGCAGTGTCTAGAAAAAACCTATCTGTAGCAACATATATCACGATTTGATTACACTTTAAGAAACTTATATAAAGTTAGTAATAAGTATTTTTCTTTCCTAAGTTGTTTGTATTATATCCAGAAAAGAAATGAATACAATATAAATATATAAATACTAGGGACCAGCTCGCGGCTTCACCTGCTTAAATTACGTTCCTTATTTAGAAAACGTATTTATTTTATTTTATTAATTTTTAAGGGAAACATACAGTACATTAAATATATTCTAATAACACAAAATAATAGTACAAATACCAATCAAGTTTCCACAAACTACTTACTCATAAGTCTAAAGCATAATAAATAAATTTATGCACATACATACAAAAAACAAAAAGTGGAAAACTTTCATTCGGGACAAAAAGATATAAGAGAACAAATAATTTACTGCTAAAAAAATAATTTACTGCTAAAAATATCCACACCTAACCAAGTACAAAAATAAAAAACAATTCATAAAAGTTTCTTCAAATAGTCCTTGAAATTATTGAATTTTACATTGAATAAGTCTAAGTTGTTATGCTTAACATTAACATTTTTGCATGCACGTAACACAAAGTTATTAGACGCATATTTTGTTTTAAACTTAGGAACTGCAAACAAAGGTTTAGTTCGTGCACCCAATCTATGACACGCAAAGTTTAGTTTACTCATGAGAAGTGGGGAATCGATCATATTGTTTACCAGCTTATACAACAACACCTGATCTCTGAGATCACGGCGCTTCTCCAGAGATATCTCTTTTAAAATCTTAATTAAAGGTTCTGCGTTAGAATGTCTCTGTTTAAAGTGACGAAGGAACTTGTGATATAAACATTCAATTCTTCTGGTGTAAACTTTATGTTGATGATTCCAACATGCGGAACAATACTTCAAAATTGACCGAACCAGAGCATTAAACAATGTAATGAGAGTTTAAGCCCGTTTAAAATCATTGTAGGTATTACTTAAAATACCTGTATGTGTGTATTTCTATATAATATAAGGCACGTTTTGTATACTTATATAATATTAAATTTGTTTCTAAAGTAAGTTCTCTTTAAATTCTTATAATTCATTTAAATATATATGTAGAGACCGCAGCGTGGCGTGAAGTTAAAGCATATGTTTTATAAAAGTTTATGTATACTTACTGTATGTCCATTTCATTCTACTTTATATATATTTTAATGTTAAGTATATATATCGAGGCCAGTTGTGGCGCAGGGGCAAAAAGTGTGACTGTAAAACCGACTGGTTGTGGGTTCGATCCCCACTCGAGAAAATGAAATATTTACTTAAATTTATATCTCCATTTCTTCGCTCTAGTGTCGAGGCAAAACGCGGCGTTCTGAGTTCGTTGAGTTCCGCCACTTAACACGCAATCCCTCTAAATTTCGGCAGAAAGTGGGGAACGGAGTGTCTTAATACTAGGTTCCCTCTGCCTCAGCCGACGCAATACAGCGACTAACTGACTACAGCGCGCGGCAAAGAGCACGTGTGAACTACACTAGGGAAGATGCTTTATTGCAGCCATTACCCTTTGAAAAGCGAAACTTTTAGTTACGTAGAGAATATTCAGCACATTTTTGTGACACACACATTTTCATTCCTATATATACGGGGTTGCCTGAGAAAACTGGAAAAAATGAAGCGTTTGAGGGTCGTTTATTTTATGGAGCATTTTTTTGAGGTCAGTCGTGGTGTAGGGATACAAGCGTGTGATTTTTGAGATAGCTATGGAAATCTTAATTGGAGAATTTTTGACTTTTGAATATTGTTGTAGAAATGGTGGTTCCAAAGTATTTATATTTAACTTTTTGTTTTGTGTTAATTTGAATTACATATAGGAATGTTTTTGATAGCGATTTACTTATAAATTATAAGAATAATTAATTGACTGATTTATCTCTAATTTTCAAATAGAAAATAAGACTGAAACATTAACTATCTCAAAATATATAGCTTGTATAAATAAATAACTATAAAAATCTACACCATTGCTTTCTGAGCAAAGTCGAAAATTACTTCGTACGTGTTCGCCGGCAGAACTTTCAATACGAATACGTGTGTAAAGTTAGATATTTGTATTACGAAATATATAGCGATTTTGACTTCCATTTCCCTCTTTCTGCTTATTTACTCCCGATGATTGGTTGAAACTTTTTGAACTTGAACGTTTTGCTTCGAGACTAGTCTGTGATTCAATTTTTTTTAGCTTCATGCTGTATCTCGTATATAGAAGGGGAAGGCACCCCTCTGCCTACGTAGTGCTAAGATACGACACATCTCACACACCGCACTCAACAAATTTTATATAATATAGGAAAATAATTAAATCTAAATAATAAAATTTTGGGCAGCAAGAGATAGCCAAGTGATCATTCGTTCCGTTCTCACATTTCAGAGGGATCTCTTTATTAAAAATCATAAACGTTTTCCCAAATATAAATTAACATCAATTTATTTATATAAATGCATGAACTCTGCGGCCCAAGAGTAATAATATTTTCTTTCCATTTACAAACAGGAACTCCATATTTAAGAGAAAAATATGATCTATTATTACATTGTTATTAAAGAAAAACAGAAATCAATAGCTTAGTCTATTGTCAGTCGTCGATTCCATAATTTAGAATCAAGAATGCTTTTGGAGAAACGCCAATCCTTTCAACAGTCCGTGATCTTAATTGAGGTATGAAAGAACAATAAAAATATTTGCTTTTTTTTCATTTCTTTGCCTCTGGCAAAACGCGGCATTGAGTTCTGGCACTAAACATGCCTCCTAGAATTCGGCGGAAAATGGGTAACAGAATGTCTTAACTCTTGATTCCCTCTGCCTACCCTGCTGTGTGCGGGATACAGCGTGAAGCTATACACACGTTAAAACAATGTAACCTATTAGAGATAGATATACGCAATCATTTAATAAGGTATTCGCTTATTAATTGCATTTGCTCAGAGTGTTGCAGGGCCGCCTCTACTCCAGCCACTGATAGAACGAGAGGTAATTACGACAATGACGTGGAATCCTACAAAGGGATTACTGAGGTAATATTATTAGCAGATTTCTTTACTAGGCTGTAAATAACAATAGCTATATAATTGTTTTGTTTTGTAAGTTTTTTATTTAGTGCGATATTCATAAATTAATTGGTATTTTTACAATATATTTATTTAAAAAATTAAATAAACTACGGTCATCAATTAACTAAAGTACTTTTTGCATTTACCTATTTCCGAATTTTTAAAATTAGTTCTTCATTTTTGTTAATAGATACGTATGTCTTATCTGAAAAATTGATAATTGGTCGTAGATATTTAAATTGAGAAAATTTGGATGGTTGGTATATTAAAAAAAAACGTATTATGATGAATCCACTACAAGCACATTACCATTGCGCTACAGAGGTTTTATATGAAAAAAAAAAAACATTATATGATAACATTATAACCTATGTTTAAAAATATACTGAGTTGGGATGCCGTTACGTTCCTTAATACAGTCTCGAATGTTAAATTACTAGCAATCGTGTGCGAAAATGCTTCAAAAGGAAACAAACGTAAGGTTTCTCTTTACATAGATAGGTACATACATATGTGTAAAACGATCGTCGTAATAATTGGAAGTGCCTATTTATTTTGGAATGGATTTTTTTTCTTCTTATTTCTAAGCAATTACATGTAAGTAAAATAGACATTTGAAGCAAAAATGATGGCAATTAAAAATTATAAACTAAAAAAAACTTTTTAAAAGAAGAATATATATATTCTTTCTTAAAAAATAAAAAAAATAAATTAAATTAGCTTCTGTTGGTTTTGATTCCCTTGCGAGTTTTAAATTTACGGAATTTAGCGGCATAAATGGCTGTATCTTTTGATTGCGTTGGCTTAGACTTGTTTGTTTTGAATCTTTTCTCAGCTCTACCGGACAGTTGACGTGGGAATTGAATTTCAGCTTGAAACCTCCACGCGTTTCAGATGATGACAGGCGGACGGATAAAAAAATGATCTTATTTGGCTTCCGTTTTTTTTCCTTTTGAGGTACGGAACCTTAAAAATAACGTTACGATTTGCATATTACAAAAATATGTTCGCATCATATATATACAAAAATATGAAGAGGCGGCGCCACTGAGCCACGGTTCACATCATTCTCTGTAATATTTTAAGTTTTAAAAATTTAATACAAGTTCATAGTCAGTAAAAAGAAGACAACTGTTGGAAGATACCAAGATAGACGACATACGTTGTGGATACGGACAAATAACAAGTGAAAGACGTTTTATAGTGAAAACAAAAAATAGACCGTTAGTGTGTTTTCTTTTATGACTTTTTCAAAAAATACAACATTTAAAGTGACCAAACTCGTGAAACTGTGATTAGTGCAAACTAAATATAAATTTTGTGGTAAAAAGGCAATACATAAAATATATAAAGAAACTTTGGTTAAAAAAATTTGCAAAATAAACAATTTATTTACGCAACTAACGCCATCCCTTGTAAGTAAGGAGAACCAAGTATACGATCCATCGATAAAGATAGCTATTGGGTTACCAGTTAGAAATTGAGCCACAAGAGTTCGCTACTAGACAAAAGCCATTACACATTATTACATTATATGATATTTTATTATTTTTAAGTAATTCTCAAATTAAGAAATAAGAATAATAATAACAATAATAAACATGGAAGAAGTCTTAAGTGCTTTACGGAAAATTCAGAATGAACTAGACGAACAGAAAACAATGATTTTAAAAAATGGAGAAAAAGTAACAGAGCAAGTTACAAAGAATATTGATAGTATACTAGATGAGAAATTTAAATCCTGGGAAGAAAAGTACGAGAACCTCAAAGTTAAGTTGGAGAGTCAAGAAAAAAGATTATATTTTTTGGAAAAACAATCTAGACAGAGAAATATCATCTTATTCGGCCTGGAAGAAACTGAATCATCATACTCAAACTTGGAAAATACCTTAACTAGTTTTATTAATAAGTACTTAAATGTAAAAGTTGATCAAAGGGACATACAGGAAGCTAGAAGAATAGGCAAAAAAGGAGATAGACCTAGACCAATAAAAATCACACTTTTAACACTTGGGACTAAAATAAATATACTAAAACAGAAGAAAGAACTTAAAAATACTACGTACTATATAAAAGAGGACTACCCAGAGCATATTTTAAAGAAACGAAAAGAACTACAAGAGCAAGCAAAGATTGAAAAAGAAAAAGGAAACTCAGTGATCATTGTCTATGATAAATTAAAAATTCTTAACAAAAACCCGAACTCTCCAACCAAAAATAAACGTATGCTTTCCAGTTTACCAGAAAGCAGCCACCACAATGAACCGAATATGCAAGTCAATAAAAAGAACAAGACTAGGAATAACGTACAAAGATCGTCCAGCCTTACTGAGGGGAGAGAAAAACCAGGTTTATTGAACTTCTTTAGTGGAAAAAACTCAAACTACCCCTCAAAGAAGCTTGAAAATTCAAACAACGTCTTGTAGCAATTAACACCCGCCTCTCACATAGAAAAGACAGAAAATATAACAAAAAACAAATTAATTCTTCCAATCCGGCCGGTCACCGTGGAAGATCAAGACCAAAACCCTCCAAAGTTATCAAAAATAAAAATAAAACTAAACAAAATAAAACCCTCCAAAAAGTTACATATAATAACATACAATGTCAGATCTCTCTCATCTTACGAGCGGCTTCTTGAACTAAATGAGGCACTAAAAGAAATAAAATATGATGTAATAGGCTTATGCGAGATAAGACGCGTTGGTAATAAAATAGAGGAGTATGAAAATTTCATTCTGTTCCATACCGGGCTTAACCCTGGAATATATGGTATTGGATTTTTAGTAAAGAAAAATCTCAAAAATAATATTGAAAGCTATATTGGACTTACAGAAAGAGTAGCACTATTAAACATGAAATTTGAAGACGTGCAAATGTCCATTATACAAGTCTATGCACCTACAGAAAAAGCAAGCGAGGACGAAATTGAAAAGTTTTACCAGACAATTAACAAGGCAGTAAAGTTAGCACATAAGCTCTACATTGTAATGGGCGACCTAAATGCAAAAATAGGACATCCCAAGCAAGAAGAATACCTTATCACGAAACCAAATGGGTACGGAATAAGAAATACAAGAGGACAGAGATTAATAGATTTCGCCATAGAAAACAAGCTCGCAATCTTAAACACTTATTTTAAGAAAAAATCTAAAAATAAATGGACCTGGCTGTCACCGGATGGCAACTACAAAAATGAAATCGACTTCATATTATCAAACAGCCCACACATCTTTCAAAATATAGATGTTCTAAATATTAATTACCCATCTGACCACAGGCCAGTAAGAGCAACAATAATGCTACAATGCTTAAAGAAGAGTAGAAGTCAATATAAAAATCAATGCGCAGCCTTAAAAAACGAAGAAGAAATAATAAAATATAAAGAATGTCTCGTGCGTCACAAATCTCATTATCCTCTAGACTTACAAAAAGATCCATGTATACAAACATATTATGACAACTTAGTGAAAATCATCACCAAAAGCTTACATGCCGCGAGCACTCACAAAATAGGCGGTATCAAATCAAAAATTATGTCAGAAAAAACGTTATCGTTACTGAAAAGAAGACAAGAGCTTCAAAAAACAAAGCATAAAACCCGAGCAATGAAAAACAAACTCGCAGCTCTTTACAAATTAGCAAGCAAATATATAAAGAACGATTATAAAAACCATAGATATAACACTATTCACAAACATCTAAAGCTAACAGGAAGCACAAAAAAAGCTTACAAAGAGCTTAGGACGAATAAAACCTGGATTGATGGTTTAAATCGCAACGGTACGAGATCATACAATCGAAGAGATATAATCTCAATTGCAACTGACTTTTATAAGAGCCTCTACCGTAAACGAGCGCCCTCACAGGATAGTGTTTACTATAACAATAATCCTGTAATGACCAACACAAATGATATACCTAGAATCGAAGTGAGTGAAGTCGAAAGCACATTGCAAAGTTTAAAAACTGACAAAAGCCCCGGCCCGGATCATATTACGAATGAAGCATTAAAAACTGGCTCTGAAATGCTAGCCTTACCACTGACAGAACTGTTCAATGGCATTATGAAAACTGGTGTAACTCCCAGTCAGTGGTCAGAATCACACATTATTCTGCTATACAAAAAAGGCGATCCAAAAGACATAGGAAATTACAGACCAATTAGCATGTTATCAAGTATTTACAAGCTTTTCTCCGCATTAATAAATCAGAGAATCAGCAAAACACTGGATGCAAGTCAATCGGTAGAGCAGGCAGGCTTCAGAAAAAGCTATTCAACAATCGACCACATTCACACTCTAGAGCTACTAATACAGAAGTATCAAGAAATGAGAAAACCTCTCTACATTGCCTATATCGACTACCAAAAGGCTTTCGATACAGTATCGCATGACAGCATATGGCATTCACTGACAACACAGATGGTGGAAGACAAATATATTAAAATTATAAAGAGCATATATGAAAATAGCAAAAGCAGGATCAAATTGGAAGCGACCGGACCTTGGTTTCCAATGCAAAGAGGCGTAAGACAGGGGGACCCACTGTCACCAAAGCTATTTATAGCAATATTAGAGTCAATTATAATTCAAATTAACTGGAAAAAAAAATTAAAAATTCAAATTAAAAATTAAAAACGAATATTTAAGCCACTTAAGATTTGCAGATGACCTAGTATTGCTATCCGAGTCAAGCTCAGAATTACAAGGCATGATAAAATCACTCAACGAAACAAGTAAAAAAATTGGTCTGGAAATGAACAAAACTAAAACCATGTTAATGACAAACAGCATCAAAAGAGATATAACAGTAGAAGGTATACCGCTTAAATATACAGAACAATATATATATCTTGGTAAACAAATTGGTTTTGAGCGAATAAGTAACGATCTTGAGGTGGAACGACGAGTACAGCTTACGTGGAACAAATATTGGGCCTTAAAAGAAATATTTAAGAGCAAAATGTCTGTAGAAGTGAAAGCACATGTCCTGAACACCTGTCTTTTGCCATGCTTATTATATGCTTGCCAGACCTGGAAATTTAATACAAAAACAAAAAGAAAAATATTAACTTGCCAAAGAGGTATTGAGCGCAGCATGCTTAGCATTAAGAAAATACAAAAGATAAGACATTCAAAAATTAGAAATTTAACAAAATCCACAGACGGGCTAGTTAAAGCACTAACACAAAAATGGAGATGGGCCGGCCATGTCGCGCGTCTACAGGACCAAAGATGGACGAAAAAAGTAACAATTTGGCCGGGACCTCACGGACACCGTAAAAAAGGGAGACCCCACGCTAGGTGGGAAGATGACATAATCAAGATAGCTGGAACAAAATGGACACAAAAAGCCCAGTCAAGGGAAGACTGGGCATCTTTGGAGGAGGCCTTCACCTGTACAGGGGTTCTTGCCTAATACTCATACTTCAAGATGTACATCAAATCATATATATCATATACATAAATAAATAAAACTAATTAAATAGAAATAAATAGGTAAATTTAAAAACAATAAAAAAAAAAAAAAAAAGTAAAAGTTAATAAATGGAAAATATAACAAAAATAATTTTAATAATAAATAGATAAATAAATATATAAATATATGATTAAGTAAACGCAAAAAAAAAAAAACAACATACAATAAATTTACTAACTACAATATGCTAATAATAATAATACTAACACTAACTGTAAAACTTGTTTATTTATTCTATGAAATGTAACTACTAACTGAAGAAGCAAGAAATAAAAGGCTTTTTATTTTATTTTTATTTTTATTATTTATTTATGTTCGCATCACACTTCAAGATATTTATTACTTGTAATAACTTTGCAAGCTTTTGTGGTAATAAAAGTAAAAGATGCGTGTAAGTGGTATTTCTTTAAGGAAATGGAAGCTGTTATACGAAAATGTTTCCGGCAAACACAACAAAATACTTCTAAATGCATTAAAGACCTTATTTAGAAATAAAGCTTACTATTATGGATAACACTATTAAAATAATTAAAAACATTTTGTTATTAGTTGAAAAAACTTTCACTTAAATACAAATTGTAAAAGTAAATGAATGATTAATGTTATTAAGAACCCTTACAAAACATCAAACATCTTGGCCTATCTTTTGTAAAATAACAAAAAACAACGTTACTTGAGTCGCCATATTATTCTATAAAAAGATGATAAAAATAGTCTTTAGAAGAAAGCTTAATATTGAAGCATTTACGACTAAAGCAAAAAGACATTCCATTTTTTAAGAAACTAATTTACATTTTTTTAAATAGTTACAAAATGTATAAAAAAAAGAATACAGAAACATTTGTTAGTATATTTTATTTATAGGGTGTTGAGTGACAGCACTCAACGCCGCACTTTGCTACGACACCAGAGCGAAGAAATGGAAATATAAATTTAAGTAAATATTTCATCTTCTCACTTGGCGATCGAACCCACAACCAGTCGGTTTTACAGTCACACTTTGTGCCCCTGCGCCACGACTGGCCTTGACTCATTCAACTTCATAAATATAAAAAAACAAAATATCTCCGTAAAGTACGACACAGCGAAGAAATAAAAATATTAAATATTTCATTTCCTCGAGTGGGAATCGAACCCCCAGTCTGTCAGGTTCTACAGTCACACGCTTCTGCCTCTGCGCCACCACTAGTATGTAACTATTAAGTAATTAAAATAAATAATTCGATTTCTTTATTTTCCGCCCGTTACGAACGTTATGTAGTAAGTAGATGACAACATTCAGCAAAGCATTTCGTCTAAGCACACTAATATAATAAATTAAATGTTACTTATTTGTAACTTGTTAATTAAAGTAACAAAATATTAATGATTAATAGGAACAATTTAATTTAAAACTAAATTTCTTCTTAATTTTCTTAACAAAAAGTTATGATATGTCATCAAAAGCATAAATGTGAAGTGAGAGCCAAGTTAAATGTTGAGTTAAATACGTTCTTCCCAACTGCTCAAACAAAGGAATGGAAAATGTATGTGAGTGCCGAGTTCTGTAATCATTTTGGGATAAAATTCAACCTCTATTTTTTTGATGGGATAATTTTAACATGACTATCCAAACTTTCAATTTATTGAATGTCAGTCATAGTTCACTAATAAATTGGAAGCTTTTTTTTAGGTTTACTCAGTTGATTACATTTTTCGTTATTTTTGTTTTGTTTATATTGATATAAAAGACGTGTAAGCTTTTAAAAAAATATTACATACATAAAACATACATGCATATATAACAGATATGTAGGCAGAGGGAACCCTTTAACCTGGTGTTAAAACACTGAGTTCCCATTATAGCACTTCGTTCTCCACTTTCTGCCAAATTCTCGAGGCATTGCGTGTTGAGTGGCGGTACTCAACGCAATTTGCCTTGCAACCAAAGCTAGGAAATGAGTGGAAATCGAACCTACAACCGTTGCATTTATAGTCACGCGCTCGTGTCTTTGCGACGCGACTACTTCCGAATTTCTAAGAATGTTATAAAAATAATATAACTTATTCCATATACGTACTATCTGCACTAAATCAATCATGTTTCGTAAATACATTATTTATACTAGAATAGAATTTTAACACGTTATCATATATACCTCTTATTAAGGCAGATCTTGCCATCCTATAGCTTTTATAAAGATTAAATCTCAGTTAATACATCAACTTCAAGCTGTATCCCGCACACAGCAGGATAAGCAGAGGGAACCAAATGTAAAAATGTATAAAACACTCTATTTCCCAGTTTACGTCGACTTTTTGAGGTATTGGGTTTTGAGTTGTGGGACTCAACGCCGGGCTTTTGCCTGGTGCCACAAAACTAAGAAATGAAAAGGGTAATAAATAAATACATCATTTCCTCGATTAGGAATTGAACCCACAACCGTTGCGTTACAGTCACACATTTGTGCCCCTGCGCCTCGACCGCCTCAAAAATGAAATTTCTGTAAATTTACGATAAATAAAATTTAATGCCTTAATTTAATACTAATCTTATATGAACGTACCTACTCACCTAACATTAATATTTTCGATGTCGAGTACGGTCTAACGCAATAACGAGTATCGGGGATGGCGAAATGATTAAATGATCGTAGGCTTTAATGGAAATTGATGCAGGATTATAAAGTAGAAATTAATTTTTTACTTTAATAAAATGTAAAGATTATATTATTTCATATTAGGTATAATTTGTATGCATACAACGATATACAATGGAATATATTAAGTATTTTAGAGAAGAATTATATAATCAAATTAAAATATCGTCTTTAACGTATTTTTTTTTTCGGAGCAAGCTGTGTTTATCTCTTATAATCCTCCCACAAATTGCCAATTCAACTACTAAACAACCAATAAACATATAATACCTAAAGTTATAAAAATACGTCGGCGACGTCCCTTTGGCTTGAAGTAGTAGAATATGTATTCGGAATGTAAATAAAAAAATATTTGTAAAAACAAAAACCCCGACTGCATCAAACTAAAAGAAAATAAACAAGCCCAATAGTTTATTAGGATTAACAGCCGGGACCTCTTTAAATTATGCGGGTTCCTGGTAAAGATTTTATTGTTTGAAGAATTACTTATAGGTCCCGACTGTTAATCCTAATAAACTATTGGGCTTGTTTATTTTCTTTTAGTTTGATGCAGTCGGGGTTTTTGTTTTTACAAATATTTTTTTATTTTACATTTTTTTGTTAGAATTTATTATGGTAATGATAATCATGATATACCTTTTTGAAATCCTGAAATTAAGCTCTTGAATTTGATACCCATATTGTGGTTTTCGAAACGAAAAAAAAAATTTTTCACTAAGTCCAATGGCGTACCACAGCCGCCATGATTATTTTTTATTAACGTCACCTATCTAAGAACACTTGGGCTGCTAATATGAATCTAACGATACCTCAAATATGTAAATCCGTTCAGCGGTTCTGGAGATACGAGGTAATAAAGAATATTACATACATACAAGATACGCGCGAAAAACATAACCCTTCCTTAGCAGTCGGGAAAAAATATTTTAACTGTCACAAAACACCGCACTAGACTACTTACTCTGCATGTACCTTTTACTTACAACGATCCCTCTCTCGTAGCGTATTAACATTTTATTAAATTATTTTAATTAAACTTTATATATAATTAATGTATTTAGTTCCTTTGTTACCATTAATAAGCATTAAATCTAAACAAGTCAAGAAGTATAAATACTTCAAGTATAAATACTTCTTGGCTTGTTTAGATTTAACAAGGTTAATAGCTTTATAGTTCATAAGCTGTTTATGAATATTCTATTTATAGTAAAGTAAGTTCTGCATTGACTAAATTGGTGCTAAGTAAAAGTCAATTATACTTGGTGATATTATTGTTTACTTTCAATATCGCGTATCTCTCTGTCGCGGGTCTATATCATGGTGCAGGAGCACATGCAAACGCGACAGGTTACTGGTTCGATTCCGAATCGAAGAAATGAAATATTTAAGATTTTCACTTCCTCGTTCTGGTAACAAGCCGTTTTCCTAAATACAAAACATTTTTACAGATATACATATATTTTTATTTTATTTATATTGTATGCTGCTCTCAAAATTCGATAAAACAGTGGAATTTAAAATATTTGTTTATTAATCATCGCACTTGACGATAGATTGATATACTCATCCTTACCACTTCTACGGCGTTAATACATCATAAAATAACAAAATATTGATTTATTATATAACAATATATCGAATAATATAGTAAATATTAATTCTAGGCTTACATAACAGTTTAGAGTATAAAGTTTAATACAAACAGAATGAGAGGTCACTCTGTCAGTGGTAAGTTTTGCTAACGTTGTCGATAAGCGTGAAGTTCGGTGACAGATGCTCCGCACCGATACAATTTGGACAGTTAAACATAACAGCCTTCGATGAAACTTTGAAATATGGTTATGTATTCTAAATCAATAAATTATTCTATCTATATTATTTAGAGCTATATCAGATATATAAAAACGGTAAAGTGCCATATATCGGAATCGCCCACTGAGATTTTCGTACCAATATCAGGATTATAGGTCAGTACATCCAACATAGAAATATGTAGCTCACAAACTTATTTTTGCACTCATTTTGAATACAAAAGTTAACAGTACAGTAGTATAAATATAAATTTGTAATGATTTCTTTTTATAAAATACCTATAAATTAAATTGTTCGAAGTTTTCCTTTATTTGTTTCGTAAGTTTTCAGTTCGTGCCAAATTTTATTACTATTGGTCGACGGTATATAGGTACAATATAGTTTTAATAACGCAGCAAATTTTATACAAAATCCAGCAAAAACGATGAATAAATGCTCGTATCTCTTGATTGCATTGACTTTGTAGCTTGATTTTTTGATTCTCCAAAGGACCGTAGACTTAAATATTTGATATTAATTTTAGCTTGATACCTTGAGATATGACGTCCTTGAGACGGACAACGAAGTGTTACGGGATAAAGTTGCGGCCAGCGACTATTTCATTTAATACAAATATTTAAATTCTAATTAGAACTTAAATCGTCTTAGGCATAAACTGTAGATGAAGTGTTGTAATTAAAATGAAGATACATATAAATCACTAGGTTTCTTAAATTATATATTGGTGATTTTTTTGTTCTATTTGATTTTGTTTCTCCATGGAAAACTTGGAAGATACATTTAAAATATATCTTCCACCCTTATAAAGTGGGACCGGAATGTCTTAACACTAGGCTCCCTCTGGCCACCCTGCTACATGCGGGATACCGGGTAAAGATTAAAAAAAATGCATAAACGACACCACATTTATTGTGAAATGAAATATCATTATTTCACCAAGCCAAGATAATTAATTATAAATATTGTAGAGCTCAGAAAATGACATTGATACTTCTGTAACCATTGTAAAGTATTTTATTACTTTCATTGTAATGATTGCCATGAACAGCCACATTATATTTGTAATATACATTAGACATTGTAGAATAAACGTTGTTCTTTTTTAGATTTATTAAATTTTCCAACTGTGTTCTAAAAAAACATATTTTGCACAAAAAGGCCATCAATTTGGAAAACTTTGGGGAGATCCCCCAGAATTGACCTCGTGCTTTGATATTTGGATTTGGCTATTATGCGTAACAATCTTTGTCAAACTACTAATCAAGATAATTTACATTTGATTTGCTACCATATTATTTTGTATGGTGAACTCTGGAAGTATTGCGTGTTGAGTGGCGGAACTCAACGCCGCGCTTTGCCTCATTAGCAGAGTGTGGAAATGAAAATATTAAATATTTCATTGGGAATCGAACAGACATCCATCGCGCTTACAGTCTCACTCTTCTGCTCCTGCGCCACGACCGACCTTCTCATACCTATGTAGAGATAAAAATATGACTTAAAATAAACAAATAACGATTTACATAAATATTCATTTTAGTAATATAAAATATAAAATTCCTTTGTCGAATACATTTTCACAAAGTTCTCACAGCGCCGCTGATCCGATAGTGTACTAAAAGGGAAAACTATTTTGCGGTCGCATGATCCGATTATGCATGTTTAAATACAGCGATATAATACGTAAAAAAAAAAATTAGCTTCACACAGCAAGGTAGGCAGAGGGAACCTAGTGTTAAGACACTCCGTTCCCCACTTTCTGCCAAATTCTGGAGGCATTGCGTGTTGAGTGGCAGAACTCAACGCCGCGCTTAACCTCGATACCAGAGCGAACAAATGGAAATATAAATTTTAGTAAATATTTCATCTCCTGGAGTGGGGATCGAACCCACAACCAATCGGTTTTGCAGTCACAACTCGTGCCGCTGCGCTACGACTGGCCTCAATAATAATTTTATTTATATATTTTTCATTTACACACTCCACTCACTTACAATGTTGATAATACAGTTGTATATGTAGGTATAGATTACATAATAGGTATTAGACAAAGATATTGTTTTATAAATTATAAGTAACATTATTTCTTTTACTTACTCGTATAATGCTGAATTTTCAATAGTTCCTAGTAGATAGTAAGATTAATTTTGTAATAAAAAAAAATACACACATATTTGTACACTCAGTGGCAAATCCGAAAGTAAATTAAATAGAATTGTATTTCTTAAAGTTTTACGCCTTATCCTGGATACAAAGCAAGGTACAAAGATAGACATTCCGCCCAATTTTCGAGATATTACGTGTTGAGTTTGCTCAACACCGCGCTTTGTCATGTCAGAGCAAGGAAATGAAAATAATTAATTTCTCTAAATGGGAATCAAACCCACATTCGTAGTGATTACAGTTAGACGCTGTGCCAAGACTACCTTAACACACGAAATAATAAAATAGACGAATAATTAAAAAGTTTCTCTGTTGAAACAATTTGAGCAGTTTCAAACAGTGAAATTATGGTAATGCAAGAGATAATCTTGGTCCTGCTGAAGACTCCGCAACTTCGCTCATAACTCGATATTGTCAGTCGCCACCACCGCGGCGTGGGGACGTGCTTTGAAACGTTTATGACATATTGTATATACAATGATATTTGTGATGTTTTTCATATTATTGATGGAGTTCTAATTATTAATTATACGATTTTCTGAAGGTAGGCGTTAACGTCTACTACACAGCTTCGACCTATTTTTTTTCGATCATGAGAAGGGAAGAGGGTACTCTGTCCCTAAACAAATGCAAGCACAAGTGGCTGCCTGTGAGGAGTCGACGGCTGTAAGGGCGCCCCCTGCGGGGCTCGAACCTCAGCTTATAGCCATCGAGCGGACTGGGAAAAGATCCTATGACCTATAATAGAATGGCTGTTATATATAGGTCGAAACTGTATAGTATCTAAGTATATCAAGTGATTTTTTTATTAGTTCCATTACAGGTTAACCATTAACTTCATTATATTTTTTCCCTTATTTACCTACGTTTTTATTTAAACTCAACTTGACGATGGGTGACCAAAATCATACATCACAATTTTTCATTGGTTTTAGAACTAAATTTGTATCTCTTATATTCCCTATTCCAGTTCAAACTATGCAATTTGACCTCTTTCTATAACTCGGAAAGCAAACTTTTGCATCGATCAATCTTGTTATCTGCACAATGGAACAAAGGAACTCCGAAGCTGAAATAGGTTTTTGATCGACTATATAGACATTGCAGAACAAAAATGTATTTTCACGTTTGTTGCTAATGGAAATTATATTTTACTGTAAAGATTTTTATCTTTTTTAAAGAGTGTTTTGTTTCTTTTTTATATTTTTATCATTTGTACAAGATATCACTGTAACTGTAGAACGAACGAACGAAAATATTTAATATTTTTATTTCCTCGTTCTAACAACGCGCGGTGCTGAGTTCTGCCGCTAAGCACGCAGAGCCTCGAGAATTCGGCGGGAAGTGGGGAACGGAATAGTCTTAATAAGAACAAATGTCTTAACACTGGGTTTTCTGATTCTCTCTGGGGGGTAGGCAAAGGGAACCTAGTGTTAAGGCACTCCGTTCCCCATTTTCCGCCAATTTCTGGAGGCATTGCGTGTTGAGTGGCAGAACTCAACGCCGCTCTTAACCTCGACACCAGAGCGAAGAAATGGAAATATAAATTTTAGTAAATATTTCATCTCCTCGAGTGGGGATCGAACCCACAAGCAGTCGGTTTTACAGTCACACTTCGTGCCGCTGCGGCACGACTGGAAATATATGTATATCTGTAAAAATATTTTGAATTTAGGAACAAGGCTTGTTACTTGTTGAAATCGAACCCGCAACCTTTCGCGTTTACAATCGCACGCTTGTGTTCCTGCGCCACGACAGAGACCCGCGATATTTAAAGTAAATAATAATAGCACTAAGTATAATAAACTTTCACTTAGCAGCAACTTAGCGTCAATGCGAAACTTATTTTAATATTCATGAACAACTTGTGAACTATAAAGCTATTAACCTTGTCAGATCAAAACAAGCCAGGAAGTATTTATACCTAACGCAGTTTATGTATGAATACATTAGTGCTATTTAAAGATTAATTATAATATTCTAATAATATGTTAACACGCTACGGACAGAGATCCCTCTCGTTGAACGTAAAAGGTACTCGCAGAGTAAGTAGTCTAGTGCGGTATGACCGTTTAAATATTTTTTTTTGCTTAAAACTAAATGTCAAATTAAATGTTTCTTGAATACATTTAATTTTAAACATCATTTTTAAAAGTTAAACAACTTTAAATGTAGAGAGATTTGGACCGGCGCTTTTTGAAACTGTTCAAGCGCTCTGACCGCTAAGCCACTCATACGTTCTACGTTCTACGTAGAACCTATGAGTGCTTTAAAACACTTTCAAAATCTATAATATTTGAATGGTGAAGCTCAACGCCGCGTTTTCACCATGGTATCAGAGCAAAGAAATTACAATATTAATAAATAATAATTAATTCCTTCGATTGGAAATCGAACCCACAATCGTCAGGTTGCAGCCACACACCTGCGCCTCTGCGCCACGACGGCGTCTTTATTTTCATATTTATTTCATAACTATCGCTATCTATTGAGATAATACTAATATAATAAAACAATAAAACTCACTTTATCTTATGAACTCCTCCAATGTATTTCTTCACCAGTGGTACTATATCTAGCCTCGATGCCGTTTCGGGAATAAGCCCCTCCAATACGATGTGTACCGCTTTTATACATTATTTATATATTAACTACCCTCTTTATTTTTACAAGACCTAACACTGGTCGATTTTATAACATTATTTATTTATCAAAAACCCTCTTTTTCAAAACCTAACACTAATTCTCAAACAATATTTTCTCCCCCCTTCAGTAATCACGGAGCCCCAATCACTCCCCACAGATAGACACAAACGCCTATAGACTCATTACCTCCATTAAATCTCAATGATCAACAAAGTGCTAAGTGTTTGTACAAAGTCACCAAGGCCCTACTAATGGTTCAATAATTTAAATGGCAAACAAGAGCTCGGTTTAGGTTTCGTGCCTCACTTCTGGGAAATATGGCTATAATGTTTTAACATAAATAATATGGCCAGCGCAAGGACATATGCGTGCATCTGTAAGCGCGACAGGTTATGGGTTCGATCCCCACTCCAGGAATTTAAATTTTTATATTTTCATTTCTTGGCTCTGGTGCGAGGCAAAGTGCGGCGTTGAGTTCCACTATTCAACACGCGATACTTACAGAATTCTACATAGGTTCCCTCTGCCTACCCTGCTACATACGGAATACAGCGTGAAGCTATTCCATCATATTTTTTGAGACAAACTCCCTACTTAATTTATTTATCCCTTCTTATTTTTTACAAGATCAGGCTATATGTTAGTATGATACTACTACACTATTCACAACCAAAGGTTGTGTGTTCGATTCCACATCGATTCGATCGATTGAAGAATTCATTATTCACCTAATATATTTGAGGCATTGAGTTTCGCCTATCAACATGCTATGTCTCCCAAAATTTGGAGAAATATAAGGAACGGAGTGTCTTAACACTAGATCTGATGTATCCCGCACAGCGTGAAGGTAAAAAATAAAACTGATTTATTTATTTTACTGATACTACTGTAAAATTTAAATATACTGTTCCAGTAGTGGTTTGAATATGGGAATAATAAAACGAGCAGCGTCACATTCTGTTTAGTTTATTCGACTGATCATGGCTACGAAACTGTCTATTTATATATATTTGAACATACTGTCAAATGAGCAACTTTTATATGATAAATTTATACAATCATTAAAGTATTCAAATTCAAAATATTACTTATTCAAATAAACTCTTATAAGCACTTTTGAATCGTCGAATTAACATGGAAACAAAAAAGAAGCTACCACCGGTTCGGAAGGCAGTTCTGCTGAGAAGAACCGGCAAGAAACTCAACAGTGGCTCTTTTACATAATGTATTTATCCATATACTATATAATTCAATGTGTAATTAATTATTAGCTATAATTGAATTGAGAATAACATTGTTTATAGGTCTTAAAATAAAAGTTACGCAAAAGGAAATTGAATAATTCTATACAGTGTTGCTAGTGATTTTTAACAGTACTTCTTATATGTTAAACTTATAAAATATATAAAGTTAATGAATCTACTCAATTTGCCAATTAGTGCCAATACTATTATGTATAATTAAATTGATAATAACATACTCTTTTAAAGTACTAAAATAAGTATATGATATTAGATAGAAATATTCCATATGGTCTTGGTCGTGCTGTTTAACAATACTTAAAGTCTCAAGCCACTCGATAGATAGACAGATAGATGGGAGGAGAAGTTTCACTTGACAAGCCAACGGGATCTCCGACGTCGCCGACGTAATGTTCGTAGGTAACCAAGTGGAAATATTAAATCTATTACGACGTCGCCTATCAATTAACGCAGAGTTTATAGTTCACATTTCACTTACGATCGTCGATGTATTAATTTAAACTTTAAAAATAATAGTAACATTTGAATAATTTTAAATTGTCTTTTTATATCTTTAGGTAATATATGTTTATTGTTTGTTTAATACTAGCCAAGGCAATTTATAGGAGGAATATAAGCCGTCATCAAGAAAAGTTTGATTATTAATTAAGAGATAAACATAGCTTGCTACGAAAAGACATAAAAGACGATTTTTTAATTTGATTATCTAATCCTTCTCCAAAATACTTAATATATACTATTTTATATCGTTGTACGTATGCATACAAATTATACATAATATGAAATAATCTTTACATTTCATTAAAGTAAAAAAATAATTTCTAATTTATAATTCTGCATCAATTTCCATTAAAGCCTACGATCATTTAATCATTTCGCCCTCGCATACCCGATACTCGTTATTGCGTTAGACCGTACGTGAGTAGGTACGTTTATATCAGATTAGTATTGCATTAAGGCATTAGATTTTGTTTAGGGTAAATTTACAAGAGTGTAACTGTAACGTGACGGTTGTGGGTTCAATCGCCATTCGAGGGAATTATTTATTTATTTATTAACTCTTTTTATTTCTTAGTTTTGTAGCACCAAGGCGTTGAGTTCCGCAATTTAAAAACCAATACCACAAAAATTCGACGGAAAGTAGAAAATAGAGTGTGTTAGCACTTGATTCCCTCTGCTTATCCTGCTGTGTGCGGGATACAGAGTGAAGATGATGTATTTACTGAGATTTAATTTTTATAAAAGCTATACGGTGACAAGATCTGCCTCAATAAAATGTATATGTAATAAAGTGTTAAAATTATCTAGTATAAATAATGTATTTACGAAACATAAGCTGTTTTGGTGCAGATAGTACGTATATGGAATATGTTA
The DNA here is from genome assembly GCA_021202915.1 of Heliconius himera. Lineage (NCBI taxonomy): Eukaryota > Metazoa > Arthropoda > Insecta > Lepidoptera > Nymphalidae > Heliconius > Heliconius himera. The sequence goes on along the minus strand of JAJHJA010000155.1, from coordinate 13,903 downwards.
TATTATTTTTTTATAACATTCTTAAAAAATCGGAGGTCGTCGTGTCGCACAGACACGAGCGCATGACTATAAATGCAACGGTTGTAGGTTCGATCTCCACTAATTTCCTAATTCTGGTTGCGAGGCAGACATTCAACACGCAATGCCTCGAGAATTCGGCAGAAAGTGTGGAACAGAGTGTCATAATGGGAACTCAGTGTCTTAACACCGGGTTCACAGGTTCCGTCTGTCTACACATCTATTATATACAGATTTATTATATGTGTAATACTTTTTTTAAAAAGTTTACAAATCTTTTATATAAATATTTAAAAAAAAACAAAAATAACGAATGTATGAATGTAAAAATATGAATGTAATCAACTAAGTAAACCTAAAAGCTTCCAATTTATTAGTGAACTATGACTGACGTTGAATAAATTGAAAGTTTGGATAGTCGTGTTAAAATAATCGCATCAAAAACATCAATATGAAATGAAAGACAGAGGTTGAATTTTATCCCGAGTGAATACAAAATTCGGCACTCACATAGATTTTCCATTCTATTGTCTGAACAGTCAGGAACGACGTAATTCATTTCACAATTATGGTTTTGATTACATATATTATTTTTAAAATCCTTTTATTTTCTTACCCTCTTTGATCAAATAGTAATAGTAGTAAAATTATTAAATATTAAACTTTTTCTACTTTCTTGATAATAATTAATTAATCACAAATCTGCTCTACGCTGTATCCCGCACACAGCCAGGTAGGCAGAGGGAACTTAGTGCTAAGAAACTCCGTTTCCCATTTTCCGCCGAATTCTGGAGGTATTGCGTGTTGAGTTGTGGACTTCAACGCTACTCTTTGCCTCAACATCAAAGCGAAAAAATGAAAATATTAAAAATAATAACTAATTGCCACGAGTAGAGATCAAACTCACAATCGTCGCGTTTACAATCACACGCTTATGCCACTGCGCCTCGCGGCCTCTAAATTCAGAATTGTTACTAAAATTTATCTTTTCTTCATTGAAATTGTATTTGGTTATCGGTTTTTTTTAGCAATTTTCTTGTGACGCCATTCTTAATGTCAAATGGTATTTTCGGCCCTGCAGGTTGGTTTTTTAAAATGGATTTAACTTTTTTTAAAGTATTAATATACCTATAAGTTTATAATATTATGAAAACAATCTCAAATCTTACGTTAAGAATTCACTGTGAGCATCGGGTTACGGCTTCTAATTGATGACCCAGTATCATTTAAATAACGCAGGCCTGACCCTACATTTTCTTTATTTACCTTTAAAAGATGTTAGCTAAGATAAGACACAAAATAAAATACTCATTCCTTTTTCCCAAGTCTAGAGAAATCATTTATGTCGAGTAGAAAATAGTTAATTTTATAGGGAAAGTCCGCAGTAAGGGAGACAAGTCGGTCGCAATCTAATTTAAATGAATAAGAAATACATTGAAAATTAATGTCAGATTGCTTTATTAAAGAGTTCTTTATTAATTTAATGATGTTATAGACGAGTTTGGCTAAATGCGTTTGTTGTGGGTTCGATTCTCACTCGAGGTAAAATATGTATGTATAAGTTTTGTTGATTATATTGACCGAAATTGGGACTAAACTGAAGAAAATCGTATTCAAATATCATAACACCACATACGATACACTCACCGCGCACTCTTTTGAATTCGGATGGAAAACAGAGGACAGAGTGTTTGACACTAACCCTACTCTATTCCTAAAAAACTTGTCTCTTTAGGGTTTCGTATTCAACGGTATCCTATTACTTAGACGCCGGTGCACCACCACCAGGATGTTCTTATAAATCATAATAATTAGACAATTTAAATTTTCTCAGATGATGTATTTGTATTGCCGCTATAACAACAAATACTAAATAAAATAAATATTTGATGGCTCTCATGTAGGTGATTTTTTGCCGTTTTTATAAAAAATGGAAACGTTTCGCTTTTTATGCTTTTTATGTTTTGCTCTCTAATTATTGTAGTTTTAAGTTTATTTTTTTATTTATCATACTTACATAATAATTAAAAATGATATTTTAAGTACATATTTAGAAATCATATAAAAAAAATAGCGTTGTGGAATTCGATCCCGCGCCTCTTGGACGGGTTCCACGTATTAGAATTGATGATGATAATAACAGGATAAATAGGCAAAGTGATTAAAGCATTCACGTTCCACTTTTTGTCTTCAATAATTTTTATGTATTTTCAAAATTATAACTCTCTTTAAATTACTTATGTGTGTATATGAAAAATAAAACTTGATAACATTAAAGAAACACAAACATTTAGAAACATTTAGAATATGTATCCCGCACACAACAGGGCAGAGGGAACCTAGTTTTAAGACACTCCATTCCTCATTTTCCGCGAGGTTAGGCGTGTTGAATGGTAGAACTCAAAGCGCGGCGTTGAGTTTTACTACTCAACACGCAATACGTCTTAACATTAGGTTCCCCCTGCCCTCCATTCTGCGAGCGGGATACAGCGTGAAGGTGATTAAAATTGAACTTTATATACCTGTACTGTAAAGTTCTCTTACCAAAGTCAATAAAATACTTTAAGAACAGTTTTACAACAGACTACAAATCTTTATAAAAACTGGAGTCGCGACTCCGCAGAAATCTGCAATGCAAATAGTAACTCTTGACACAGAACTTCTCTCCCGAGGGACTAATACGAACATAACTTCTTTTTATATGAGATAAAATGATAATTTATTTCATTGTTCAGCTTACTTTTAAGGTAGTATGTGATTATTTTAATAATTATACTAAGGATTTATATATTAATAGAATTCATTTTTTAATAGAATTATTTTTAACCACCCAACAGAATTAAAAAATAGAATTATAGAATAGAACTGCTTTTACTTTGGTCCTCTTTGTATTTTTGTGTAAATAAATAAAATAAAAAAAACAGAACCCGCACATAATTAAAATTTAAAACAATAACGTACGTTCATATTTAAATAATAGAATAAATTACAAATGGATTCCTCTTAACTTTATTTAATAAGTAACAACTGCAAATACGGTGAAATAATTAATATATCTGGTTTTCATACAGTTCACTCATTCGTATCCAGTTCGTCTTGTTTGTTCGCGCGTCAGTCTCACAGCTCACTGTATGAAGCTATTCGCTTCATTTGCAATTCGTTGTGGGAAATGTGATGGTTACTAAATATAATGATTTATCGAAATGAGAAACAGTAAATAAATATTTGTATGAAATGGATGCAAATATATTTATTTATTTTAATGTTTGTCGCCATTGTAACGAAGTTTATACACTGTAGTAGATTTTTTTATAGACGTGCACTATCGACTTTTGGATACGTACATTGTTTTGGAATAGAAATTTTATTTATCTATTAGCGAGGCTGTCGTGGCGCAGGGGCATAAGGATGAGGTTATAAAGGGACGGTTGTGAGTTAGATCCCCACTCGACGAAACACCAAGGCTAAAGCCCGGTGTTGAGTTCCGCCACTCGTCACGCAATGGAAATGGAAAGTGAGTAACGGAGTGTCTTAATATTAGTTCCTTTTGCCTACCCTGCTGTGTGCGGGATTCAGCGTGAAGCTTATTTATCTATTCGCGTATCTATGGAATCTGTAAATAAAAATTGAAACTGTCGAGTTTTGACAGTGAAATCAAATACCTATTATAATACGTAACTTTTTTATTTATTATTTTGAAAATGTATAAAAGTAAATGTTTATAGAAATATGGTTACATAAAATGCTTAGTAGTTTTAGAACAGTTTTAATTTACACGAAATTGTTTCTTTAATCATTGCAAAGCCACTAAATCATGAATCGAATGAAATTTAAATTCACCTTATTAAAAAAAAATACTTTTATTCTTTCAAATCTCTAATACATGTTCCAAGTGAAGCACAACTCTTTGAGTCGTCTTTGTGACTCACAAGATACAGTCAGTGTGAGACAGCGGACGTTAAAAGGCAACAATAAGCGGAGTCCTTACTCCGCAGTTAGTAGGAAAGGGATATATGTAGATAACTAGGGCAACAGTTTCACAAGAGATTTGCTTTTTTGATCTTCTTCAAAGTAGGACACATGTTGCAGGCTGTTTGATATAGCATATTCACACTTCAAATACATACGCTTAGAAGGGTTAAGACTTATGGAGTCAAATATATATTTTATCTCTTTAAGAAAGTTAGAAATATACTATACTTTTTTATCTAATCTTATCATTTATTTCTGAACATTCACTTTATCAATATAACAACAATTTCACATTTCGGACAATAAATAGATTATTCGATGAGCGATTTAATCCAGCAAATTACATTCACATCACTAAACACTCTCGCATATGACGTACATAATAATGTAATTTCACTCAGTGCTCAAACGACTACTCAAATACCTAATGACGTCAGCTGCAAGTGTCTACAGGAACTTGCTCTAATTGCCAAAGGAAATTAAACAACAAGGTATAACTGTAACAAAGGTACACCTGCGAGCAGCTACTCGTAGCGGAGTCGCGGCAGCTTCACTACTTGCTACATTCTTCTTTCAGACTGAAACAGTTAAACTTTTTCCACCATAACTCCATTTGAATGGCATTAGGCGACCAATTTAAGGGTGTAATTTTTTTATCAGATTCTTGAAGCGCTCTTTTAATAATTAGATTTAAAAAATAAAAAAAATCTAAGAAAACATGAAATAATTTTCAACCACTATATTTATAGTGCACTACAGTTCAATTACTATTTCGTAAACAATATTCTCAATAATATATCAAATCAATACTCAAGAATTGCACTCATACAAATAGGCTATTTTGTATGGAATAATAATATCGTAATAATGTCATACTGAATCCGTAGAGTATCGCCTTATTTAACGTTGGTATGAGTTACGAGATATTAGCGTCTTAATATGCACTCCCATACTGCTGCTTAAGATGTTACTTAAGATAATATTTATAAAAGATGTTTACATTGTTGCTCTGTTCTTATACTAATTTCGACGGTAGGGTGAATAGGGACTATGGATGAAATTTCTGTTTATTCTCAACACCATTTTTTTTGCATTTTTGTAAAACGATGTTTCGTATTCTTAACACTTCTTTTGTATTTTCTCAGAAACATTTCACGGAATCATTGCCATAAGAAAGCTCACTCGCTAATCTCCGCGTCTTGCACCATCTCACGGCGACACTAAGTCCCGTTGTCGAAGTACATTGTGTACACTTGGCTTCAGAGATAATGGAAGTGAACTGCTCATTAACTATGCGTGATTATGTTTTAGTATTTTATATATATCTACTAGCGACCCGCTCGCGGCTTCGCCCGCTTTAACTACTGAATTATTCAAATAATGTGCCTATGCTTGCAAAGCACATAAGATTACTAAAGTGAAAATTATTTAAACCTTAATGCAACCCACATGTTCCAATTGTTTAAAAAAAACACACTTAAGCAAATGACACAAACAACAGAAAACTTAAACGAAAGAAATTACAAACAACATTACGTTGGTCTATCTATACGTATAGATTCCTATACACCTACCCATCACGCCACTATGACGCGATAGCGTCATCAATTCTTATTATTATACCCTGCAACTTATTTGTGAACGATGATATAAAAGGCTGCACGGGCGTTGTACGTTCAGTAGCCGCTGCCATCAACCGGAAGGAGAGTGCGGTGGCAGCCTTCTTGGACGTAGCCAGCGCGTTTGATCGCGTCTGGCACCCCGGCCTACTCAGGAAGATCCTCCAAGCCGGCATGCCTCATCACCTTGCGGTCGTCCTGGCCGCCTTTCTGCAAGGCAGGACCTTCAGGGTGAAATTAGAAGACAGCATCTCCAGGAGTCACCCAGCCACTGCGGGTGTGCCGCAGGGCAGCACCTGGTCCCCAGCGCTTTACGCCTGCTACACGGACGACGTTCCGGTCCAGCAGGACGTCACCTTGGCTTTATACGCCGATGATGTCGCCCTGATCGCCAAATCCCTCAACCCCAACCACGCTGCTGTGAAGCTTCAACGAGCCCTAGATCTGCTGCCGAATTGGCTAGCGGAGTGGAGGCTCACCATTAACGTTAAGAAGACGCAGGTCATTCTTCATTTGGCACCCATCTCAAGCTGCCTCCTCCGCTCAGCCTACAGGGCCAGCAGATCGACTGGAGCCCACAAGCCACTTACCTGGGAGTCGTGGTCGACAGGCGGTTGACCATGATCGGGCACATCCGTCACGCTACCAACTCCGCAAAATCAGCGCTGTTCCTGCTGCGACCGTTAATTCGTTCGCACTTGCCGCTGCGAACCAAGCTCGCGCTCTACAAAACTTACGTTAGGCCTCGCCTCACATACGCCTCACCCGCATGGTACGCCCTAGCCAGTCAACGCCAACGGAACAACCTGCAAGTGGTCCAAAACCTCGCCCTGCGAAGAGTCACCCAGGCCCCATACTTCGTCAGGAACGCGACGATTCACCGCGACCTCAAGATGGAGAGCCTGGAGGAGCACATCGGGCGGCTCGCCTCCAACGTGTTCAGCCGTGCCGATGTTTCTGACCACTTGCACCTCAAAGACATCGCCCCGTGGCATTCAAGACCTCCAGACAAGCGCAGACTTCCTAGGGATATCCTTCCTTCCCCAAACCCCGATTCCTGAGCTGTCGTCATGGTCACTGGTCGCCTAAGCTGGGCCTCCCCCGGGTAACCGGGGGTCTCACCTGGCTGGGTTGACCGCCCAGGCGACAAGAGCTCATCCTCCCCGTTGATTCCACACCCCCAGCTACAATTCCCCAAAGGAAAAGTAGCGCTCATGCCACGCCATTGGCCACCAGAAGACGCACCTGTCGTAATAGGTGCCGCCAGAGACCACGGAAAGAGGGCTAAGCCCTGAAGCCGTTCCCTTGCTCCCCCCCAGGTGAGCAGGAAGAAAGAAAACCCCCACGCGTTACGTTCAGTCTTGGCTCTGGTGTGGGTCGGAGCACTACTCGTGCTCCACTACTGGCTAACCTCGACTATTTGGACAATTGATTAATTAATTAATTGTTATTTTAATTATAAATGTGGTTAAGACCTATTTATAATTATCTACGTGAAGTCTTGGCTCTGGTGTGGTTCAGAGTACTACTCGTACTCTGCCACATAACCTCGACTATTCGGGTTATTTAGTTAATCAATTATTATCGTAATTATGAATGTGGTTAACACCTATTTGTAATTGCACTGGGCTGGAGCAGTGAAGGCGAGTGTTGATATATCGGAAAGGGATCCCTGAAGCCTACACCTGTGGTCGCAAGTCCCAGGCACTGCTTCTCATCATTTAAAGGCCGTAAATAATATTAGTTGCAACTACCGTCCACATTTATGTGGAATGTTTGTTCGATACGACTACCCTCTTGTTATCACTTCCGACATATGTGAGGAATATGTCAGGATATACGAGCGGTAACGATAATGATAAGTACTTTGTGTTAATTGATTTATATTAAGTTATGTGATTATTATGTTCCTTAATTTAATAATGTTCCTTAATTTAAGTTTTGTACATGTCTAAGCAATTAAACATGTACAAAACTTAAAAAAATGCAAAATTTAAACCAAATTGTTACTTTACTAATTGTTTTTATTTAATAAATTTCTAACCTGTTTCACTAAATTCAGAAGTGGGATCGGAACAAACTCCGATCTTAATTACTTCATCTTTAGCTTAGGTTCCACCTGTCACATTAATATCATACATGACAACGCTGGCTTCTGAGCTGGGCAGTCAGTCAGTCAGCCCTCTCGAGACAACGGATAAATCTGGTGAGTTTACAACCATATTCATTTTCAAAACTTTGTTACAACTCCACTACCTTTGTATTATTTATTATCCACACAATTGTAACTCTCCATAGCTTACTTTTAGAAATCATTCAGTTACTATTTGAAACTACCTTGCAAAATGTATTTATGTTAAAATTACTTTTTGTACATGTGTCATGTGTTCACATGTGAGTATAACTTTGGTTCTACTCACAAAACAAAGTACAAAGGCCAGGACATGGTCGGGTGTTCTGCTCCACGCGTCTTTGTCTCCAACATCGGACGTAGTGATTTGTATGGGTACGAGTTAGTACTCCTGTTAATAAAGTAAATACATTACTTTGTTGAACTACCGTTTATTTCATTTTTAACTTTGACATTGTGTGTGACTATTGTGATAGTGGTGCTCTTATATCGCTGAATTCTTTACTATATATATCACTAGCGTAGAATTAGCTAAGGCGAAAAAGGTTTTTTTAAGAAAAAACCTTAATTTAAAAAAATAGCTAAATAAAACAAATATATATATATTTGTTTTATTTAGCTCTTTTTTTAAATAAAGGTTAAGGTATATATATATATATATATATATATATATATATATATATATATATATATATATATATATATATATATATATATATATATATATATATATATATATATATATATATAAAAAATAATATATAAAATACATAAAAAATATATATAAAAAAAAAAGGAGTTCGGAGAGTCCGGAGAGTCCGGAGAGTCTGGAGAGTCGAGAGAGTTTTCGACCTATTTCCATTTCTCAATATAATATTAGATGTATAAAAAATATATAACTTATTTTGTCCGCCGACCGACCTCTACTTTCCGACCTCTACTTTTTATTGCAGATTTGGAAATTGAATTCACAAGAAACTTGGTAGCAGCCACACACCAGCTAAAATTAGTAAAGCAAACAACGATAGGTACTTAGTTAAAACAATTTTCTAAACTCTTAAATTATGACAGCATTCTGGAAACTTTCTACATGAAACTTCTTAATTAAGCTAAAGATTGAGTTTTAAGACTTAATCACTTTAAAGTATTGGAAAATAATTTTAAAGTATATGAAAAAATTTAATAAAAGCCACGTGATTTTTTTTTAAAGAAGTTAAGTACAACGTGGCGCAGTATGGTAGTATCTGGCTGCTAACGCGATTTTGAGAGGGGAATAGTTTTATTCGGTATATTTACTTCTGATCCCTAGAAGACAAAGCGCAGCGTTGAGTTCTGCACTAAATATTCAATGTCTGAAAATTGGGCGAGAAAATACCCAACACTTAACAACTAGGTTTCCTCTGCCTACCCTGTTGTATGCAAAATGCTGTTTTTTTTAAGAAATTAGTAACGTTTACCTTATAAAGGTCACGGATTGTGAAAGCTACTATATATTACTGGATCCCTTTTAATCTTTTTAAAAGTAATCTAATGTTGAGGAGTAAGTTATCGCTTTATTTTACCTTCAATTTAACTCACAGACCAGAACTCACAGACAGCCCACTAATTTGTTGCTGAGTGTACGCAGTTGGGTGTACTAAAAATATGCTTCATCATCATCATCATCAGCCTGTGCTAGTCCACTGCTGGACATAGGCCTCTCCAATGGCACGCCACTGAGCTCTATCTTGAGCTCTTCGCATCCAGCCGATGCCAGCCACTTTACGAATATCGTCACTCCATCTAGCTGGAGGACGTCCCACACTACGCTTGCCGAGGCGTGGTCTCCACTCTAAAACGCGTTTACTCCAACGGTCATCGATTCTGCGACAAATGTCGATAACATTGGTTCTCTGTCGGATTACTTCATTTCGAATTCGATCCTTCAGGGATATTCCAAGCATAGCCCTTTCCATAGCACGCTGAGCGACTTTAAAGTGGTGGATTAGTCGCACTGTCAGTGTCCACGTCTCGGCTCCGTATGTCATAACTGGTAGGACGCACTCGTTAAAGATTTTTGTCTGTAGGCTTTGCGGTATCGGTGACGAAAAGACTTCACGCAGTTACCTATATGCTGCCCAACCAAGCTGTATTCTTCTGCGAGCCTCCATCTCGAAGTTGTTTCTACGTAACTGTACAGTTTGACCAAGGTAGACATATTCCTGAACAACTTCAAGAGGTACTCCATCAAGTGCAATCGGTTCAGGTATAATGTGTTCGTTGAACATTATCTTAATTTTATCCAAGTTCATACGAAGACCGATGCGAGCAGAAGACTCAGCCAAGGTGCTCAACATATATTGCAGGTCCTGCACGGTTTCAGCCACAATAACAATGTCGTCTGCAAACCTCAAGTGTGAGAAGAACTTGTCATCTATGTTTATGCCCCGTCCTTTCCAGTGTAGCGTCTTGAACATATCCTCCCGATGCATTAGTGAACAATTTGGGAGAAATTACGTCCCCCTGTCTCGCTCCTCGATGCAAGTGGATAAATTTAGACTGCTGATTTTGTACTTGGACGGTTATAGTCGCTGCATTATAAAGGCTTCCCAACACTTCTATATATCGCCAATCGACTTGGCACCGTTGCAAGGACTCAAGAATAGACCAGATTTCAATGGTGTCGAAGGCTTTCTCATAGTCCACAAACGCTAGGCACAAGGGAAAATAACAAGAATGTGGTGTTGAACTAATTCATAGCACATATTTACTTAGAAAGCGTATATTGATCGATATATTTACACCTTGACCGACTTAATCCCTTTAACTTGTTATCTAACCGTAACCGTGAGTTCGTAATGTTAACTAAGTGAGGAAGCCCATTGCTGTGATGTTCGTTTGTATTATGAAACATTATTAACGCCAGTACTTAAGTTGTCATTTGCAATAAGTAATTTCATTTATTATTAAAATGTGAGACAGTTTTTTTTTTTAATTTTCTATATCGATTGACTGTTTTATATATTTTTTTATTTATTCATTATACATTTGTGATAGAAAGAATAAAAAAAAATATTATAACTCTATAAATTTACTATTACCTTAAAATACGTAGATTTGTATGTACATAGAAATAGAGGTAGTCTCAATTGATAATTACACCACTTCCACCTACTTTTTAATTTTCGTGACATTGCGCGTTGAGTGACGGAACTCAACGCCCAGCTTTGTCTTCTCATCACAGCAAGGAAATGCAAATATAAAATGATTTATTTACAAGCCGCTACCTCCATTTTAAATACCAGAGCAAATAAATGTAAATATTCATAATTAATAATTCATTTCCCCTAGTGAAAATCAAACACACAACCGTCACGTTTACCCTCTACCAAGACTAAACACGTTACTTCATATTTACAAAATTACACACCTATAAGAGTTCACCTACTCTGTAATCAATTAAGCTGTTTGTTAGTTTGTTCAGTATTCACACTGTATTGTCAGGAAATAGTCCGATAGAGCACCTCTCTAGTCAATTTCCTGCCCTTAACGATTCCACTCACGTCTCTATTTTCTTTCCTTCCCCTCCTTGCCTCTTGTACATTAGGAGCTGAGATTTAGTTACGAAACAGTATATATTAAAGGTGTTTTTGGAGGTTTTTGTTTATAAAACGAATATTGCGCAAAATACTATGAAGATATAGAGGCTTGTAGTGGTGCATGGGCACAAGCGTGTGACAGTAAACGTGACAGGTCGTGAGTTTGATTTCTACTATAGGAAATTTAATATTTTAATTTCTTCGTTCTGGTGTCGAGGCAAAGGACGGCATTGACTTCCGTCACCCAGCACAAAATGCCTCCAGAATTCGGCGGAAAGTAGGCAGCGGAGTGTGAAATACAGCATGAAGCTAAAAAGTATATGGATATATTTTAACCTTACTTTCAGCTAATACGTCTGAATGGTTTCTCTAATAATATTCCTAAAGAGAGAGAACCTAATCCAATATACATGTTATATATCTAAAGAGAGGAGTCATTATAAAATAATTAATTATAATATAACCAATGTATTTTGAAAGGCACATCAACAAATCAAGTAACAGTCTGTTGTGAACGATCTCTCATAATGAGAAATAATGAAGGGCAAGCCCCGTGCTGATGCTAGCGACAGCCGGACACGACACCCCCTAAATCTTTATAATAAAGACGAATGACGTGATTATCTGCAGCTTCACCCTAGTAGGGTAGACAGAGGGCGCCTAATGTTAAAACATTCCGTTCCCCATTTTGCGTGTTGAGTAGCGGAACTTAACGCTGCACTTTGCCTCGGAACTAAAGCGAATATATGAAAATATTGCATACCTCATTTTTACGTACGCGTTTCTATGTACGCTTGTGCCTCTCCACAACGACGGCCTTTCAAAGAAAATAAACAAACTCTTCAGCTCTATTATACTAGTATAGATATTATAGAAACGTAAATATTAAACGTGAGATAGATTAAATAAAATACTAGGTTTATCTATTTTTATTTTAAATTTAAACCTATTAAAATCTATTTATGATTGCAGTATCTGGTTATAGATATGATGTTCACATTTCAATTTGAATGACGTATTACGAGCAAGTAGTCTGATTCCTAAAAAAGTTATTTATGTATTTGATTACGTAATATACGGCGCTGAATTCCGCCATCGATTATGTTCTCGTCGTAACGTAACTTGTGTTTCTAATTGCCCTACAAACTCCTGCCGTAGATAAAAAAGTAATAGCTATCACGTAAGTTGACTAAGGTAACTGAGGAAGTTGACTAAGGAACAAACGTGCAAGTGTAAACACGACAGGTGGTGGGTTTGATTCTCTCCTGAGGAAATGAACTATTTTATATTTTATTTCCTAGCTCTAATAACGAAGCAAATGCGGCACTGAGTTCCACCACTCAACACGTAATGTCTCCAGAACTCGTCGGAAAATTAGGAATGGATGTGTCCTAATGGGAACGGAGTGTCTTAACACTGGGTTTCCAGGTTAACTCTGCCTACTCTGCTATGAGCGGAATACAGTGTGAAACTAAGGTAACTAAGTTAAGTCTGTGTAAGTCTGTAAAATGAGATTATTTAATGTATAAGGCGTTATTTATATATATTGTTCTCTTTATTTTATATAACGCAAAGTATATATTATAAATAATTAAATATTATAACCACGACAAGTTGAGGGTTCGATTACCACTCGAGGAAATAAAATATTTGATATTTTCATTTCTTCACTCTGGTGTCGAGTCAACGCGCTGCGTCCAGTTCCGCAAGTCAACACGCAATGCCTTCAGAATTTGTCGGAAAGTGGAGAACAGAATGTCTTTATTCTAGTCTCCCTCTGAAGCGTGAAGCTAAAAATAGAGCTATTAATTTTCACCGGATAATAATATTAAAAGCCTTAATTTCCAATATAATATTAAATTTGTTACACTGTAAACAAAGAGATATGAACCAACGTATGAAACCATCGTCGACGGCTTGTTACGGGCGCTCTCGTAGAGAAGTTTCATCTAGCGTCAGCCTACGCGATATTTTGTTTAGCCTTTGTGGGCTTATGAATATATGTACAATATGTGTTATATTGTGGCATTTTTATATAATATGCTAATATAAGTTAGGGCATGAAAATAATATATACAGCATATCGTTGAATATACAAGTATGTACAGTATATTATATTGTGATTATATTGTGGCATTTTATATTATATTTTTATATGGTATATGATGTGGCATTTCTATAAAAAATCCTATATCTAAACTGTTGTGTTATCTTGATTAATTTCTTTAGGTATGGGCTTAAAATATTTTACCCTATATGATTTTCCCGTAAAAGGAACGCTGACACTTCCACCCTGTATAATAAGCTAATATAAGTTAGCGTATCATTTAAAGCATATAAATATTATATTCAGCATTTCGTTGAATATTTTCTACTTGTACTAAGCTGCCTTATTAATTAAATCATGATTCCGCGAGCAACTTGAACATTTCGTTCTTAACGTTTAAACTTTTGCTTTTTGAGAATTTTATGAAGTACTTTACGGAGATATTTTGTTTTTTTATGTTTATGAAGTTGAATGAGTCAAGACCAGTCGTGGCGCAGGGCCACAAAGTGTGACTGTAAAACCGAGTGGTTGTGGGTTA